>QJPP01001159.1:0-521235 GCA_003996215.1 Jaltomata sinuosa | reverse complement strand
GCGAGTCTATTATAGCTAGAAAAGTCTATCGTAATTGCATAGTAACTGTTTGTGACCGTAACACATTGGCTGACCTTGTTGAGCTAGATATGATAGATTTTGACGTTATAATGGGTATGGATTGGTTGGCTTCATGTTATGCCATGGTAGATTGCCGAGCTAAGAGGGTGAGTTTCCATTTTTCAAAAGTGGCAGTCCTTGAATGGAAAGGTAATGTTGGGACACCAAGAGGTAAGTTTATTTCTTATCTTAAGGCAAAGAAGATGATGTCCAAAGGGTACATATGTCATCTAGTGAGAGTGAGAGATATAGATGCGGAGCCACTAGATCTTCAGTCTATTCCAGTGGTAAATGAATTTTCTGATGTATTTCCCGAAGAGCTTCCAGGGTTGCCTCCAGAACGAGAGATAGAGTTTGGTATTGATGTGATTCCAGGTACTCAACCCATCTCCATCCCTCCATATAGGATGGCCCCGGCAGAATTACGAGAATTGAAGGAGCAATTAAAAGATTTGTTAGAAAAGGGATTCATAAAGCCTAGTATATCCCCTTGGGGAGCACCGGTTTTATTTGTACGTAAGAAAGATGGCTCATTGAGAATGTGTAGTGACTATCGGCAGTTGAATAAGGTGACAATTAAGAACAAATATCCCCTTCCTAGGATTGATGATTTGTTTGACCAGTTACAGGGTGCTAAGTGTTTCTCAAAAATTGATTTGAGGTCGGGTTATCATCAAGTAAAAGTCAAAGAGAAAGATATACCCAAGACAGCTTTCCGAACACGGTATGGTCATTTTGAATTTTTAGTTATGTCATTTGGGCTAACAAATGCACCAGCAGCTTTTATGGATCTGATGAATAGGGTGTTCAAGCAATTCTTGGACGTGTTTGTGATTGTATTCATAGATGATATCTTGGTCTATTCAAGATCAAAGGAGGACCATGCTAATCACTTGTGGCAGGTGTTACAGGTTCTTCGTGATCGTAAGCTATATGCAAAGTTTTCTAAATGTGAATTTTGGTTAAAATCTATGGCATTCTTGGGTCATATTGTCTTTGATGAAGGAATAAGGGTTGATACTCAAAAGATAGAAGCCGTGAAGAACTGGCCAAGACCTACAACACCTACGGAGGTTCGTAGTTTCCTTGGGTTGGCAGGTTATTATAGAAGGTTCGTTGAGGGATTTTCCTCTATTTCTGCACCCTTAACAAAGCTAACACACAAGGCAGCCAAGTTCCAATGGAGCGATGCATGCGAAAAAAGCTTCCAAGAGCTGAAAAATAAGTTGACTTCTACACCTATATTGGTACTTCCAGAAGGCATAGAAGGGTATGCAGTGTATTGTGATGCATCGGGAGTGGGCTTAGGATGCGTATTGATGCAGCATGGTAAAGTAATAGCTTATGCCTCAAGACAGTTGCGGCCACATGAGAAAAATTATCCAACCCATGATCTAGAGCTAGCAGCGGTTGTATTTGCTTTAAAGATATGGCGCCACTACTTGTATAGGGTTCATGTTGACATATATACGGACCATAAGAGCTTGCAATATATCTTTAAGCAGAAGGATCTGAATCTGAGGCAGCGAAGATGGCTTGAGTTATTAAAAGATTATGATGTTGATATCTTGTATCATCCGGGAAAAGCAAATGTGGTGGCTGATGCTTTAAGTCATAGGACAATGGCAAACACCTATGGGCAGTCCATGGAAAGACAAAGAATAGCTAAGGATCTATACCAACTAGCTAGCTTGGGGGTTCGCCTTCTTGAATCTCAAGATGAAAGGATTATTGTGCAAAATGCAGCAGAATCCTCATTAGTAGTCGAAGTAAAAGAGAAGCAATATAAGTATCCTATTCTATTACAGCTTAAGGAGAATGTACAAAAAGGGGTGACAAAGGCATTTGAGCTTACGCAAAACAAAGTACTCCAGTGCCAAAACAGATTGTGTGTGCCTAATATAGATGGACTAAGGGAGAGAATTATGACAGAAGCACATCATTCAAGATATTCTATCCATCCGGGCTCAACTAAAATGTATCATGACTTGAAAGGAGGGTATTGGTGGAGTGACATGAAGAAGAACATTGCAGAATTTGTTTCTAAATGTCCAAATTGTCAACAAGTTAAAGTAGAGCACCAAAAGCCTGGAGGTTATATGCAACAGATAGACCTTCCAATTTGGAAGTGGGACATGATCAACATGGATTTTGTCACTGGTCTGCCTCGCTCATTTCGGAAATTTGACTCCATATGGGTGATAGTTGATAGACTCACCAAATCAGCCCACTTCTTGCCGGTTAAGGCTACTTATACAGTTGAAGATTATGCAAGGTTGTATATTAAAGAGATAGTTCGGCTACATGGAATCCCAATCTCTATTATATCTGATAGGGGAGCTCAATTCACCGCGAATTTTTGGAAATCATTTCAGAAGAGTTTGGGAACACAAGTGAATTTAAGTACGGCCTTTCACCCTCAAACGGATGGTCAGGCAGAACGTACAAACCAAACACTTGAGGATATGTTACGAGCTTGTGTATTGGACTTTAAAGGTAGCTGGGATGACCATTTACCACTTATTGAGTTTTCTAACAACAATAGCTACCATTCAAGTATCAAAATGGCACCTTATGAAGCTTTATATGGGAGGAAGTGTAGATCACCAATCGGATGGTTCGAAGTGGGTGAAACTACCTTATTTGGGCCAGATCTTGTTCATCAAGCTATGGAAAAAGTTAAGGTAATACAACAGCGACTGGCAACGGCTCAAAGTCGATACAAATCATATGCAGATATTAGAAGAAGAGGGCTGGAGTTTGCTATAGGAGATTGGGTATTGTTGAAGGTGTCACCAATGAAAGGGGTGATGAGATTTGGTAAAAAGGGAAAGTTAAGTCCACGCTATATAGGGCCATATAATATTATTCGAAGAGTTGGCCAAGTTGCATATGAGTTAGAGCTACCCCAAGAGCTTTCAACAGTCCATCCGGTATTTCATGTCTCAATGCTTCGAAAGTGTATAGGTGACCCATCTCGTATTACTCCTATTGAAGATGTACAAGTTATGGGAGGTCTCACTTATGAAGAAGTACCCATTGCTATTCTGGATCGCCAAGTTAAGAGGCTAAGAAATAAGGAAGTAGCTTCCGTAAAAGTACTGTGGAGAAACCAACAAGTAGAAGAAGTTACATGGGAAGCGGAAGAAGCAATGAAATCCAAGTATCCTCATCTATTTCAGTCCAATGAGAAAGGTGGAAGTGTCGAGTTGAGGCATTAACAAGTAAGTATAAGTCTATATATATTATCTGTCTAATAGAGGTACTTAACTTAGGCTTGAGCTTGTTTGGGCTGGTTAACTTTAATATCATTCGAGGACGAATGTTCCTAAGAAGGGGAGGATGTAACATCCCGTATTCCGCATATACTAGTCCTATTCATATATCACTTGATATAGCCTTGTCATATAGGTGAGGGACCGAGTTTCTATTATGAGCAGTGATAGTTTAATGTGTATTGGGAGGTGCTGTAATGCCCCATTCAGTTCAGCACGTAAACGGCCAAGTTAACCTCGACAAAAGTATTTAAACTCGAGATGGTAAGGTTGTATTTGAGTAAATATTTAGGGTGAAGTTTTAAGTTAAAGCAAAAGGGATTAGAAATTAGAAAATAGAATAAAATAAGTGAGCTGCTTGCTTGACTTAACTAAGCTAGTAGGTGACAAGTAGGTGCATCACCTACTTTGACTGATTGACCAGCCTAAAGAACTAGGTAGGTGCATCACCTACTAAGACTATTTTGACTAGCTTAGAGGGCCAAGTACACCCATCACCCACTTGAATAAATTCTGGCCCAAAGAAGTGAAAGAAAGGGAATGAATTGGCAGCCAAGGCCCAATAAGGTTAAGGTCCAACAAAGCCCATGTAAAATGGCCAAGTAGGTGTATCACCTTCTTGACATTTTGTGGCTCAAAATGAGCAAGGAAAGTCGCCCAAAGCAGACCCCCTTTAAAGGGGGTTAAGACCAGCTCATTTCACTTATTTTAACTTGAAAAAAAATAGATTTTAGAAGTTCTTTCTTTCTCTCTCTCTTAGCTTCACATAGCAGCCATAAAATACCATTAGGGTTCTTAAGTATTCTCCCTCTTTTCAAGCTAAGTTGAAGGGGAATTCAAGCTCTTGAAGAAGTACAAGTTAGAAGGACAGATTTTCAGAATTTAAGGTAAAGTTACTGCCCATTTTTACCCCTTTTTATATGCAAGTTTGATGGAGAATTTTGTATGTGTTTGTGTCAAGAACCATGGGGTAGTGATTGGAATCCTTGAGTTAAAAATACTTTCTTATTATGTTGAAGGATGTTTGGGATTGTTTTAGGAGCGGTTTTATGTGTATATATTTGGGACAGCTTGGTTGAACTTGTAAAAGGGTGTGTGAGGTTGTATTGAAGTATGGAAGGAGGGTGTGGTAATACACCACTTAATTGGGTGTTATGTTAACTTGCTGCCTGCACACCTTTGTATGTTATTTGGTATATGTTATGAAGTCGGAAGAGTTTCAAGGGACCTTATGAGAAGGTCGTACATTATGTAGATATGTTTAGAAGGGAAGAGGTGAAAGGAACACTCTTGGTTTGATCAATTACGAGCTTACTGCCTAGTTACTGATTTAGTGGGATCAAGTAGCCCAAATTAGTTAACTAGCTACTAATACTAGTTTTGCCACGTATTTCATTGTAGATAAATAATCTGAAAGAGGGAAGCTTAATTCGTTGTAATATCCAAGTTACACAACAAGGTATGTAAGGTTTCTCAGTTTCATATTCCTTGGCATGAACTCTTATATTTGTGTTGTTACCAACGAAGTGAGTTTCCTAGTAAAGGTACTTTCAACAACAAGCTTTGTGAGTTATTCTCTAAGCCAAATGAGGTTCATTGTATCATATAAGCTCCTAAACAGTACGTTGATGTTACGTTTGTTCCTTATATCATTGTTACTGCCTTAAGTGCATGTCCACATGTCTTCTACTACTGGTCCATAGTTTTGAGCTCAATAAAGGTTACAACCACCAAAGTAACAATCTCAAAGATTAAAGAAACTAAATGAAGGAATCTGTATATGTGTGGGTGGCAGCCCAGGGGTGAAAGCCTAGCATGGGTCGATCCCTATTTGTGTACTTATGGGTGGCAGCCTAGGGGCGAAAGCCTAGCATGGGTCGATCCCAATTTGTATATTTATGAGGGCAGCATCCCAGGGGTTAAATTGCCTAGCATGGGACTCCTCTTCTACCACTGATCAGTTGGTCACGTGTATTACATGCCTTACACTGATCATAAAGCAAAGAAGAGTAACCAAAGAACGTAATATACATGATTTCGCAAGTGTAAGCGAATGTGATCTTCTGTTCTTATTTACATGTTTATGCACTGATACCTTATTCTATTTGAGCTCTTGTTTTCATATGGTTTACTTTATGCCTTATATATTCAGTACATTCTCTCGTACTGACGTCCCTCATGGGGACGCTGCATTTTATGCCGCAGGCACATGTACTCTGGCTAGTAGACCTCCCCAGTAGGAGCACAGGACACTCGGCTGCTGTTGGTGAGCTCCAGGTTGATTCGGGGCTTTACCGAGTCTTTGGTATATATTTTGGGTGTTGTATAGTTAAGGGTAAGGCGGGGCCCTGTCCCGACCTAAACTAAGTTTGTCTATCTTGTAGAGGCTTTGTAGACCAATGTTAAAGTAAAACTTAGTTATGTCTTTGCTCTTAACAGTTGTGGCCTCGATGGCCAGATCGTGTACATAAGTTTTGGGCCTATCTATGTTGGTCTTGTTATTCAGGCAGCTTCTCTATAGTCAAAACTTCTTAATTGTCATAGTTATATGCATGATGAATCACATGTTATAAGTTGGTTCTCTCGGGCCTTTAGGGCATCGAGTGCCTGTCCGTCTAAATGTAATTTGAGGCGTGACAACAAGAGATATAATTACAACTAAGTAGAACAAATACTTGTTGTTAAATTAGTCTTATGATTTCTATAGGATAGAAGAATCAAAGAAAGGAAACAAAAAAGATACAACCTGAGATTTGTCAGAGCGAATTGAATTTGTAATTGTCCATTGGTGCAGAGGCTGGTGTGAAACGCACTAGGAGAAGTGCCCAATGAACCTCACTTCGCACCACCAAACCAAAAACTAACTTGTCCCTGGTGCGAAGCTTGTGCGAAATGCACCAAGCAATGTGCTGGTCGCATGTAGTCGCACATCCCAAAATAGAACACCTGAAGCTTCTGATTTTTCAGCTTTTTCTGATTTTTTTGTACTTTTTGCTCCTAATACTTTCCCTTTTTGGTAAATTCTCTTTTGTACAAACACAAGTACTCTTTTCCTTTACTTTATATTTGGATCAAACACCTTTAATTCCACTTCTTCTCAGAGATTTGAAGAACACCAAGAACAATATGAATTTTAATTTTTCAGAACTTCTTCAATTTAGCTCGGATTGACCCCAAATTTGAAATGAAACATCTCCTTGATGTAGAGAACAAAGCCCAGTACAAATTACAGTCAATTATCACCAAAATTGAAGAGACCCATTTCCATGTTCTTTAAGTTCTTCAAAAGCTTCAAACCCAAAAATGGTAGAAGCTTTAATTTAACTCCGATTTCTTCCAAATTTGAGATTTGAACTCCTTATGATGAGGAGATCTAAGCCCAATAACTTTGAACCCTCAATTCAAACCCAAAATTTCTAGATCTTCAAACCCACTTGTTCTTCAAGGTTCTTCACCCAAACTAACCTAAACTAAGGGAATCCACCCTACAATCAAAAGAGTTCTTCAATTCTCAATTCAACATAATCTAAAAAATGAAAATAGCTAAGGCATCTATTTATAGTATGACTCTTACAAACATAGCCCAAAGTGGATATTTAAAATAAGGCCTAAAAATGGCCTTAGAAAACTAAATGTCTGCACATCATGTGCGAAGTATGGTGCGATTTGCACCATCCATAGTACGGGTAGCACATGGCCTTGCACAGCTCTGGCAGTAACCATCTTCATGGTGTCTTCTTCCTCTTGCTTCTAAGCAATCATCCAAATATGGAATTTCTTCATTTGGAGTGTATTGAGTCTCTTCCAAGATCCTTTTTATGCTCAGAAGGTGAGTGTGACTTGGATCCTCTTGTCTAGACCTTGGAGTATAAGTTTAGCTTAAACATTGATGGGCGATATCATATCACCATTGTTGGGTGAAGAAGCTTAAAGAACAAGTTCAAGATCTGGGTTTATTGAAAGCTTCAAACCTATTGGGCTTTAATCTGCTATTCATAAGGAGCTCGAATCTCAAGTTTGAAGAAATTTGGTTAAGGTTTGAAGGCTTCACCATTTTTGAAGTTTGAAGAACTTGACAAATACAAAATGGGTCTCTTCAATTTGGAGTGATTTAATTCTAATTGTTACCGGGCTTTTTTCTCTATATTGAGGGGAAGCTATGTTTCAAATTTGGAGTCATTCTGAGTTGAATTGAGAGAGTTGAAAATTTAAAATTCATAGGTGTTCTTGGTGTTCTTCAAGGTGTTCATTGAAGAACAAGGTGAATTAAAGGTGTTTGATCTAAAGAAGAAGTAAAGGAAAAGAGTACTTGTGTTAGTACTAAAAGAAATTTACCAAAAAGGGCAAGTACTAAGAAGGAAAAGTACTGATACTAGCATGGATAACATGGTTGACACGAGCATGGATGGTATAGATGACACGTACGATGTTCATGCAAAGGAAAGCATACAATGTGTGGGTGGTCCATTAAAGTGAGGTGGAAGGAGGAATTCAAGAATTCCTAAAAGAAGGCAACCAAACAAGGCCCTTACTTCATTAAGGGAAAAACTGTAATAGCTAGTGTCTTCTTATTCCCTAGTATAAGTAGTAGCTTTTCTTCATTTTGGAAGACTAGTTTTTTTTTTTTTTTGATTGATACTCTAAACTTGTAGTTGCTAGTGTATGGCTTAGTGTAATTCCCTTAAGGAATTAGTGAGTGATTAGGGTGACTCTCTTGATTGTTAGTTTAACTTCTTTACTTAATTAATCGAAGGTCTCCCACTTGTGGATTTCATTTAGGTTTCCTTGATTAGTTGAGTTGAATTAGTTTCTAGTTGTTGGAATCAATTGGGAGGTGAGGGTTTTAGCACCTTGTTTCCCATAATTTCAATTCCTAATTATTAATTCTCATATCTTTTTCTTCTTTCCTTTTTGTTTGTTGTATTCCCGTTATTATTTGGTATCAGAGCTCGATTTAGATTTGTTTCCACAAATCTAAGTCTTGGGAATTTGATATCTTCAAAATCCAAAAAAAAAAAAAAACCGATTTTTTTTGTTTTGATTTGTTGTTTTTGACACTAGATCTTCATTCCCTAGTGTTTTTTGAGTCTAGATTTCAAATTTCGTGTGATTTGGAGTTGTAGAAGTGAAGTTGTCATTAAAGGGTTTTGAGCTTTTGAAGCTTTACAAACTTTGAAAGTGGGTCTATTGATTGAGGAGGAATTGGAGCTTAAAAACTATTGGGGTTTGTTCCTTACGTTAAGGGGAAGCTAATCCTACAATTTGAGCCAATTCCGAGCTCATATGAAGGTGTTGGTGTTTAGTGTGTGTTCTTGGTGTTCTAGGTATTTTTGATATTCATCAAGAACATCTTGAAGAAGAAGAAGCCAAAAGGTACATTTGATCCAATTTTTTTCAAGTCAAAGTGGTCAAAAATGTTTGTTGGGTCCACAAGTGGAATTTAAAAAAAAAAAAATCCACGTGGACTTGCCACGTCAGCAACCACGTCAGCGCGTGTTGCCCAATTTCAGAGAGCAAAAATCTGCAGGTTCTATACTTAGTTTTTTTTTAGGGGTCTCAAATTTTGGAACCCCAAAATTTTTCTAAGTGTTGGAACTTTTAAGACTCCAAAATTTTTCTAAGTGTTGGAACCTCAAACTTCTTCTTCTACATTCATTTTTCTTCGATTTCTCAACTATTTAACATCTAATTAACATTTTTAATTACTTGTTAACTAGTTTTAAAATATCAAATCATCTCTTTGATTCTCCAAATTAAGCAACAACAAGTAGTTTCTCCTACTTTTGTTACTTAATTCTTGAGTCCAAATTCTTTCGTGCTTCTTCCTCCTTCTTTTCTTGTTTTGTTTGGTTGATTAATTTCTTGATTCAAGTCCGTTTAGAGTCTTTCAAGTCATCCTTCTTTCAAGAGTCACAAGAATCTACTCCTCCACAAAGGATAGGTGACCTTGAGTTGATTTAGTGGAGCTAGTTCACTACCAATTTTGAGACGATGCCATAGAAGATGAGTTGAGAGTTTACATACGAGTGATGTGAGGCTTTTTTTCTACTAATATTGTTTGTTAAGTTTTTGTAGGTACAATGTCTAATCATTTTCCTTATAACCATGGAGGAAGGAGCTTGGTGAACAACATGGGGACGAATTTCAATGTATCAAGGAGGGTGACCAATATGAATGAAAGGGTGGTTGAAACAAATGGGAGGTTTGGAGGTATAGAGGAAAGGGTAAAAAGGATGGATAGTATGAATGAAAGGAGGTTCCTTATGACAAGTCAAAGTGAAGAAACAAGAAGGACCTCGGGTCAAGAATTCAACCTATACTACCCCTAACCAAATTGGAACCAAACCTACCCTCAAAGTACATTCCGAATGAACCCAAGCTATGATAGGCAAGTCACCCCACATCCAAATACACAACCATATCATCCACCACGAAGGAGTCCTTTTGTGGAAAACCAAGATAGAAGCCAAGCACCTCCACAAAATATATCACATGCATCCTTGCATGTACCTTATGTTCCAACCCAACAACACTACCCACAAGTACCCTACCAAGATATCTATTATCAAAACCATCTTTATGATGAAATGTGTGAAGAGGTTAGCCCGAATGAATGGTGGGAAAGACCCGAAGGCTTTGGTATGAACCAAGGCATCATGAGATGTCAAGGAAAATGGGATAGTGGAGATAGGTATAGGAATGAAGGAGGAAGGTGTGAAGATCGAAGTGATCGATATGCTGGTCAAGGTGTTCCAAATCATGGGATGGGTGACAACATGGCGAGTCTTCCAATGTTCCAAGATGGTAGTCAAGCTATTCAAGCTAACTACAGCACAAAAGGGGAAGACCAAGCCTATGGAGGTAATCATGATATACCTCAATCTTCTTCTCCTTTTATCATTCGATGTTATAAGTGTCAAGGTGAAGGACATATTGCTAGAAATTGTCCACAAAAGAGGTCAAATGTTATCTTGTGTGATGAACCTTGTGCTAAAAATGTGATAGAGTATGAGGTTGGGAATGGTTGTGATGAACCTAAGGTTAGGCATGATGAAGCAACCTCAAATGTTGTTAATGAGAAATTGGAGAAGGATTTGAACTCTTCTTGTGATCTAAAGAGAATCATGGGGGATCTTTCTAAAGAGGAACTTGATCAAAGTGCGAACCTATTTCATGCAAGGTTCAAGATGATGGATTGGGTATGTTCCTTGGTCATTGATGGTAGGAGTAGTACTAATGTGGTGAGTTGCACTATGGTTGATAGAATGAAGCTTCCTACACAAAGACACCCCAAGCCATACACACTTCAATGTCTCATTGAGAATTATGAAGTAGAGGTAACCAAACAAGTGGTCGTGAATTTTAGCATTGGCAAGTATCGAGATGAGGTGTTATGTGATGTTTTGCCCATTCAATCTTGTCATATGTTGTTTGGTAGACCTTGGCTAGCCGGTAGGGATGTTCGATATCAAGTGGAGTCCAATAAATACTCATTTGTATTTGGAGGACGAAGGCACATTCTTGTACCTTTAACACCCTATCAAGTGAGTGAGGACTACAAGATAATGAGGGAGCTTCAGAAAGTACTTAAGAGAGAGAACTTAAAAAGGAGAAGAAAGAATTGGCTCAAGAAGGAAAGTTGTATGAGATTGATGAGCCAAGAAGTGACTTAAAAGAGGTGCACAAGGAGCACTTAATTTTTGGGACTTGCCAATACCAATCCCCTGTTACCTACTAACCATGGTGCTAGCATTTTGCCTAGTACCATCCCTTCTCTTTTGCAGGTTCATGGACAAATATTTCTAAAGGAGGATCCGAACAAAGTCCCTCATGAACAAAGGGTTGAAGGCCTAATAATAGAGCTACCTAGAAAGTCAACTCTTAAGAAGAAACACAAAGACCAAGTCTATGGGTCCAAAATGATGCATTGGAGGGAAAGCTTTGGGAAACCAAGTGTGGTCCACAAGAATGCAGACTCAAAAGCCCGTCTTCAAGGTATGTACCCTTCCCCTCTTATTCCAAGCAATCCTTAGAGTCATGATGACACTTTTCCTATGGTAGGTAGGTTTTTGAAATTGTATGACCTCATACCCTACCATGAGAGTGATGATATAGCTCCAATGTATTCATGGTTGGTTTTGGATATGCTTAAGTTATGTGTGTTTCATGTTTTGAATGTCAACTATAGTTATTGTTTGGGAAAGAATCCATGGTGCATTCGTGATGCCCGATTTATGTATTCTACTCCTTGTCACACTTATGTGGTTAGACAAGTTGAGGTGTTAGGATGGATTCTTAAAAGCATGACTCCATTTGTTTATCCATTCTTTGTGGGAGTTTGTTTGAGAAATAATAATGAAGTGTACTTGAAATGCTTAATCTCGTCCTCTTATGTTCCAAATTGTGAATGCCATCTTGTTAACATTCTTTTCTTAAAGTGTGTATTTGCAATTGAGAACCCTCGAGTGGATGCTAAGTTGCTTATTTATTTTTGGGAGAGTCCATGGATATTGAAAGCTCCTTGTCACCTTCATAGGGTTGGACAAGTTGAAGTTTCAAATGGAACTTTTGGAAGCATGTTTGGTTCTATGATAGGAGGGACCCCAACTCCTTGGGAGTATTATTTGGCATGGAGTGATTTGACTCCTAATAAATCCCTCGACTATTATAGTAGCATGACTTTGTTGGTGCACTTTCTTCCTTTGGAAAGTTATCTTATAGAGAGGATTGTTTTGTGCTTAAAATGTCTCTTTTTATCTATCAGTGTCCTTATCTTTTGGCATGCCCTAGATGAGAATAGTGAGCTTAACACCTTTCTCTACTACCTTTTTGCTTATGATGATACCCGTAGTGGTGTGAGATTTATTTTGTATGGAGGTAAAGATATGTGGGTCTTTTACTTTTTTGACCCGAATGAACCCTTATGGGTGATTGCACCACTTTTGGTGTGGCCTACTTGTGAGATAATGAAACAATTGTGTCTTATGGCTCCAAAGTTAGATATAATACTTGATGCCACAAAGACCTTTGAGTTTGCCTTGTCTCTTGATGTTCATCATAACCAAAACCTTTGCACCTTGTATGATGAGTTGCTTTTATTGGAAGAAAAGGATATTTGGTTATATCTCAAATTTGTGCCTCCTTGGCATGGTGATATTGTTGCTAACCCTTGTACTAACCCTCATGCTTTGAGAATGTTTTGGTTGTTGTCCTTCTCATGTGCCTTTAAGGTTTGAATTCGAGGACGAATCATTTTCAAGAAGGGGAGGATGATACTAGCATGGATAGCATGGTTGACACGAGCATGGATGGTATAGATGACACGTACGATGTTCATACAAAGGAAAGCATACAATGTGTGGGTGGTCCATTAAAGTGAGGTGGAAGGAGGAATTCAAGAATTCCCAAAAGAAGGCAACCAAACAAGGCCCTTACTTCATTAAGGGCAAAACTGTAATAGCTAGTGTCTTCTTATTCCCTAGTATAAGTAGTAGCTTTTCTTCATTTTGGAAGAGTAGTTTTTGCATATTGAAGATTGATACTCTAAACTTGTAGTTGCTAGTGTAAGGCTTAGTGTAATTCCCTTAAGGAATTAGTGAGTGATTAGGGTGACTCTCTTGATTGTTAGTTTAACTTCTTTACTTAATTAATCGAAGGTCTCTCCCTTGTGGATTTCATTTAGGTTTCCTTGATTAGTTGAGTTGAATTAGTTTCTAGTTGTTGGAATCAATTGGGAGGTAAGGGTTTTAGCCCCTTGTTGCCCATAATTTCAATTCCTAATTATTAATTCTCATATCTTTTCCTTCTTTCCTTCTTGTTTGTTGTATTCCCGTTATCAAGTACCAAAAAGCTGAAAAAGAGTACAAATTGGAAGCTATAAGTGTTCTGCTGGGGGCTGTGCAAAGTGAGGTGTCACCCACACTTTGCTTGGTGCGTTTCGCACCAGCACTCCACACCAGGGAGAGTTGTTTTCTGGTTGGGTGTGCAAAGTGAGGTGGACTGGGCACTTCACCTTGTGCGAAACGCACAAGCCTCCGCACCAATGGACTACTGCAAATCTCAGGTTCTATCTTCTTTGTTTCCTTTCTTTGATTTTCTTATCATATAGAATTCTTAAGACTAATTAACAATAAATATTTGTTCTACTTAGTTATGATTATATCTCTTGCATCCATTTCATTTCATACCAATTACTTGTGAAGTTTTTCTCATTTAAGCAATCGTTGAAAACCTTCTTGGCTCCATCCGTTTGATTTTGAGTTTTCCTTCTTTTGGGTAACAAAAATCTATTCCTCCACAAAGGATAGGTGACTTGTGACTTGGTTGAGTGAAGGTAGTTCACTATCAATCCTTGGAAGAAACATAGAAGGTAAGTTGAGTATTCACATACGAGAGGGTGAGAAACCTTTACTACTAATCATGTTTGTTGAATTTTGCAGGTATAATGTCAAAAGCAATTGACAATGCTTATGAAGGACACGAGTCCTTTAATATGGAGGCAGCCTTTGCCTCAATCACAATGCAATTAGCAGACATAAATGGGAAGATAACAGATATGAATGGAAGGATAAATCGTATGGAGGATCAAATAGTGATTTTTGAGAGTCCCAATCGAGAGGACTTACCTCATACCACTCATGGGGTGGGAGAAAATAGGAACATGAGTTCCTCAATGACTATTACCCCAGGGCATGCACATGAGTTATTTAACCCCCGAAACAACCCAAGCCCTACCCTATAAATTCAACATCCTCCTTTCCAAATGTCTAACTATTCAAACAATGTTAGATAATGCTCCACTCATCCAAATTACCTGCTATAAGAGGAACGTCCTTTTGTGGTAAACTAAAACCAAGCTCCACTTCAAAATGCAGCATATGCTAACTTGCATGCACCACATAACCAAAACCAAGAGCCTTACCAAGATAGCCACCACAACCCACTCTATGAAGAGTTTGAGGAAATGATTGCTAATTAGAACTATGATAGTCTTCAACATGGTGGACGATAAGGTTATTGCACCCAGAGATAGAGTGCAACCCAGAGGTTATGGTCGGAATCAAGGTGCAAGATGGTAAGGTAATGGAGATAGAGGTGAATGGTTTGATGATTGCAATGGTGATCAATATGGTAATCGAGGTGATAGATATGGTGGTCACTATGATAATAGATATGGTTATCATCAAGGAGATCGTGGTGACCATGATCGAAGTTTGAATACCATCAAGGTCACTCTTCCAACCTTCAAAGGGAGTAGTGATCCAGAAGAATTCCTTGAATGGCGATTACAAAGTGAGTGGATCTTTCTCACCAACAACATTTCGGATGCCGTGAAAGCCAAATATGCCATTACTCAATTTGAGGATTATGCATCCACATTGGGAGTCCAAAGTGAGAGAACAAGCGTGAGATCTCATTCATAATTTGCCTACATGGCAAGAGTTGCTAGCACTTATGAAAGTGAGGTAGTTATACCTACCTATCATCAAGAGGTTCTCAAGAAGGTGTACCTCCTTCGACAAGGTACCAAAAGTGTTGAGGAGTATTATGATGAGTTCAAAAAATTGAGAATAAATTCTAATCTTGATGAACCAGTAATGAACACGATGATATGGTTTGTCACCAACTTGAAGCAAGAAATCTCAAAGGCGATGTGACTCAAACACTATGCTAGCTTGGAGAAAGAAAATCATGATGCTACCAAGGTAGAGATTGACTCGAAAGATAAGAAGTCATTCAAAGCCAAGGGTACTACAACTTCCTCATGGAACAAAAGCAATGACAAGTGGAAGTCTTCTACCACTACTACAACTTTCTCATAGAACTAAGCAATGACAAGTGGAAGTCTTCTACCACTCGGGAGTACACAAAAGGTAGTATTCAAGCTACTCAAGTGAAGGTTGATAAGCCAAAGTGGAATGATAAGGCTAAGGAAGGTAACCAATTGAAACCTATCTTTCCTCGTCCTTCTATAGTTCAATGCTTTAGATGTCAAGAAAGGGGACACATTGCTAGTAAATGTCCCAATTGAAGAACAATTATGGCTTACAATGATGGGTACCAAACCAAAAAAGATGAAAAATATGGTGAAGAGAGTGGAGATGAAGAACCCAAAGGTGATGATGATGAAACACCTTTGAATGATGATGATGAGAGGATATAAGAGAGGCCAAACTTTGCTATGCTTATGAATACAAGGATGCCTCTAGAGTGTGATGATGATGAGCCATTGCCCTTGAACACGAATTTGTCTTGTGTTGTAAGGCGAATCATAGGAGCTATTGCTAAAGAGGAGCTTGATCAACGGGAAAACTTGTTGCATGCATCTTGCAAGATCTTAGACAAGATATGTGCCTTGATCATTGATAGAGGGAGTTGTACTGTGAGCAACACTTTGGTAGAATGAATGCAACTTCCTACCAAGAAGCATCCTAGTCCTTAGAAGCTCAATGGCTTAACAAAAGCGGTGAAATGAAGGTCCTCAAGCAAGTAAGTATTAAATTTAGCATTGGTAAATATCAAGATGAAGTTCTTTGTGATATTATGCCTATGCTTGCTTTCCATATATTGCTTGGATGACCTTGGCAATTTGATAGGGATGTGGTACATCAAGGGAAAACCAACAAGTATTTATTTGTATTTGGTGGTAAAAAGTTCTCTCTTGCTCCTTTAACTCCCTACCAAGTTAGTGAAGATTATCAGATCATGAAGGAGCTCTGGGAGAAAATAAAAGTGGTGGAGGATGTTAGTGAGTGCTCCATATGTGTGCAAGAAAAGGGAGATGGCTTGGCTAAAAAGAAGAACAAGAGGTGCATGATAGCTAAGCCAAGCAATTGTTTGAAAAGTGTTGATGAGGAATGCTTCCTAGTGTCTTGTCAACAAGGATCTATTGTTGTATGCTAACCAAGATACTAGCACCTTGCCTAGTATTGTTTTATCTCTTTTGCAAGAATATGAGGCTTTATTTCCCAAAGAGATGCCCGATGGATTGCCACCCTTGAGGGGTATTGAACATCAAATTAATTTTATGCTCGGACCTCAAATTCAAAACTGTCCAGCATATAGAAGCATTCTGGAGGAGACTAAAGAGTTACAAAGGCAAATTGATGAACTCCTTGAAAGGGACTTGTCAAAGAAAGTCTTAGTCCTTGTGCCGTACTGGTTATCCTTGTTCCCAAAAAGGATGGCACTTAGAGGATGTGTATTAATTGTAGAACTATCAACAAAATAATAGTGAAGTATCGACATGTTAAGCTTTGTGGCTCAAGTCTATTTTTGAAGATTGATCTTCAAAGTGGCTATCACCAAATTTGTATGAACCCAGGTGATGAATGGAAGACGTCCTTCAAAAGCAAGTTTGGTTTGTATGAGTGGCTAGTTATACCTTTTGACTTGACTAATGCCCTTAGCACTTTCATAAGGTTGATGAACTATGTGTTGAAGCCCTTTATCAATAAGTTTGTAGTCATTTATTTCGATGACATACTTGTATATAATAGAATAATTGAGGAGCATATTGACCAATTGAGGCAAGTATTTGATGTTCTACTACGTGAAAGGCTCTTTGCAAATCTCAAAAAGTGTTTATTTTGTGTGGAGAAGGTGGTATTGGGGTTCGTGGTGAGTGCCAATGGTGTAGAGGTGGATGAAGAAAAGGTTGAGTCCATTAGATCTTGGCCAACTCCTACTAATGCAATCAAAGTAAGGAGTTTCCTTAGGTTGGCAAATTTCTATTGAAGCTTTGTGAAAGGCTTTAGCACTATTGCTTCCCCTCTAACTGAATTGATCAAAAAATACACACCCTTTATTTGGGAAGATGTTCTAGAGAAAGCCTTTCAAGAGTTGAATTCTATGTTGAGCACTTCTCCTTTCCTAAAATTGCCTGACTTTGATAAGGCTTTTGGAATTGAGTGTGTTCGGGTAGTGGCATTGGTGGAGTATTGATGCAAGAAAGGAAACCTTTGGCCTACTTTAGTGAAAAGCTAAAGGGGTCCTCTTTGAATTACTCAATGTATGACAAGGAGTTGTATGCACTTGTGCGAGTGTTGGCTCATTGGTAACACTATCCATGGCACAAAAAGTTTGTGATAAGGACAGATCATGAGTCCTTGAAGCATCTAAAGAGCCAATCAAAGTTGAACAAGCACCATGCTAAGTGGGTGGAATTCATTGAAATATATCCTTATGTGATCCACTATAAGCAAGGGAAAGAAAATGTGGTTGCCGATGCTTTATCTAGAAGGTTCGTATTGGTTAACACTTTGATTTCTAGAATGATGGGTTTTGAAAGCTTAAGGGGAGTTCTACTCTAAGGACTCCGACTTCAAGGAGGTTTGTGATGAACTTGGCCAAAGGGAAGCGTCTGGAATGTGTCCAAATGATTAATAGTTATTTGTTCAAGGATGGTAAGGTGTGTGTGCCTATGAGTTCATAGAGGGAGCTCTTCCTCAAAGAAGCTCATAGTGGTGGCATGATGGGACACTTTGGTGTCCATAAAACACTTGACGTCCTCATGGAGAAATTTTATTAGCCAAAAATGAAGCATGATGTGGAGAAGCTATGTGGACAATGCCTCGAATGCAAGAAAGCCAAGTCCAAGACTCGACCCCAAGGTATGTGCACACCTCTTCCCACCCCTCTTGGTCCTTGGATGGACATTTCTAAGGATTTCATGTTGGGATTTCCAAGAACCAAAAGAGGACATGATAGTATCTTTGTGGTAGTGGATAGAATTTCTAAGATGTCTCATTTTATTCCATGCCATAAATGTGATGATGCATCTCATGTTGCATCTTTGTTTGTGATTCATGTGCTTAAATTGCATGGAGTACCTCACACTATTGTTAGTGATAGGGACTCCAAGTTTCTTAGCCATTTTTAGAAGAGTTTATAGGGTACACTTGGTACCAAACTCATGTTCTCTACTTCTTGTCATCTTCAAATGGATGGTCAAATTGAAGTAGTCAATAGGACTCTTGGGAGCATGCTTTGTTGCATGATTAGAGGATCCCCAACTTCTTGGGAGGACCGTTTACCTTTGATTGAATTTGCTTACAATCGGTTTCTTCACTCTTTTATTGGCATGACTCCTTTTGATGTATGTTATGGGTTCAACCCATTGGTTCCATTATCCTTAACCCCCTTTGTCTAGTGATATTGTTGTGAGCTTAGATGCAAAGCAAAGGGGAAAGGAGATGGTAAAGATTCATACGAAGGAAAGGGAGGCCATGGAAAAGAACAACTCCAAGGTGGCTTTCCGGTAAAATCATGGAAGAAAGAAAGTAATATTTCAACCCAATGATTGGGTTTGGGTTCACTTTCGAAAGGAAAAAATCCCACAGCTCCGCAAAAGGAAGTTGAGTCCAAGGAGTGATAGCCCATACCAAGTGCTTGAAAGGATCAACGACAATGCCTACAAGATCGATCTACCATGTGAGTGTAATGTTTATAATATTTTCAATGTAAGTGATCTATCTTCTTGTGTTGTAGGTGAAGCTATGGATTCGAGGATGAATCCTTTTCAAGAAGGGGAGGATGATACGATATCGCCCGGCACAACCCTTACGAGGCCATTCACTAGGAGCCAAGCTAAAGAAATCCAATCCTTACAAGATCTATTCATGAAGAAAAAGGTGTTGGAAACTATTGAAGAGGGTGCCAGTGAATCTGCTTGAAGGTGCGACCAAAGGATGACATGCACTTCCAGTGGTTCATTTCGCACATCAAACGCACAAGGCTGCCAAGATGATTCTTCTTGAGTGGTGCAAAGCAGAGGGTCACAGGCACTCCTAATGGTACATTTCACACACCATCCATGCTCGTGTCAACCATGCTATCCATGCTAGTATCATGAACACACCAGCCATTGTGCTGGTCGCACCTTGATGTGCAAAGTGGTGTGCATTTTGTACCAACTGATGTGCATCTCACACCACCGGGCAGATTCACTGGCAGCCTCTTTTTTGCTCCACGCGATCATCCAATTGTGGAATTATTTCACTTGTAGTGTAATGAGGCTCTTCCAAGCTCCCTTTTGTGCTCCAAGAGTGAGTGTGGCTTAGATCCCCTTTTCTAGACCTTGAAGTATAGGTCTAACATGAATGTCGTTGGGCGATATCATATCACACTCTTAATGAATAACCTAGTGGTGTGAGTCTTGATTGTGAGGTAGCTCTTATTAAGGGCTATATCTTATATGATAACCCACTTTGGTATGACAACACACTTTCCAAAGATGGAAATCTCTTCTTGGAAGATGAGAGTACATCTAGTGGGAAGGATTGATTTTCTTGATTATTTGAAAAACCCAATTAGTGTAATTCCTTATGAAATTGGTGATAAATGTTATCCCTTGTATGACACCCCACTCTTGTTTAATAAATATGAGGATGAGTTAGATGACTTGAATTCTAGTCTCTTTGATCCTAGTGGTGGTGAAGGTCTATTTGGGAATTCTTATTTGGAAGAGGAAGGTGACAATTGTTTAAAGTTTAATACTTGTCACGTGGATTTTCCTAACTCTATTGGTATGATTGTGTTTATTCTTGATTCAAAAAGTGAGCTTACAAGCAATGACACCATGGATGAGGTTATTTTGCAGGACACCTTTCTTTACTACCTCTTTACACTTGAAGATGTTCCTATTTTGTGTTCAAAATGCATTGTGTAGAGGTAAAAAAATTCTTGGAGTGTGTGATTGTTTGAGAAAGCAAGACATGTGGGTCTCCTATCCTTTTGACCCTGGATATACTTTACTGATATGTAATCTCATGCTAGTAACTCTTATGGGCCCTAAGGCAAATGTGTAATCATTGCCTATTATGGGTGCCACTTATGTACTTGTATCCTTGTTTGACACACTTGTGCTTCAATTGTGTGAGCTACAACTTTTGAATGCCAAGTTAATTAATTGTTTGTGGGAGAGTCCATGGGGTACACTTGGTACCAAGATTGTATTTTCAACTTCTTGTCACCCTCTTCGGGATGGACATCTTGAAGTAGTGACTTGGTGATACAATCATGGTTAGCTTGGAGCATCTTAGGAGGGGTTTTTATATATGGATGATAGCTTGGAGCCCGGAGAAAGCCACGGAGCAACAAATGTACAAGGCCATGGGCGATCAAGATGTCATTTGGGCAATCAAGAAGGGCCCTTATGGGTTATTTCCAAAATAGTCACTTTTGGGCTATTTTTGTAATAGGCTATTTGTGTAAAGGCAATAACTATAAATAGTTGCCTTAGCCATTTTCATAGATAGATTATTGATGATTGAATTGTCTTGAATAGACTTGATATTTTAGGTTAGGATATTGATTGGGTTCAATTCCAATTATTAGTTTAGAATGAGTGATTAGGGTGGATTCCCGAATTGCTTGTGTTATCTTCTTTGCTTAATTGATCATCGAGTTATCATCTTGTGGATTCAATTTGGTTTCTCATGCATTTGATTGAGTTCTATTCTCCCTTGGTTGATTGTTGATTCAATTAGCCTTTTTTTCTTCTATTCTCATCTCAATTTCTTCTAATTCTCATCTTAATTTCTCCACTATCTTTATTTTGTGTTGTTGAATTCCGTGTTTCCGATATCGATTTTAGTCACTCGATTGAGATCGTTATCATTTGGTATCAGAGCTTAGGTTTTAAGAGTTGTTCCATCAATTCTTAGGTCTTAGGTTCACAAAAAAGAAAAAAAAAATCCGAAAATTTTCTTGTTTGATTTCTTGTTTTTGACACTAGATTCTTGTTCCCTAGTGTTTTTTGAGTCTAGATTTCAAATTATATTCAATTTGGAGTTGTAGAAGTGAAGTTGCCATTGAAGGACTTTGAAGTTTTGAAACTTGCAAACTTGAAAAGTGGGTCTTTTGATTGGGGAGAAATTGGAGCTTAAAAACTATTGGGGTTTGTTCCCTAAGTCGAGGGGAAGATAATCCTATAGTTTGAGCCAATTCCGAGTTGATTTGAAGGTGTTGGTGTTTAGTGTGTGTTCTTGGTGTTCTAGGTGTTTTTGATATTCATCAAGAACATCTTGAAGAAGAAGAAGCCAAAAGGTACATTTAATCCAACTTTTCCAAGTCAAAGTGGTCAAAGATGTTTGTTGGGTCCACAAGTGGAATTTAAAAAAAAAAAAAAAAAAAATTCAAAGGACCAAATCTGCCCCTTAAAAAAAGTTTTGGGGGCTGAAATGCACACTTGCAAACTTGGACAGAATGCTTCAAATTTTGGGACCCCAAAATTTTTCTAAGTGTTGGAACTCTTAAGACCTCAAAATTTTTCTAAGTGTCCAAACTTCAAATTTCTTCTTCTACACTCATTTTTCTTCTATTTCTCTACTATTTAACAACTAATTAACATCTTTAATTACTTGTTAACTAGTTTTAAAATATCAAATCACTTCTTTGATCCTTCAAATTAAGCAACACAAGTAACTTTTCTACTTTTGTTACTTAGTTTTTTTTGAGTTCGTTTTCTTTCGTGTTTTTTTTCTTCAACTTTTCTCATTTCTTTTCGTAGATAATTTCTTGATTCAAGTCCTTTTTAGTTTTATTTGAGTCGTCCTTCTTTCAAGAGTCACAAAGATCCATTCCTCCACAAGGATAGATAACCTTGAATTTATTAAGCAAAACTAGTAACACTATCAATTTGCGAAAGAAGCCATAGAAGGTGAGTTGAGAGTTCACTTAAAGAGTGTCGTGAGGATTTTATTACTAACTTGTTTGCTAGTTTTGTAGGTACAAAACGAGCTATAAGGAAGTATGTCCTCTATAGCTTCGGATCCTTATGATGATGAAATGGGAGACTATGCTTGTAGCAATGGAGGCTATGAGTATGATGATGATGGGGATTGTGGAGGCTATGATTATAGCCATGATTTTGAGCCATATGGTGATGAGAACTACTACTTCGGAGATGGATGTGAAATGAATGGGGCTTATGGCTCTTATGATGAACATGAAGGAGTAGAAATATCTTATGATGAAGATGGTGGGGTAGAAGAACCTTGTGATGATTCCTATGATGATGATGGAGAATATGAGGAATCTCATCCTACCTACTATGAGGATGAAAATGACTTGAGGTATAGTTCTTCCTCCCACATACTTTATGAGTCTTGTGATGAGAACACCGATGGAGCTAGAGAATATTCGTATGCCTTTTCTTGTGGTACTTATCCTAGTCGAAGTGGTGTGAGTGGGTATGTTGGTACAAGTGAAAGTCATCTAATGAGCAAGAGAAAATGTGGATTCCCTACTTGTAGAACTACTATGTCTCATGCTTCTTATCCTAATTTCAATGTGTCTTGTTCTCAATATGGAAATGGTGTTGGAGGTAGGATGGAAGGATCAAAGGAACATGAAAGTAGAGTGAAATCAAATGAGCCCCTTCCAGTGAGGGATCTTGAATCTTTAAGAATTAAAGAATTAGGGGATGCCATACAAAAAGGAGTTGACAAGATCATTCGATGGGTTGCCAATCTTAAGCCCGAGGAGTTACAAAAGATGATGAAGAAAATGATTCCTCATGAAGATGAACCAAAGGAGTTTCCATTAGAAGCAAAGCAAGCTACTCCTTGTGAGGATGGCATTAAGGGGTTAATCATGAAAGTGAAGGCATCTACTCTTTGTGCACCAAAGTGGAAGCTTGAAGTGAAGGGATCATCTAAACAAGGGATACTTGGCACTTGTCCAAACTCTAATAAAATTGAGAGACAAAAGATTGAGAGGAGTAAGGGTGTGATAAGTGACAACTCTAGAGTGGAAAAAAGAGAGGTTGTGTGGAGTGATGTGAGAGGGTTGTCACAATCTTATCCTAATTCATGTAACTTTTCTTGTTTCTCTAGTTGTCTTGATACTTGTGCAGGTATTCTTGGAAGCAAGCCTAGCAAAGCACCTCAAAATGTGGAGAATCAAGAGGTGTTAAAAGGCTTCCCAAAGGAGCATTTGTGCTTCAATGTTGGAAACCAAGGTGAAGACAATCATTCATATGAGCTACGAGGTAACAAAGCTAAACCTTACACTTTATTGAAAGTAAAACATCATTGTGTGGCTAGTAGCCAATTGAGTGTAAGTGATAGCTTGTATATGTGTGAGCTTAAAGAGCCTTTACCTTGTGATGATCTTGATGACACCTTGTTGCATGATGATGATGCCATTGTTGTGAGTGCCCAAACACTAGTTGATCCTATAGATGACTTGATTTATTCTTCTAGTAAGATCGATTTGAGTCCATCTAGTGTTAGCACTTGTGACTTGAGTGAAAATGTATTGTCATGTAATGGGGGTAGTCAAATGCTAGTTGGCTATAATGATGGTAATCATGTGTGTGATTCTGTTGAGCTTGATATGCTACCAACTAGTCTTTATTGTGGTATTGACCAACTTTCTTGTAATGATGACCTACTAATTGAGGAGTTGTGTGATGTGATAAATGAACCTCAATTTAGTAATGGTAATGATATAGTTGGTCATGTAGTTAGTCATGTAGGATCTTTACTTAGAGGTGATGATTCCTTGGGTGTTGATTCCATTTCTAATTTTTGTCATAAGGATCTTGAGGTGGAGTATGAACTTAGGGATAATCCCTTATTCAATGATGACATGACTAATGTGAATGATGAAGATAGTGGTGTATCTTATAATGTTGGAAGTGTAGCCACCCTTGAAGGCTACCAATTATTTGAAAATCCACTATGGTATGATGACACACTTTCCAAAGATGAAACTCTCTTCTTGAAGGATGATAGTACGTCTATTGGAGGGGTTAGTGGTCAAAAGAAAAGGGGTGTATGTTCTCTAATGACCTCTTCATTCTTGTGTGACCCCATTCTTGAGCAAGGCCTTAATGCTTGTGGATCAAAGGGTGACTCTATATGTGGGAACACCTTGAATGAAGTTCATTTAAGTAACACCTTTCTCTACTACCTCTTTGCATATGATGATGTCCATGTACGTATGGAATTTGTTTTATATAGAGGTAGGGGTTTCTTGGGTTGGTCCATTTGTTGTTGTGACCAAACTATGTGGGTCTTTCATATCTTTGACCCCGGTAAATCCTCATGGGTGTTTGAACCCTCTTTATTCAATGATATTTCTCACAGTCGAATCCTTTGTATGCTCTACAATGCATTGATCTTATTTGATACAAAGGATAGTTGGTTGTATTTCAAGTATGTGCCTCCTTGGCAAGTTGGTATGGTTGGTAACCCATGTGCTAACCCTCATGCTATGAGGATATGTTTGTTGTTTGTCCTTCTCATATTTTTGCAAGGTTCGGATTCGAGGACGAATCCTTTTGAAGAAGGGGAGGATGATACAATCATGGTTAGCTTGGAGCATATTAGGAGGGGTTTTTATATATGGATGATAGCTTGGAGCCCGGAGAAAGCCATGGAGCAACAAATGTACAAGGCCATGGGCGATCAAGATGTCATTTGGGCAATCAAGAAGGGCCCTTATGGGTTATTTCGAAAATAGTCACTTTTGGGCTATTTTTGTAATAGGCTATTTGTGTAAAGGCAATAACTATAAATAGTTGCCTTAGCCATTTTCATACTTAGATTATTGATGATTGAATTGTCTTGAATAGACTTGATATTTTAGGTTAGGATATTGATTGGGTTCAATTCCAATTATTAGTTTAGAATGAGTGATTAGGGTGGATTCCCGAATTGCTTGTGTTATCTTCTTTGCTTAATTGATCATCGAGTTATCATCTTGTGGATTCAATTTGGTTTCTCATGCATTTGATTGAGTTCTATTCTCCCTTGGTTGATTGTTGATTCAATTAGCCTTTCTTTCTTCTATTCTCATCTCAATTTCTTCTAATTCTCATCTTAATTTCTCCACTATCTTTATTTTGTGTTGTTGAATTCCGTGTTTCCGATATCGATTTTAGTCACTCGATTGAGATCGTTATCACTTGGACTCTTGGAAGCATGCTTAGCTAAGCTCATGATTGGAGGAAACCCAACTTCTTAGGAGGGCCATTTGTGGTTGATTGAATTGGTTTCTAATAGAGTCCTCAATCCCTAGCATGACTCCATTGATGATCTTACTTCCCTTGGGAAGTTGCTTGAGAAAGAGAGGCATGATATGCTTGAAATATCTTATCTCATCTTCTTGTGGTCTTACTTGTAAGAGCACCTTAGATGAGGTTAGTATCATTAGCACCTTTCTTTACTACCTCTTTGCATATGATGATGTCCATCTTTGTATTAGATTTTTTTTCTATAGAGGTAGGAGTTCTTTTGATTGGTCCAATTGTCTTTGTGACCAAGCTAAGTGGGTATTATATCCCTTTGACCCCAGAGACCCTCCAAGGGTGCCCCCTTGGCATGCTTATACTTGTGCTAACCCATGTGCTAACCCTCATACTATGAGGACTTTGTGGTTGTTTGTCCTTCCTATGTTTTTGCAAGGCTTGGATTCGAGGATGAATCCTTTTCAAGAAGGGAAGGATGATACGATATCACCTGACAATATTCATGCTAGACTTACACTTCAAGGTCTAGACAAGAGGATCCAAGCCACACTCACCCTTGGAGCATAAAAGGGAGTTTGGAAGAGACTCATTATACTCCAAGTAAAGCAATTCCACATTTGGATGATTGCTTGGAAGCAAGAGGGAGAAGACAAAATGAAGATGGTTGCTGCCAGAAGCTGTGCAAAGCCATGTGCGACCAACATAATGGATGGTATGAAACGCACCTCACCTCGCACCATGATGTGCGACCATGTAGTTTTTCAAGGTCATTTTAGGCCTTATTTTAAATAGCCACTTTTTGGCTATGTTTGTAAGAGGCATACTATAAATAGATGCCTTAGCTATTTTCATTCCTTAGATTGAGATTTGAAGAACTCTTTTGAGTAACCCAAGCTTAGTGTAGCTTAGGTTAGTGATGGGTGGATTCCCATTGTTGATCTAAAACTCCTTTACCTTGATTTTCACTTGAGTTGCTCATTTGTGGATTTATTTGGGTTACTCATTTCTATGGAATTCAAGCTCTCTTCCCCCTTGGTTTAGTTGTGGATTCAATTAAGCCTTTCATTCTTCACTTCTCATCTGCTATTTCTCATCTATCTTTAATTTTTGCATTTTTGATAGATTTCAATTGGTATCCCCGATTGGGATATTAGAACTGTTAGAAGTACATTTTTCATACTTGTACTTGGAAGAGTAAACACACATATCTAATAGTAAACACATATTAAAGTACTTTGACACACTATGGAGTGGGGAAAAGATCATTAGTTGTGTTTCAGATTGTACGCTGCCACTATGTACCCTTTACTAGGAATATCACTTAGGAAACTCACTTTGTTGGTAGTAACACAAGTATAAAACTTCATGCCAAGGAATATGAAACTGAAAAACCTTACATACCTTGCTGTGCAACTCAGATATTATAAAGAATTAAGCTTCTTCCTTTCATATTATTTATCTACAATGAAATTAGTGGCAAAACTAGTATTAGAGGCTAATTTAACCAATTTGGGCTACTTGATCTCACTAAACCAGTAACCGGGCAGTAAGGTAGTAATTGATCAAATCAAGAGTGTTCCTTTCACCTCTTCTCCTCTAAACACATCTATATACTATACAAACTTCTTATAAGGTCCCCCAAAACACCTTGAGCTTCACAACATACCAGTGTATAAAAGTGTGATAGATAGCAAGTTCACGTAACACCTTATTAAGTGGTGTATAACCACACCCTCCTTCCATACTTCAATACAACTTCACACACCTTTTTACAAGGTCAACCAACCTGTCCCCAACATATACATATAAAACAGCCCCAAACATCCTTCAACACAATAAGAAAATATTGAATTCAAGGATTCCAATCAGCACCCTATGACTTCTTGACAAAAGCACTCAAGAAATTCTCCACCAAACTTGTATATAAAGAGGGGCAAAAATGAGCAGTAACTTTACCTCAAATTCTGGAAATTTATTCTCTTGACTTTTACTTCTTCAAGAGCTTGAACTTTCCTTCACATTTAAACCAAAAAGAAGAGAAAAGTCTCTTAATAACCAAGTGAAGTGGGGCAGTCAGCTTGCGGAAGGGTCTGCCTTATATTTCAAGAATGAACCACATGAAATCCTAATCTTCCATGGAAGAATTAAGCTAAGCCCACAAGTATTTATACTTACCTTGCTAGAAAAGAGGAGGGTGTCTTCAAGAACCCTAGAGGTGTTTTATGTCTGCTGTATGAAGCTATGAGAGAACAAGAGAGAACTCTAGAAATCTGATTTTTCCACAAGTTAAAAATGGGTAGAATGAGCTGAACTCAACCCCCTTTAAAGGGATCTGTTTAGGCAGACTTTCTTGCTCATTTTGGGCCATAAATTATCAAGTTGGTGATGCACCTACTTGTCCATTTAACTTGGGACTTTGTGGACTTAAGTTTATTGGGCCTTGGCTGCCCATTCTTCTCTTTTCTTTCACTTAGTTTGGGCCAGAATTTATTCAAGTGGGTGATGGTATGCTTGGCCCTCTAAGCTGGTCCAAAGCCTTAGTAGGTGATGCACCTACTTGGTTCTTTAGGTTGATCAATAAGTCAAAGTAGGTGATGCACGTACTTGTCACCTACTAGCTTAGTTAAGTCAAGCAAGCAACTCACTTATTTTGTTTCATTTCCTAAATATTTAATCCCTTTTGCTTTAACTTAATACTTCACCCTAAACATTAATATCAACTATGATACTAGATTGGAAAGCATGGATGGTACTATCTTGGATGGCACTTATCCTTCAAGGCCTTTCACACGTAGTCAAGCTAAAGAGCTCCAAGACCTTCAAGCAATGTTCATGAAAAAGGAAGCATTGGAGAAGCTTGAAGAATCCCAAAGGAAAGCATACAATGTGTGGGTGGTCTATTAAAGTGAGGTGGAAGGAGGAATTCAAGAATTCCCAAAAGAAGGCAACCAAACAAGGCCCTTACTTCATTAAGGGCAAAACTGTAATAGCTAGTGTCTTCTTATTCCCTAGTATAAGTAGTAGCTTTTCTTCATTTTGGAAGACTAGTTTTTGCATATTGAAGATTGATACTCTAAAACTTGTAGTTGCTAGTGTAAGGCTTAGTGTAATTTCCTTAAGGAATTAGTGAGTGATTAGGGTGACTCTCTTGATTGTTAGTTTAACTTCTTTACTTAATTAATCGAAGGTCTCCCACTTGTGGATTTCATTTAGTTTTCCTTGATTAGTTGAGTTGAATTAGTTTCTAGTTGTTGGAATCAATTGGGAGGTGAGGGTTTTAGCCCCTTGTTGCCCATAATTTCAATTCCTAATTATTAATTCTCATATCTTTTCCTTCTTTCCTTCTTGTAGAATGTGAGTATTGAATTTATTCTGCTACCTACCAATTTGATTGTGTCCAATAATATTTTTATGATAGGCACTATGATTATCCTGAACATCAGCTGCACATCTTCTATAGTTCCAAGGGGGAATCCTCGATGCTAGGTAATCTTATCCCTTAAAGAGTTGATAATTTCGAGAGCACAATTCTCACTTCCCTCTTTAGTATAATTTTTATAGCTTTGTTCAATGCATATTGTAGTGTTTGTGCACCTTCTTCTCACTCATAAATAGTTGTATATATTTTACTTAAAAGTAAGGTAAAGTATGAATGAGTTAAATTAGTATATTGATGCTGGTTAGATTGCCTTGTACTATTACTAAAAAGGGATGCACTAGATTTTTTGACAAAAAGAAAATATAAAGAAAGAAACTTTTACCACTCCTTCACCACCATCAAGGCATCTAACTGGTAGCATCTTATTACTCTTAAGTTAGTAGATCAAGAAAGGGGATAATAAAGATTCCATGATTATTTGTGAGGTTAGTACTCAAATTTCTTCTAATTGTCTTTTTAAAATGGTGGTGATTAGTAATTAAATTGTAATATTCATGACCAGCAGAATGCATATGATCTTGTTGCAGTGGAAGAAACTCCAGGGGCTAAGAAGTTGTGTGGTAGTTATCTTTTAGTTCCATGTTTTGGTGCCTAAGGATCATTATTTTTGCTTCAGCTGATGTGTTAGTTAAATCTTGAAACACCACTTAGATTTTTGGGTAATGCCTTTTAAATAAATTTTATGAGTAATTGTAATGTTCACAACTTTTTTTTCTTGTTAAGTTGTTCAAGGGACCTACAATTTGTTCTCGGTTTACTTCTCTTTAAGTTCGGTAGAGTTAGAGCGGTCACAAATGTATTCATTTTTGAAAAAAGAAAAGTACCCTTGAGTTATAAATCATTTTTTACTGATAAGCTATACTGTGCTAGTTTCTCTAAGTTGGTCTTGCAAGAATCATGTTTGTATATACTAATGAGAATCACATTTACCCCTTAAATACTCAACGTTTGAATGATTGCTTGTTGAACTGGATGCATGTTTTAAAGTAGCTCTAGTTTCTGCAAAGTTGAATTGTAATACCCATTTGGAAACCTCTGAAGGTTTTCACTTGCCATATGTTAGGGAGGTTGAGATGTTTACCCTCCCTGGGAAGCTGGGTGATTGTTTTCCACAGCCTTATGCAAATGAAGCAATAGCGAAGTTTACAAATGGTGGAGCTTATCTTTCTAATCTAAGTCTTATCACTAAGGTACTTTCTTGGTATTTAAAACTTCATTGGCTCAGAAAAGTTTTATGCACTGCCTTTTCGTGTTATGTACTGCCTTTCCTTGTTCTGTATCCTTATTAGTTGTTGGACTAAACTAATAGTTTTCTTATTTTACATGGAACAAAAAATAAAGCTATATAGGAACTAATGATTTCAGTACAAATGTTTTTTGGGAAGTTGCGTTTTGGTCACTTCCTTCTACAAATAAAACAACCTATATAATCAGATTGTACTTATGACTAGTGTTAAATCACACTTTACTTTCATTTGTTACAACATAGCTAAAGCTCAGGAAAACCTTAACTTCACTCTCATTTCATCGATATTCAGATTGTTTAGGCAGACGATTGGGAACAAAGCTTCTTGGACGGGCTGATGATTCAAAAGTAAATAAACTTTCCTCTATATCATTTCATCCTGCTTTGTCATGCCATTGTTTTCATATTTTGTATTAAGCATTTATGTAATAATGCAGAGTACTTTTATTAATCAAAATATTTGTCATTCTTGATATTTCAGCAGAGGCTGGTAAAGAATATTATTAAGATTCTCAATCAAGTAAACTCTTGAGAAAGTGCCATCTGTTATAAAACTACTATAGTCTTATGCTTAACTTGTTTCTGAAATAAAAAACAAGTACACTGCAAAAGAATTTGCTTTGATGCTGAAGGGAATGGTACGTGCAAATAATCATATTCTCTCTTTTGTTTGTGTACAAGATTTCTAGAAATATTAACTTGGTATGCATATTTGGCTTTATGTCACACTCGCTTACTGTTTTTGAGTATTATGTTCTCTGGGAGGCTTAATTGAGTTAATTCCCGTCCCCAACTTTGTATTTTAGTGAAAATCAGTTAAGAAAAATATGGATGAGGAGTGAAAATGCATGGAGTGGCACAATATTTGCAGAAAATCTTTCAGCTTGTTACACATGGGCTTGTTGTTTCTTGTGATTGAGGAAAGTGATTCATAACGTCACATTCCTTTCCATACTTTACTTTTTGGTTGTTGTAGAATGAGCTTGTCATTCACTTGTAGGTTGATATTTAGTATGCTGCATAGTATTGCTTCCTTTAATGCATGTGTATGCATTCTGATGAAGTTTATGTACCTCTTAGCTAAACTTTGCTTCACAATGTTTGCATTTTCTATTTTGTTGATGGAGATATCTAAAAGGGAGATCAGGAAATCAAAAATTTTAGAGCTGATGACTAAGCACTTCGTTGTAAATGCAGTTCCTAAAGTCATTCACTATCTTTTACTGCGATTGACTGATGAGTACTCCTCTAATGGTCATGCACGTAAACAATTGCCTTCGCCAGAACTACTCCCTCTGATTTCCGAAAACTTGTTGCACCATTTTGTATTGTCAACTGATAACATCCTAGTTACTTCAGTCGTGGTCAATTCTGTCGTGCAGTTATCTCTAGAGCCTAAAAAAATGTCTTCCATGTCATCACTGACAAGAAAATATATGCAGGGATACACTCTTGGTTTTGTGAAATTTATTGCAAGTGCACATCTTGAATATTGTTTTATTAGTATGTGTAATATGAGACAAGTTTTTTTTTTCAAAATTTATTGTATATATATATTTGGATTATTATTTGTCAATTTTGTGCTTGAGATTATCTAAATAAGATAATAATGTATAGTGTGACAATTGGATATGTGCAAAATAAAATTATGGCATATAAATAAGAACGTCAATTGTGTGACTTATTGATTTTAAATCATATACAATAACAAATGCAATACTGAAGAAATGTTGCTTTAGAGGAGGTTGTAATGGCTACGCTTTGCAAGTGTAGCCTAGGATAGCAAAGGCCACACTAAAAAAATATTGTTTTAGGCAATGAAAAATGTTGCTATATAAGGTGCTACAAGCATGACCTTTGTACATTATAGGCCACACTTTTGAAGTGTGGCTTTCAAAGCAACACTTGAAAAGTGTGGCCTTAGGTTAAAGGTTACTCCCGTTTTGGCCACCCCCTCAAAAGCGTTGCCTAAAGTTGAAAAGTGTAGCCTTTGATCAAAGGCCACACTTTTTGACAGTTTAGGCCACACTTTTCAGGGGTGGTTGAAGACCTAAAATATTGTAGTGGGCATTCAAATTCCTTCAAGCAATCATCATCAAACACAAATTTTTCTTCTTTCTCCAGCAGCTTGCACAATGGATTGGAAATCTTGGAGAAGTCCTTGATGAATCTTCTTTAGAACCCCGTGTGACAAAGGAAACTCCTGACAACCTTTAATGAGATGAGTGGAGGTAGCTTCTCAATCACTTCAATCTTAGCTCGATCAACTTCAATACCTCACACTGATATCTAATGCCCCAACACAATGCCTTTTTAACCATAAAGTGGCATTCTCCCAGTTGAGGATGAGATTCACTTCTTAACATCATTGCAAAGCTTGACTCAAATTAGTCAAGCAGTCTTCGAACGCATCACCAACCATGAAAAAATCATCCATAAAAACATCCAATGTATCCTCTACCATATCGGAGAAGATGGACATTATACATCTCTAGAACATTGTTGGAGCATTACACAAGCCAAAAGGCATGATCCTAAAGGAAAAAGTTTTGTACGAGCATGTGAAGGTGGTTTTCTGCTGATTCTCTGGTGCGATGAATATTTGGTTGTAACCCAAATACCCATCCAAAAACCAATACCAGTCTCTCCCGGCTAATCTATCGAGTATTTGATCCATAAAGGGCTTAGGAAAGTGTTCCCGCAAAGTCCAAGAGTTAAGCTTCCAGTAATCTATACAAACCCGCCACTTAATGAAATCAACTCATTTTTCTCATTTGCCATTACAATCATTCCTCTTTTTTAGGGACACATTGGACCGGGCATACCCATTTACTGTCTGAAATTAGGTACACCACTCCTGCGTCAAGCCACTTAATTATTTCCTTCTTTAAAACTTCTTGCATCGGTGAATTTAGCCTTCACTAATGCTCTGTGGTAGGGGTACACCCATCCTCCAGCTGTATTTTCTTAGTGCAAATACCTGGGGGAATCCTGATGATATCTGTAATAATCCAGCTAACAACTCTTTTATACCTCCACAATATAGACAACAAAGCCTCTACCTACCACTCCACAAGGTCCATCACAATAATCACATGTAATGTGTTATTATCACCTAAAAATACATATCTGAGATGGCTCGACATCTCTTTCAACTCTAACACAGGTGCCTCTTTAATCGAGGGCTTTGTTGGAGGCGTCGATCTGTTCTTCAAGTACATGTCTAGCTTCTTTGGAGCATAGGAATATGAACCCATTTGTACCAAAGCATTCACTGTCTCCTCATAGTCCTCGATGTCATGACCATCAAAGTTCATCATTACTGCAACCAAAGTCTCCACAGCAAACCTCTCCTCAACAGGTACCTCCACTTCAAAATCAACAATCACATTAATAACCGAGACTACACTCATATCTCTCAGCTACTTCATTAACTTGAAAACATTGAACTTGACTGTATCATCATTCAGCCTAAAAGTCAATTCATTGTTCTCCATATCAATTAGCACTCTTCCAGTAGCTAAAAAGGGACGCCCCAAAATTATGGACACTTCAAAATCTATTTCGCAATCCAAGATTACAAAGTCTGCTGGAAATATAAACTTGCCAACCTTCACTAGCACGTCATACCCACCAGTCGCTTTATCGATCTGTCGGTCATCAGTAGCCTCATGGTAGTCAGTTTGGGGGCTCTCACGACCAACTACCGATAAATAGCTAGCGGCATCAAATTAATGCTAGCTCCCAAATCACAGAGTGCCTTTGCAAAATTGAATTCCTCGATTATTCATGGGATGGTAAAGGCACCCGGGTCCTCCTTCTTTAAGACCAATGACCTTGACGAGATTGCACTACAATGGTGAACGTTATCTTCCGGCTCAAAACTCACCGACCTCTTTTTAGTAATCAAGTCCTTCATGAACTTTGCGTATCTGGGCATTTTCTCAAGAGCATCCACCAAAGGGATGTTCATCGATATTTGCTTGAGCATAGATATGAATTTGTGGAACTTGCCATTTTCCACCTTCTTTTTTAATCCTGTGAGGGAATGGAGGAGGAAGCTTGGGTATTTGAATTTGAAGTTTTTCAACTTCTTTACTTTTCTCCTTAAGCACTTGAGTAGCATCCTCCATCATGGTGGGTATTTTAGCAGGTACACCCACACTCTCATCAACTTCATTCTCATCATCTACCACCTCATACTCATCAGCAATATCACCTGTCTGAGTCTGAATTACCGAATGTGATTCTGGAAATATTTTTCCACTCTGTGTAGTGATTGCCATGCAACTCCCATCATTCCTTGGGTTTTGTATGGTGTCACTTGACAAAGTACCACTCTTTCTTTGATTTAGAGCTGCTGAAAGTTGCCCCATCTACCACTCTAACTGCTTAATTGAGGTGGAATGTGACTCCACTAACTGACCCATGGACGATAGCTTACCTTTTATCTCCTTCACCCCCGAGTCAGTTGATTCTACCTTTGATAACACTTTAGCTAACATGGCTTCCACACTGGAAGTGCCTGCACTATTGCTCGCTTTATCACAATTACCAGGTGGTACATACAATCCACCTCTGTCATTCTTGTTCTTCCAATCACCTTGCTCTCGATCTTTATATCCATCCTTGTTGTAATAATTATCTCTCTTATAGTTCTGACCTTGGTTTCCTTGGCCATAAGCCTAGAAAACCCCTAAATAATTGGCTTCTTCATCCGATTCTGACTCACCTGCTCTACCTTGTGATCCCACAGCTTAACATTCTTAATTCCAACTGCTAATAAATGCTTCGTTAGCAGGTCCATCTGTGTCTTTAAATAGGCCATATCCTGATTTCGTTCTTCTTCTTTCCTGCGCTACTCAACCAATATCCCTACTACATACATATTGTTTGCTACTTCAGAGTACCAGGTATGCCAAGCTCTATTTGTCTTGGTTAGCCGGTCCAAGATAGCAGTAGCCTTAATAAATATAAGCCCCATAAATGCTCCTTCTACAACATTATCAAGTGTCGGCTTGGTAGCAGAGTGTAAGGACCTGTAGAACGTTTGCATCAAAAACTCATCTGTCAACTGGTGGTTCGGGAACTGAGTTAACTTCTTCTTAAATCTCAGTCAGGTTTCATGTAAGGCCTCATGTGGTTGCTTCCTAAGGTACTTATCTCATCCCTCAACTGTATCATCCTAGAGGGAGGAAAGAACCTTTCTAGGAAAGCTCCTTTCAACTCACTCAAGTTTGTTATAGAATCGGGTGTTAACTCGGTTAACCACAATGCTGCCTCATCAGAGAAAGACAATGAAAATAACCTTTTGCCGGATAGCATTTTGGCTCACTCCTGGTAGCTCAAAGGAATTACATATCCAGACAAAATTCATCAAGTACCTCTTGGGATCAACACCAACCACTCCTCTAAATAGACCCTTCAAGTTTAGCAATTGGATCATCGTGCTGGTGATATTGAACTTAGCTCCAAGTGCTAATGAGGAAGAAAAATGGCCCCAGTAGCACCCACTCCATCAAGGTCGATATCATCGTCGCTTTCCAAAGCAAAAGGCCTCTTTTGTTGCCAACCTCGACCTCTATTTTGTTGCTCTTGATCAACTGGGGCTACATTATCAACATTCTCTGCATCAACATCATCACCCAAAGCAACATCATACTCAATATTATCATTGTTCAGGTTCTGTTGGGCTGCAGCAAGCCTTACTACATCACACTATTGTGCATTCATATTCAGCCTTAGAGTTTTAGCAAGCTCGGCGTCATAAGGTAATATTAGTTCACCAGAGCATCGGGTATTTGGCATACACAAAGCTATACCCTGTAAAAATTAGAAACAACAAATAAAAGTAAAATTAGGAAATCTAACTAAGAGTCAAGTAAACAAACTGGACTTAATAGACAACCGTATTCCCCGGCAACATCGCCAAAATTTGATACACCCAAATTATACCGCACTTAAGAAGTATAAGTGGTCATTGTCAAATGTAGAACCCAACAAAGGTTGGGGTCGAGTCCCACAGGGAATATGGTAACAATTAAGTCGTTAGTAGTTTAGATGACTATTAATCAGTGATTTCCAGAAAATGGGGGGAGTTTATATCATTCAAACTTTGTTTAGTCTTTGACTAATTCACGAACAAATAATCAATTTCAATGAGTAAAAATCAATATTAGAGATGAACTAGGGATGTGTTCACCATGGCTTTGTAAACAACCTCGGGTTAGTGCTCAAACAGACTCGTTTCATATGCATAATATGAAGTAATTGAATTCATTCCAATGTCTAATTGTTTCTCAACCAAATATACGCTTTTCTTTTCAATTCTTTAGAACTAGAAAAGATACAATATAAAAATCAATAAATACTCTAAGTAAATTAACCTTGATAAAGCATTATTCATTAGACGGGAGTTGATAGTCCCGAATCATTGTTGTTAATCCTTTTTACCGGGTTTTAACTTCTTGATTAAAGCAAATCAAACCTAGGCTTGTTATAATTTTTGCAACCACTAGAAAACAATAAAAATGCAAGATTAACAATATATATTTCATATAACACAAACCCAATATCCCACATAACCTAGATTGTTACTTTGCCATGGATCCCACAACCCTAGTTGTGGGAGATGAGCCACTCATGCCTTTAGAAGAAGAAAATGATTTAATATTCATACTAAAAGAAGGATTCTTACAAAAATATGAAAACCACTCCAATTCTCCAAGAACAATGAGCAAAATAATTCTCCAAGAGCAAGAACAAGAGAAATAACGTATGTTTTAATGTTTGTAGTGTTCAACCCGTTGAAAATGATGGAGGAATATCTAATAATGAATGAATAAAATTATCCCTAACACTAGGTATTTATAGTAGTCCAGGAAAATAAATTCCAAAAATAGAACTCGGAATCTCCGTTTTCAACTTGGCGATTGGACTTGGTGATTCACCACCACTGTGTTGACTCATCACCTGAGTCGTCACATGTTCCAGTAGTTCCACAGTTTTTGCTTAACTTGGTGTCTTGCTGTGATGACTCGTCATGGCCTGGATGACTCTCTATGGCAGTTGTCAGCCTATCTAGTGGCTCCCAACTTCTTTCCTGACTTGGTGGGCTGTCTGGTGGTTTGTTAGGTTGGTGATGACTCATCAGGTGAGTCGTCACCCTAACCAGTGGCCTCTTCCTTCACTTTCTACCTTGGTGGTTTGGATGACGACTCACCATGACCTTGTGTCATCACCCAGACCGCCGTGAGTGGCACCCATCCAATACCCCTGGGTGAACGAACCAATTCTGACCCAACACTTAATCATCTTAGCAACTTAAAACCAAAGCATAAAATAAACTAGCAATAAAATCTCAAATAATGTTTCATAAAACTGCGGAAACATCCTCCCTATAACCTGAAAGTCATCGTACCAAAACATTCTACCAAATTGTCTAGAAAATACAGAGATGCAACCCTAAATAAGCAAGAATTTAAGCCCGAAACAAGTGGGCTATAACTAAATAGAAATAAACCAAGGTAGCTTAATCGAAGGAGCTCACCCTTGATGCCTGAAAGCGCTGGGACTATAGGTGAGGTTGCATGCCAGCCGTCGGAAGATTTCCCGTACTCACAAAAAGAAATGCAAGTGCAGAATAAGTACACAACCACCGTGTACTAGTAGGATCAACGGTCAGCTCCAATAAACATAATATGAACAGTAAATCATAACATAGTAAGGTACAATAAGCATGTAACAAGTCAACAAGTAACAAAATATCAAATCCCTCCCTTAGCTCACTAAACACAGGAACCAAAAAGCAACCATTGACTATACCCTAAAACAATGACATATACCCTCTTTCATGAAACCCGGACCCACCAAGGATCACTCAAACATCACCTATGTGTTAGACATGCAACACCGGTCTACACTAAGACCAAAATCATATTTAAATAAAATCAACCGGCCTCTCAAGGACCATATGCAGAATTCACAATTAAAGAATACAACCCGGTCCACTCATGGAACCATCGAAGGAAAATAGTAATGCAATTGAAACAACCAGTACCAAGCGTGGTACTCGAGCCAACCATTAGAAATTCTAATACCAGGCATGATACCTGAGCCAACCATTAGTAATTCCCTTACCAGGCCTGGTACTCGGACCAACCATTAGTATACCCGTACCAGGCGTGGTACCCGAGCCAACCAAATGTCATAACAAGTCAAATCAATCACAACCAATGAAAAAAAATACTTGTAAAGCCAACAAGCAAACAAAAGAAGTTCATTTCACAAGACTGATTACCGGACCACTAGACATTCGCAATTCATTTCATAAACATGCAACTCATACACTAGTACAAAATAGTACATGAACACATAATGCAAATTAGAAAACAATAAGCATCACCTACCTTGAAATATTCCAAGCTCTACTCCACCGGAGCTTTCCCATTTCCCAAAGTTCTTGGTCTAGAACAACACACAATAACCAAAAATCAATCCTTATGACCTATTAGTTACCCTGATTGTGCAAAAATCCCAAACCACAGGCCAACCATGATCATTCCACCCTTTTCCCGGGCTTTCCCACCATTAATTCACCTATTCCTATCATTTTTCATGGATACATTTAAAGAATTAAGGTCACATGATCATAATCTAATGGAATCAACAACACCTAAGGACTTCTACACCCTAGAACCCCCTCCTTGCCTAGATTCTACCATCCTATGTCATTCCACATCTTTTCCCAAGTCCACCTCTAGCAATTCTATCGCATAGGAAAGATAGTACGGAGTTTGGGGAGTAGAATTCTTACCTTTAGGACAAAAATTGGTGGAATGAAAATCGCCCAAAGTTGCCTTGCCCTTCTCCCAAAACGTCATGATGAAAAATTGACTATTTTAGGGAAGGTTTTGCATTAAATCCCATCATGCTCTACTATAGCATTCCACGCTCCGCTATAGCAGTACCGCCATATAGAAACCATCTACTATAGCGGTGGTGACCAATGTTGACTTCCGCTGTAGCAGTATTTTCTCCACTACGGCTGAGGTTGCTATGGCAGTTTGTCAATCGCTATGGTAGTTGACACGGGATAGAAAGTCATAAAGTCCCCTAAATTAGTCCATTTTACAACACACTCATTTTTTTGACGTTCCAGAATAACCCCTTCGCGTCAACCTCAATACCGGAAGTTCTACCTACCCGAATTCTATTCTAAAAAGTCCCTCAGACTCCTTTATGTCTTAGCTAAATGGAAAACTAGCTCAAAATAGGACATGTTACCCAATCCTTACCCTAATTATCCTAGACCATATCTCACTTCAAAACCGATCGAGACTAGCCTAGCCCAGAATTTTCAACTCCCAGATCTGGAAGTTTTCTGACTTGAAACTTGGCACAAAAAGTCTACCCATAATGACGAATCCGGTCGTTACATCAAATACCAATTTACCCATCATTTATCCCTGAATGATCCAACCTAAAATTAGAGAAATAAAGAAGGGAAAGTGTAGTACCTGAATCCTCAAACAAGTGAGGGTACTTATCCCGCATGTTCTTCTTGATTTACCAAGTGGCTTCCTCAATCGGATGATGCTTCCATTAAACCTTTACCATACTGATCACCTTTGTCCTCAATTTTCAGACATCCCGATCAAGAATCACAACTGGTTCCTCTTCATAGCGAAGATTCTTATCAAATAACACCTCATCCCACTTGATGATGTAGTCCCCATCCCCATGGTATCACTTTAGCATGGATACATGGAATACCAGATGGACACTCGATAAACTGCACAACAGTGCTAATTGTAAGACATTGGCCCTACAATCTCAATAACTTCAAATGGTTGGATGAATCGAGGGCTGAGCTTTCCCTTCTTACCGAAATGCATAACTCCCTTTATTGGTGACACTTTCAATAACACTTGTTCACCAACCTGGAAATCCATGTTCCTTACCTTGCGATCCGCATATTCTTTTTGCCCGCTTTGGGACGCTAGCAACTTGGTCTGAATGCCTCTTATCTTTTCTTATGCTTTCCTTACCAAGTCCACGCCCAAAAGCTTTACATCGCCTTTCTCAAACCACCCTACAGGTGACCTATAACCCCTTCCATACAACACTTCAAATGGTGCCATGTCGATGCTGGAGTGGTAGCTATTGTTGTATGATAACTCACACATTGGTAGAAACTGGTCCTAACCCCCAAAGTCAATCACACATGCTCTCAGCATATCCTCTAATACCTAGAATGTCCTCTCCGACTAACCATCAGTTCAAGGATGAAAAATTGTACTGAAGGTGAGTTAAGTGCCCAACTCTTCGTGTAACTTACCCTAAAACTTAGAGGTAAACTGTATACCCCTATATGAAATGATGGACAGTGGTACCTCGTGTAATCTCACGATCTCTTTCACATAAATCATAGCCAATTACTTTGAATTGTAGTCCATCCAGACCGAAATAAAATAAGCTGACTTGGTCAGCCTATCCGCAATGACACAAATAGAGTCATACTTCCCCAAAGTCTTGGGAAGACCCACCACGAAGCCTATGGCTATCCTTTCCCACTTTCACTCTGGAATGGGAATCCTCTGTAGTAGTCCTGTAGGTCTTTGGTGCTCATATTTTTACCTGCCGGTAATTTTGACATTTCGACACAAACTCAGCTATGTCCCTTTTTATCTCGGGCCACCAGTAAAGCTGCCTCAAATCCCTATACATCTTGGTTACACCCGGATGAATTGAATACCGCAAGCCATGAGCCTATGCTAACACTTTCTGAATGATATCACCAACCCGAGGAATAATAATCCTTCCTCTAAAATTTAACACGCTGCCAAAATCCAACGTGGCATCCCTGGATTCTCAGATATTGCCTTGCTACGAAGCTTGCTCAACTGCAAATCCTGAAACTGCTTGGTCTTTATCTCTTCTAGGAATGTGGATTTGACCTCAATACTAGCCAGCATCCCACCCTGTTCCGAGATACCCAAGTGCATGAAATTAGCTTCCAAATCCTGAAGCTATCTTGCCAATGGGTTCTTGGACATCCCCAAGCAAGCCAAACTGCCCATGCTGAGTGTCTTCCGGCTCAATGCGTCTACCACCGCATTAGCCTTACCTGGATGATACTGAATGGTCACATAATAGTCCTTTAACAACTCCACCACCTTCTCTGCATAGGTTTCAAGTCCTTCTGAGTAAAAACATGTTGCAGACTGCGATGATCAGTGAACACCTTACACTTGACACCATAGAGATAGTGTCTCTAAATCTTGAGTGCAAACACCATCGCTGCCAACTCTAAGTCATGGGTTGGGTAATTCCTCTCATGTACCTTCAACTGCCTAGATGCATAGGCTATCACATTCCTGTCCTGTATCAATACAACACCCAAATCCGAATGTGAAGCATCACAATAAATGATAAAATCCTTACCTTCCACCGGCAATGAAAGGATGACAGTCATGGTAAGGAGTGTCTTTAGCTTTTGGAAGCTCTCTTCGCACTTGTCTGACCACACAAACGGTACCTCCTTCTGAGTCAACCTTGTCAAGTGAGTAGCGATAGATGCAAAGTCCTTGACAAATCTATGGTAGTAACCTGCAAGTCCCACAAAACTCCTCACCTCAGTCACAAAATTAGGCCGAGCCTAATTATTGACTGCCTCAATCTTTTGGGGATCCACCATCACCCCCTTTTCTGACACCACATGCCCTAAGAATGCGATCGAATTCAACCAAAATTCACACTTGGATAACTTTGCATAAAGTTTCTGGCGTCTCAACAGTTACAACACAATACGGAGATATCTAGCATGCTCCTCCCTACTCTTGGAGTAGATCAAAATATCATCAATGAAAATGATAAAGAACGAATACAAATAAGATTTAAATACCTCATTCATCAAACTCATGAATGCCGATGGCGCATTAGTCAACCAAAATGACATCACTAAGAACTCATAATGCCCATACCGAGTCTGAAAAGCAGTCTTAGAAATGTCCTCGGGCCTAATCTTCAGTTAATGATATCCTGACCTTAAGTCAATTTTTGAGAACATAGATGCAACCTGTAACTGGTCAAACATATCATCTATACAAGGTAATGGGTACTTATTTCGGATGGTCACCTTATTCAACTGCCTGTAATCTATACACATACTTATACTACCATCCTTTTTCTTCACAAATAAGAATGGAGCACCCCAAGGCGAAGCACTGGGACGGATGAATCCCTTATCTAGGAGTTCCTGAAGCTGAGTCTTAAGTTCTGTTAACTCTGACGGAAACATACAATATGGAGGAATAGAAATTGGGTGAGTGCCCAGCTCCAAGTCAATACAGAAATCAATATCCCTGTCTGGAGGCATACTAGGCAAATCCGCTGAAAACACCTCTTGAAACTCTGAAACAACCGGAACTAACTTAATAGATGGGAACTCCACACTATCGTCCTGGAGATGAGACAAAAAGGCAAAACACCCTCTCCCCACTAGCTTTCTAGCCTGAATAAATGCTATTATCTTGGCCGGCTTAGGCCTATACACACCTTCCCACTCTAGCCTATCCTTACCCAGAATCTCTAGATCCACAGTCTTGGTGTTACAATTCAGTATAACATAATAAGGGGATAACTAGGTCATTCCCAGAATGACACCGATGTCTACCATATCCAGAATTACCAAGTCTACCCAAGTATGAAACCCCACAAAAATTACAGAACAAGCACAATAAATGTGAGTCACAACCATGGACTCTCCAACCGGGGTGGAAACATAGATAGGGGAATCAAGGATATCACAAATCAAGTCAAGACACATAGAAAAATTCACAGACATATAAGAGTAGGTAGAACCTGGGTTAAAAAGTACCGAAGCCATCCTATCACAAACCAGAATTGTACCTGGGATCACAGCATCTGATGCCTCAGCCTTCGACTTTCTCGGAAAAGCATAACAGTGAGCCCGGGTATCAATCTGAGCAACTTCCCTGATTGGCTGTGCCACACCCCTACCCGTGTCGTTGTTCCCCCTGTCTCCCCGTCCTACCTGAAAGTTACCACGCCCACCATATGGACGACCTCTAGAATGACCACCTCTACCTACCAAGACCACAACCTTGGACTGCTGCTGAGCCTGATTACTAATCTGTATGTGAGGGCACTCCATTTTAAAGTGGCACCCAGATCACCATAATAGAAACAACCACGATCAAGCAAAGGTCTGCTGGTAGATGTGTAAGAAGCTCCCTGGCCCCAGGTGCTGAAAATTGCTGATGAGCTCCCAAACGACCACCTGTAGCAGCAGGCAAAGCTGACTGAATAGGACGGGCAGAGTACATCTGCTGATTGTAGCCCCTGGAGTGAGAGCCACTGAAGTTTCCATCATTTCAGGGCCACTTGTCTAACACTTTAGCCTTCCTAACCTGCTTGACCCCTTCTAACTTCTTAACATAATCTGTTACCTCATTGAAGCTCTTCTCTGCTGAAGTCATGTGCACCGATAACACCTGTAAATCCATATTCAAGCCCTTCATAATTAATCGAATCCGCTCCTCCTCAAAACCCAACAACTATGTAGAAAAATGAGACAAGGCATGAAACTTAGCCTCATAAGTAGAGACTGTCATACCCCCTATTTTAGAGCCAGGAACTCATCCTTTTTGCGGTCTCTCAAGGTACGAGGTACATACTTCTCTAGGAAGAGAGCATGAAATTTCTCCTAAGTCAGTGGAGGCAAAACATATGACCGACATTCCACATGAGACCTCCACCACTGCTTAGCATCACCCTGCAGCTGAAAATTTACAAACTCAACCCCATGTTGTTGCACAATACCCAGCTGGTGCAGCCTCTCATAACAGTCCAATATGAACTCATAAGCATCTTCCTTTTCAGTACCCTGAAATGTAGGAAGTTTCAGCTTAAGGAACTTGGTCAGCATCTCGTGCTCATTCCCTGTCATGACCGGACCTAGCATTGGTCTGAAGAAGTTATCTGTGCCCGATGCCGCATCAATTCTAGGAGCTGTAGTAGTCACTGGCTGAGTACCTAGAACCTGATCTGCAGTCCCAGTGGGGTTAGATACAGCACCAACCAGCCCACTCAAGAAGGACCACACCTCCTGAAATGCTTCGGTTGTGATAGAGGCAAGGCCTGCACCTCCAGCCGGTGTTGCGTCCACTTGCTCTACACCCTCCTCAACAACAACTTCGACCTTCTCTTCAGCCTGATCCTGGGGTGGGGGAGGGGTCGCCTCATGTGCTCCTGTAGCCGCTTGAGCTCCACCCCTGGCGGGTGTCGCTCTACCTCGGCCCCTGACCCTACCCCTTCCTCTTCCCCTAACAGCTGGGACCGATACTCTTGCTCCGTTGTTCCTTGTGTTAACCATCTGCGGATAGAAGAGTTAATGAGGTCAGATACCAATTTGTATCACAAGATACCAATTGGAATCAACTTATAGCTCGAAGGAAGAAAAATAGATAGTTTCCTAAAGTCCTATAGCCTGTCGAAGAAAAGTATGGACGTCTCTGCACTGTTCCACAAGACTCTACTAGACCTGTTTTGGTATGACGAGATCAACGAACCTAGGGCTCTGATACCATCTTTGTCAAGACCCAGACCACCGTGAGTGGCACCCACTCAATACCCCTAAGTGAGCGAACCAATTCTGACCCAACACTTAATCATCCTAGAAGCTTAAAACCAAAGCATAAAATAAACTAGCAATAAAATCTCAAATATTGTTTCATAAAACTGTGGAAACATCCCCTCTAGAACCTGAAAGTCATCGTACGTACCAAAGTATTCTACCAAATTGTCGAGAAAATACAGAGATGCAACCCCAAATAAACAAGAGTTTAAGCCCGAAAAATTAGGCTATAACTAAACAGAAAGAAACCAAGGTAGCTCGATCAAACTAGGTCACCCTTGATGTCTGAAAGCGCTGGGACTACAGGCGAGGTCGCGTGCCAGCCGCTAGAAGATTTCCTGTACTCATAAAAAGAAATGTAAGTGCAGAATCAGTACACAACCACCGTGTATTGGTAGGATCATCGGCCAGCTCTTATAAACATAATATGAACAGTAAACCATAACATAGTAAGGTACAATAAACATGTAACAAGTCAACAAGTAACCTGATATTAAATCCCTCCCTTAGCTCATTAAACACAAGAACCAAAAAGCAACCATTGACTTTACCCAAAAACAACAACATATACCCTTTTTCACGAAAATTGAACCCACCAAGGATCCGCCTAACATCACCTAAGTATTAGATATGCAACCCCAGTCTACACTAAGACCAAACTCATATTTAAATAAAATCAACCGACCTCTCAAGGACTATATGTAGAATTCACAATTCAAGAATACAACCCGGTCCACTCATGGAACCATCGAAGGAAAAGAGTAATGCAATTGAAACAACCTATACTAGGCGTGGTACCCAAGATAACCATTAGAAATTGTCGTACCAGGCGTGGTACTCGAGCCAACCATTAGTATACCCGTACCAGGCATGGTACCCGAGCTAGCCAAATGTCATAACAAGTCAAATCAATCACAACCAATGAACAAACATACTTGTAAAGCCAACAAGCAAACAAAAAAAGTTTATTTCACAAGACTGATTACCGGACCACTAGACATTCACATTCATTTTATAAACATGCAACTCATAAACTACTATAAAATAGTACATGAACACATAATTCATATTAGAAATGAATAACCATCACCTACCTTGAAATATTCCAAGCTCTACTCCATCGGAGCTTTCTCATTTCCCGAAGTTCTTGCTGGTTCTTGGTCTAAAACAACACAAAATAACTAAAAATCAATCCTTATGGCCTATTAGTTCCCCGAATTATGAAAAAATCCCAAACCCCAGGCCAACCATGATCATTCCACCCTTTTCCCGGGCTTTCCCACCATTAATTCACCTATTCCTACCATTTGTCATGGATACATTTAGAGAATTAAGGTCACATGATCATAATCTAATGGAATCAACAACACCCAAGAACTTCTACACCATAGTACCCCCTCCTTCCCCGGATTCTACCATCCTAGGTCATTCCAAACCTTTCCCGAAGTCCACCCTTAGTAATTCTATCGCATAGGAAAGATAGTACGGAGTTTAAAGAGTAGAATTCTTACCTTTAGGATGAAAATTGGTGGAAAACTAATGAAAATCACCCAAAGTCCCCTTGCCCTTCTTCCAAAACATCTTGATCAAAACTGACTATTTTGGGGAATTTTCTATATTAAATCTCATCACGCTCTGCTATAGCGGTCCACGCTCCGCTATAGCAGTACCGTCATAGCAGAACCATCCGCTATAGCCGTGCTGACCAATGTTGACTTCTGCTATAGCGGTATTTTCTCTGCTATGGTGGAGGTTGCTATGGCAGCGTGTCAACTGCTATGGCAGTTGACATGGGACAGAAAGTCGTAAAGTCCCTCAAATTAGTATATTTTCCTGACGTTTCGAAATAACCCTTTTCACGTCAACCTCGATACCAGGAGTTCTACTTACCCGAATTTGATTCCAAAAAGTCTCTCGAACTCCTTTATGTCCTAGATAGATGGAAAACTAGCTCAAAATAAGGCACGTTACCCAATCCTTACTCAAATTTTCTTAGACCATACCTCGCTCCAAAACTGGCCGAGACTAGCCTAGCCCAGAATTTTCAACTCTCAAATCTGGAAGTTTTCTGACTTGAAACGTGGCAGGAAAAGTTTACCCGTAATGATGAACCCGGTCATTACACCTTGACTTTTATTCATGGGAATCATCACACCAACTATTAAGCCCCATTTTAGTGCAAACCTCCATTCTTTCCATTTTTCGTTCAATTTCCTGCAAGTTGAACACATATACTATTAAAAACAACAACGGTTGCTTGAAAACATATGATTATTCTTAGTTAAAGGAGTCAAATGTGTCGTAGAATGCTGGAACATCACCCATATGCTATTCTAAGTGCTTAATAGATGTAGAATGTGAGTCTACCCATTGACTCATGGACGAAAATTCACCTTTCATCTCCTTCACCCTAGAGTCAATCAATTCAACCTTTGATAGCACCTTAACTAACATGTCTTCCATGCTGGAAGTCCCTGCATCATTGTAAGCTTTATCTCGATTTCTAGGTTGTACATATAATCCACCTCTGTCATTCTTGTTCTTCCAATTACCTTTCTCCCGATCTCTATAGATGGCCTTGTCATAATAATTATCTCGCTAATAGTTCTGACCTTTATTTCCTTGGCCATAGGCCTGGAAACCCCCTATCTGGTTATGCAAATAGTTGGCCTCTTCATCAGACTCGGGCTCAGCTGCTCTATTCTGTGAACCAACTGCCTTAACTTTCTCAACACCTCCTGCTAATAGATGTTTCATTAGCAGTTCCATTTGTGTTTTTATGTGTGCCATATCCTGGTCTCTGTCTTCTTCTTTCCTGCACTGCTTAGCCGATACATACCCACTGCATACTGTTTGCCACCTCTGAGTCCTTGGTATGCCAAGCTCTATTTGTCTTGGTGAGACAATCCAAGGTAGCAGTGGCCTCAAGAAATGTAAGCCCCATGAATTCTCCACTTGCATCATTGTCAAGTGTCGATTTGGTAGCCGAATTCAGAGACTTGCAGAACGTTTGCATAAAGAACTCATCCCTCAGATGATGAATTGGGCATTGAGTCAGCTTCTTCTTAAATCGCAGCCAGGTCTCATGCAAGGCTTCATGTTGTTGCTGCCTAAAGTTATTGATCTCATCCCTCAACTGTAATATTCTGGAAGGAGGAAAGAACCTTTCTAGGAAAGCTCCTTTCAACTCACTCCAATTTTTTATAAAATTAGGAGTCAACTTAGTCAACCATAGCACTTCCATATCAGACAGAGACAACAGAAATAATATAATTCGAATAGCATTCTGTCTCACTCCTTGCAGCTCAAAGGACTTGCAAATTCCAACAAAGTTCATCAAATGCCTGTTGGGATCATCACCAGCCACTCCTCTAAATAGCCCCTTCAAGATTAGCAGTTGAATCATAGTGCTGGTGATATTGAACTTAGCACCAGGTGCCAATGGGAAAAGAACAATGGCCTCAGTAGCACCGACTCCATCAAAGTCGACATCATCATCATCATCCATAGCAAAGGGTCTCTGCTATTGACGAGCTCAGCCTCTATTTCGTTTCCCTTGATAAGTTGGGGCAACATTATCAACATTGTCTGCCTCAATATCATCACCCAAAGCAGCATTATCCTCAATATTATCATTGTTCAGATTCTGTTGGGCCGCAACAAGTCTTGCTACTTCGCGCGGTTGTGCATTCATATTCAACCTTAGAGTTCTTGCAAGCTCGAGGTTGTATGGTAATATTGGTTCACCCGAGCATCGAGTAATTGGCATGCACAAAGCTATGCCCTGTAATCACAAAAACAACAAATAAAAGTAAAATTAGGAAATATGACTAAGAGTCAAGTAAACACACCGGACTTAATAGACAACCGTATTCCCTGACAATAGCGCTAAAATTTGATACGCCCAAATTACACTTCACTTAAGAAGTATAAGCGATTGCTATCAAATATAGAACCCAACAAAGGTTGGGGTCGAATCCCATAGGGAATATGGTGAAAATTTAAGTTGTTAGTAGTTCAAGTGACTATTTGTCAATGATTTCCAGAAAACGGGGGGAGTTATAGCAATCAAACTTGTTTGTTCCTTGGTCATTTCAAATAGAAAATGACAAGTATCAATGAGTAAAAATCAATATGAGAGGTGAACTAGGGATGTGTTCACCATGTATTCATAACAACTTCGGGTCAATGTTCAAACGAATTTTTTTCATATGCATAACATGAAGTAATTTAATTCAACAATACGTCTCATCGTTTTTCAACCAAATAGATGAGTTTTCTTTTCAATTTGTTCGAACTTGAAAAGATGAAATACAAGATCAACTAATTCTGCAAGTTGATTAACCTTGCTAAAGTGCTATTAATTAGATGGGGGTTAGAGCCCCAAATCCTTGTTGTTAATGCTTTTTACCCAGTTTTAACTTCTTGGTTAAAGCAAATCAAACCTAGGCTTGTTATAATGTTTGCAACCATTAGAAAATAGTAAAAATGGAAGATTAATAACTTATAATGCATACAATACAAACCCAATATCATAAATAACATAGATTGTTGAGCAAATTATTGAGCAACAAACCCTCATGGGACAAGGATTACATGCTAAAATTATTGAGCAAATCAAGCTCTAAAAATGAGCTCAAATCAGTCCCCCAACTCTAAAAATAATTCAAGAATCACTAAGGAATTTAACGAAATTAAAGGCCAGAAATTTATAATATAAAGGAGAGAATTTGATCACGAACCAGAAATGAATGACCCCTAAGCTTGCAGAAGGAAACCACAGAAAACTTGAGCTTGAGCTCTCTTTAATGGAGGAATGAGTTATTGGCAAAGGAAAATGAAATGAAGATTACCAATTTAAAAAAGGCCAGCGATCGGTGCACTTGCGGTCATATAGATGCAGGTGCGGTGACGCTGGTGTGGCCAAACAATCATAGGGGCAGAGACCAATGAACACCCCCAACCTCGAAGGTGCGGTCAACACGCCACAAGGGCGACACTGCAGGGGCAAAAAAAAGAGCGCAGGGGTGCCCCCCTGTCGACGTCACCCAGGCCCCAGGTGCAGCTGGTGACTGCAGGGGAGGCAATATAGGTGCGCCCCCAGACACGCAGGGGCACCATACCAGAACCTGCAGCACCAGCTGCAACATCAACTATCAAAACTCTTCGACCGCACCCGCGAAATTTATTCAGGACCTCGCGAACACAAATGAACTATGCTACCCTACCAAAAATGATCTTTTTGACTCAAAGAAATTGATGAATTCCCAATAGAGACCATTTTGAAGAAAAGTGGCCCCCACGCCAAATAACCAACTCTAACCAAAAGGAATCTAATAGCCCAAAATGACTCTGGAAGCTTTGGTACCCAAACCAAAGGTCCCTCTAGCCCAAAGGCAATGTTCCGGAGCTAACAACACTAAAAGAATTTTCATCCGAGGTCGTCTTCTTCAAATGTTGACCAAAGTCAACTCTTTCAACTTTAAGAGTTTCAAAATAGGGAAATGGGCTTAAAAACACAAATAAACTGCCCAGGAACCAAACCATCAGTCCTGGTAAGTCATAAATGACCTATAACCTTTATGGGAAAGCTCAAAATATAGAAAATGCACGAAAACAGAGAAAATGACCTTCAGGGTCATTACAACATCCACTGCTAAAAGGACTTTTGTCCTCAAAAGTTAGAAAAAGGTAAGTACCTTAAGGCTCAAAAAGGCTATGACACTGGGCTCGCATATCATGCTTGGTCTCCCAAGTAGCCTCCCTAAGGGGATAATGTATCCACTACTCCTTAACCAACAAAATCTCTCTAGACCACAACCGTCTAACATCCCAAGCTAAAATGGCTACTGGCTCCTCCTCAAAAGTCAAATGATCATCCAACTGAACTGAATCCCACTGAAGCACATGAGACTCATCTGGAATAAAATGATGGAGAATTGACATATGGAAAATAGGATGAATTGAAGAAAAATCCAGAGGCAAGGCTAGCTCATAAGCAACATCACCCTCTCACTAAAGAATTTCAAATGGCCTAATATAACTGGGGCTAAGCTTACCCCTCCTCCCAAACCTCAACACGCCCTTCATGGGTGACATATGGAGGAACACACGATCACCAACCCCAAACTCTAAGGCACAATGCCTATGGTCATCATAACTCTTCTGCCTACTCTGAGTTGCTCTAAGTCTATCTTGAATCACTTGAACACTATCCAAAGACTCACACAACAAATCTATACTTTATGGCCTAGCCTCGAAAGCATAAAACCACCCAATAGGAGTCCAAAACCGCCTACCATAAAATGCCTCGAATGGAACCATCTGAATACTCGAGTCATCACTATTATTATAAGCAAACTCTGCTAGGGCTAGAACTGGTCTCACTGACCCCCAATATCCAGAACACAGGCACAGAGCATTTCCTCAAGAACTTGAATAGTCCACTCAGACTAGCCATTAGTCTGCCGGTGAAATGCCATGCTAAGATCAACCCGAGAACCCAACTCTGCTTGAAATGCCCTCCAAAAGTGATAAGTGAACTACGTACCTCTATATGAAATAATGGACACCAAAACACCATGAAGATAGACTATATCTACACATAGATCTGAGCCAACCTCTCAGCACTAAAGGAAGACTGAACGAGAAGGAAGTGAGCAAACACAGTCAACCAATCTACGATGACCAAAATGCTATCAAAACCATAAAAATTATGCGGCAAGCTAACTATGAAGTCCATAGCAATCCGCACCCACTTCCACTCGGGAATGGGCAAACCCTGAAGTAAACCACTAGGTCTTATGTGCTCAAACTTCACCTGCAGATAGTTCAAGCACCGAGATACAAACTTTGCTATATCCCTCTTCATCTTGCTCTACCAGTAATGCTATGTTAAGTTCCTATACATCTTAGCTGCCCCGAGATGAATGGAATATCTGGAAGAATGAGCCTCATGCAATATTAACTAAATCAAGTCACCAACTCTTGGAACATAGATACGACCCTCGAATGTCAAGACACCCTCTGAATCTAAGGCGGCCTTAATGGCCTCACCACTCAAAACTTGATCTTAGTGCCCACAAAGTTGACTATCCTCAAACTGTCACACTTGAATCTGCTCCCACAACATAAACTGAGCATCAAGTTGGGCAAAAATCCTCCCAGGGTCAGAAATGTCAAGTCAAAATATCCAAATCCAAAGGCCTTTCAAAAACTGATAGGAAGGCTAAACTACCCATACTCACTGCCTTCTGAATCAAGGCATCTGCTACCACATTTTCCTTGCCTGGATGATACAAAATAGAGAGGTCATAGTCCTCTAGCAACTCTAGCCATCTCCGCTACCTCAAATTTAGATCCTTCTGACTCAGAATGTACTGTAGGCTATGATGGTTGGTGAATATCTCACAATGAACACCATACAGGTAATGCCTCCAAATCTTAAGTGCAAAATTACTACCACCAACTCCAAGTCATGGGTGAGATTATTGTGCTTATGTACCTTCAATTGTCTAGAAGCATTTACTATCACTCAGCCCTCCTGCATCAGAACATAACCTAAAATAACACCTAAAGCATCACAATAAACCATACAACCATGGCCCTTAACTTGAAGAGCCAATATCAGAGCTATAGTCAACAAGGCCTTGAGCTTCAGAAAGCTCACTTTGCACTCATCGATCTACTGAAATGGGACATCCTTCCTAGTCAATCTAGTCAATAGTTCTATAATAGAAGAGAAACCCTCAATGAATCGCATGTAGTAACCAGCCAACCCAATGAAACTGTGAACCTCGGTAGGAGAAATTGGTCTAGCCCAATCACGAACTGCCTCAATTTTCATCAGGTCTTCCATAATCTCATCCTTGGACACCACGTTCCCCAAGAATGCTACAGACTCAAGCTAGAACTCACACTTCAAAAACTTGGCATGAAGGCGCTGACCTCTCAAAGTCTAGAGCACAATCCTCAAATTTTGATCTTGCTCTGCCCTACTCCTCAAGTATACCAAAATGTCATTAATAAAAACTGTCATGAAGGAGTCCAAATAAGGCTTGAACATGTGGTTCATAAGGTCCATGAGTACGGCTGGGGCATTGGTCAACCCAAAAGATGTCACATGAAACTCGTAATGGCCATAGCGAGTCCTGAAAGCTTTCTTATGGATGTATGCCACCCAAATCCTCAACTAATGGTAAACAGATATCAAGTCAATCTTAGAAAATATGGCTGCACCCTGAAGCTGATCAAATAGGTCATCAATTGTCATGCCCCGAGGCTACCCCCTAGACGTAACACGGTGCTTAGAGTCACAAGTGACCCCAAGCTAACCCATGGTCTGGCATATACTAACATTCTAATTTAAGATAATATCTAGTGGAAACTAAACTGATGAAAAACATAAGTCTGGGTATATAAAACCAATGATTCTAAATATAATAAATAAGGAATCCAAACTGATGAAAAACATGTTTGGTTATATAAAACTAATGATTCTGAATATAATAAATAACAATAAATAAGGAATCCAAACTGACTGCATAAGCTGAAAAACTAATTCTATGTCTAAAAGCCTCTACTGAGATAAGTTGCTGGGATAATCCCCCAGCTAACTCTACTAGTCTGATAACTGAAGTAAAAGAATGAAATAAATGAAATAAGTCTTGTCCTTGAAATATGAGAACTCACCAACTTAGCTGCTAAGAAGTATGAGAAATCGAACTAGGCGGGGTAAGGATACTGAGCGCTTGGACCTGCATCATGATAGGATGCATCACATCGTATGCGTCAGTACTTGGAATGTACTGAGCATGCAGGATATGCACTAAACTATATATACTAGATATGATGAGATAAACTGAACATGAAAGATATATTGAACATCAAACAGAAAGGTATAATCTGATACAATGACCAAGTAGGTAAACATTAACTATTTAATAATGAACTGATAACTGACTATAAGGTCATGCAATAACTAAATCTGAACTGTGGGAGCTACTATTAACCGATATACCCTAAGATGAGCTAACTATGGGGACAACCTATAACCTTGGATGGGAGGGTGTTCATACCTTGCCAAGGGTACGAATATTGGATAATGTGGATCCACTAAACTGATGCCCAAAAAGGCTAAGGTGTCAAGCCTTATCTGACGAATGACCCTTTAGAACCTAGGATGGCGTTGTAGTTCTGGGACTCAGGGACTTCTACTAAAGGTCTCAATCCTAACTAACGGGTGAACCTTCATCCCTTCATCCGCTTAATGCTAAGTGCTACTCCTAACTGAATTATAAGTATACATATATAAACTGATATACTGGACAACCCAAAACACTGACTTTCTGGGGATGATAAATAATTCTAAGACTAGGAGCATTAAAATCATGTAATTCTGAATAACTGAACATTTGTCTAAAATGCATGAAACATAACTGATCAGGTGTTCATAACCCACCATTCTAATAAATTGAATTACACTAATCAATTCTAAGACTTGAACTAAATATGCAATTCAAGAGCATAATTCAAAGTCATGGGTTAGATGACATACTTAGGGTTTGAGAATTCTGAGTATATAGTGATTCTAGACTTCAAGAAAACATGTAATAAGATTCATACATAACAATGGAAACTGAGATACAAGAAGTTCATGAAATTCAGAAACCCTAGGTCCTGAAAATTAAACTAAAAATAGGAAAACTAAGATGACTTAGGGACTCAAAGACTGAAAGGAAACCCATTGATTAAATCCCATATACCTGTGAGTAAAATCCCTGAAGAATTTCTTCGGTTTGGAGGCTGAAGTTGGAGAATTATTCTTCTTGCTTTGGAGAAGAAATAATTTCTTGGGTTTGGAGCTTGAAGTTGGAGAATTCTTCTCTGATGGCCAATCCACGAGTGACAGGATAGGCTGTGGTTTCAAACCATGATTTGTGAAGTTTTAGGCTTAGTAAATAGGCTTAGGGTAGTTAAAATAACATGGTTTAGCCTTTTAAAAGAGTGGAAAAAGTCAAAAATACCCTTGGGAATCAAATAGACAACTACTGAAATTTTCAGATCGGTGAACCATAGTTGGGTCAATGGGCCGTGGTTTTGAACGATGGACCATCATCTGACCCGTGGTTCTATCCCTAAATTTTGAAGGTCCTCTGAAGAGCTGGACCAAAGCTGACAGGATGGATCCTGGTTCTAAACTACGGTTCGTGGATCCGTCCATGGTTTTGAGGTGGAAAAGTGGCACCTCTCTTATGGCCAATCCACGAGTGACAAGACGGGCCATGGTTTCAAACCAAGACAAATCATACACCAATATGCATCAAATCACATGAAATACTCAAGTTAGATATAATAAACAAATAGTGCAGGTCTCATTCCCACTCAATAACTCAGACCTATGGTCTCTGTACCTCACACCTCTCAAGGACCACATCAAGGCTTACCTAGATCACTCATGCATAGCTCAAGTAACCTTAGTCTCATCTCACCGTATCGACATCTCACCATGACTGACCATTAAATAATGCAATGATAAAAGAAAGAGTGTACACATATGCTAATAAGTCTTATTTTTGCCCAAGTAGACATGACCTACAGGGGACACACAAGGGTGCATGTACCCACCAAAACCATTTTCCATTGGTGCACTATCAATCCATGGCAGTATGGTACCCGATCCCATAATAGGTGACAATGTCAATATGTACCAGCATGGTACCCGATCCCATAATAAGTAACATATCAACCTGTATGGGTGTGGTACCCTATCCCATAATAAGTAACAATATCAACCTATATCGGTATGGTAGCAGATCCCATAATAAGTGAAAATATCACTTGTACTGGCATGGTACCCGATCCCATAAAAATAACAATATCAACTTATACCAGCATGGTACCCGATCACATAATAAGTGAAAATATCATATGTACCAATGTGGCACCCAATCCCAGAATAAGTGATAATGTTAATGCACCTATGGTTCTTAAACCAATCTCTCATGATATACACAGTCCACTAAATCACACGTTCACTTATTTGTTCCAAGTCCTAAATAAGTTTCATGCACCTCTAGCTTATTCATTCAAGCACATCATGAAACATTGAACATAGTTATCTCCAATTCATGAAAACACTATCAACACAATAATCTACGCGTCAATACAAAACCAACCATACCCATAATGATATGAACATGACTGAATCAAAACTCGGGTCACCGGCAGGCTCATGGGCCCTGCAACCCGAAGCCAGAAACAAAAACACCCATGTGTTCCCCACATCCCCGGGAGAACATGCTCAAAAATTGAGCAGAAATGGACCATCAATGGGTTCAAAACATCCCCTCAATGCAAGAACTAAAAAGGGAATCAATGGAAGAAAAGGAAATTAACGAGGAACTTACCAGGTTTAGAAGTCAAAAAAATCTAACAAGGATCAACAATGAATCACCTCCAAGCAGTTGGGAAGAACAATGGTGTTCAATGGAGGTTTTATGAACTTTTTCCATGGAGAAACCGAAGATGGAAGATGGGAAAATGAAGGAGAAAACAAGGCTGCCAGCCTTTAAAACTCTCCCGCACAGGCGCAGGTGCGCCCAAGACAGCGGAGGTGCACTAGTGCAACGACACCTAAGTCAGGTGCAGGTGCGCTGGTGCAATGGCACCTTAGGCAGGCACAGGTGCGCAGGTGCAATGACACCTCAGGAAGGCGCAGGTGCACTGGTGCAATAACACCTCAGGCTTGCGTAGGTGCGTTGGTGCAATGGCACCTCAGGCAGGTGCAGGTGCGCTGGTGCAATGGAACCTCAGGCAGGTGCAGGTGCGTCCCAGCAACAACAACAACATGCCAAGGAAGATTTTTCAAGCGGTGGGCCCACGGGAATGCATCTAGGGTCCCGCAAACACAAATGAGCTGAGCTATTCAACTAGAAATGATATTTCAGATCCAAGGAATCGATGAAAATCCCATCGGAGGTTGATTTAATGAAAAGTAGGCCCCGCGCCCAAAATTAACCTTTAGGCCAACTATTCTCAAAACGGAACCCAATGGTTGAAATCAAGTCCGGAAGCCTCGAGACTCAAAACAATAGTCCCTCTAGCCTAAACTCGACATCACGGAGCTAACAGCGCTGGCAGATTTTTTATCCAAGGTTGTCTTCTCCAAAAGTTAACCTAAGTCAACCAAACAAGCCAAGCTATCCTGAAAACACAAAATGAGAGATTTCCAAGCTGAATAGCTCCCGGATCCCGACCAATGGTTCACCTAGACCAAAGTATATGCTGCGGAGCTAACAAAACTATCAGAATTCAATTCCGAGCATATTAGCTAAGAATGTTGACCAAAGTCAATGATTTCCAAAGTTTAAAGCTCTAAAACTGCGAAACAACAATAAAGACCAAATAGACAGCCCGGGAACCAAACTATCGGTCTCAGAAAGCCATAAATAACTTTGGGCCACTATGCGAAAGCTCTAAAAATACAACAAAGGGGAAAACGCATAAATAATCGGAAGAGTCATTACATCATCTGCTACTAAAGAGACCTTCAGCCTCAAAAGTCAAGAAGGAAGGAAACAACAGTGACTCAGGATTGTTGATACAAAGCCAGCACCACTCTCTCGGACAACCTGGTTAGCCTCCTCGATCGGACGACGCCCAACAAAATGAAACCAAAGAAAATCAACCAGGCCTTAACTCCTCACTAGGCAATCTAGATTCCAACATTTAACTTTAAAACTCCAAAGGCTTCTCAACCAAACCAAACCTCCAGAATCTCAACCAGAAAGCACCGACATAACACCAAAACTAGAGAACCAAGGCGATCAACACACATAATCTCGAATCCTCGATACCACAACCAAGTTTACCCATAAAGTCACCAATCAAAACTCTAACTCATGAACTCGCTGATCCGCAAAAACCCTTTATTCTGACCTCAATCCTTTTGCATCATAATCATGAAGCTTCAAATAAGCAGAACACTCGAGCCATCCTTGAAACATCAACTAACCCACTAGAGATCCACAGTTCCCTCTTATACTCAACCACGAACGAAGTCACCCTTCATGCTCAAATTCTATCTAGGCCAAGCTATAGCTGACTATCCTTTAACATCCAAAATACTAACCTAAAGAACATACTTGAAAACTATAGTAGTTTTACCCTGACTAACCGTCAACCAACAAACAAATGCTTTTGCTAGGATCAATCCCGATACCTGAACTCAACTGAACCAACCATCGGAGCTCAAAAGAAACTCGTACACCAGGGTTGGGAAAGGCATGTATGAACACCCTAGGTCCATGCACAAATCTCCCAACTGTCAAACAAAACCAACCTCGATAAACTGTGCCAAGTCTGTATCAACTAAAAGCAAAAGAACCAGGGCAACTTGACTAAAGGACCCAAACAAAAACCAAGATCTCGCAAAGAATGTGGTAAGCCTACCACAAAGTTCGTAGCCATTAACTAGCTCTAACCTCTAAGAAACACCACTGCTACTCTGAATACTCGAACACCTTTCAACAATTGGGATCACCTTGATAACCTCACCTCAGAAAGAAGACCACCGAGCTGCGAATATCAAGTCAAAACACCCTATAGGCAAAGGAAAGGGTGTCTGAAGTCCACGGTTTCCGCTTAGCTATTGGAAAAGTCTTAACCTTCTAATTTACACTTTGGCTCAAAACAACTGCTCTACTGCATCTGCACACAAACCAATAACTCTGAAGCATACAATATACCAAACCCCTAGCCCACACTGGCAAAGCCCAAACTACACTGGAATTGTAAGCTATAAATGGCCTCTCAGACAGCTAAACCATTCAAACCTCTAACTCTCAAAATCACCAAGGCCACCATCAACCTCAAAGTATCATTAGAACCTAAAGTAGCCCTGCCGGCTTTAACCAACATAAATTGATCAGATGCAATACACAATCGCTAATTTTTTCCAACTAAAGTAGAATGGACCTCATACCAATAAGGACAACACTGAGATTTGGAATGCCTGGCCTAATCTAATGGTTATCCAAGGACTAGATGTCCAAGGCCAACAACCACTCTAAAACCAAAGTAAAAAAGCTAAGCTGCCCGCACCCACTACCTTCCGGCACACAGATGCTGCAACTAAAAAAAACTTCCACGAACCATTTGATGTGACCTGCTAACCCATGATTCTAAAATCCAACTCCAGTAGCCTATCAATGCCTCTATCAAACCCATGAGTAGAACCATATGCTGCCGATGAACACTTAGGATCTAGAACTAACTAAGCTCTAGAAATGCAAGTTTCCCAACCCATAGATGCTACTATCATCTGAGTCCCCCAAAGATTATAACAAGGGAATTGTAGTTGATGCAACAAGCTCCCAAAGGTAGTACTAGAAATGACCACTACCTCGATCTCATACTGGTAGGAAAAACTAACCTCGAACTAATATAAGGAAAAGTCACTGCATTCTCTAGTCGGTCGAATCACGTCATCAATACACAAACCCAAGCAAACTCTCAGTCGTCACCTTAGTCAGCTACTAGAATGCATATATATTCACAAGGAGTCATCTCTCTCCTTTTTAAACTAAACGGAACCCTTTCCAAGGATACACTGAACTTTACAAACTCCTTCTCAAATAAAACCTGAAGCTATTCCCTTAGCTCCCACATCTATATTGTCACTACACAATAAGGAAGGAGGAGAATGGGCTGAATGCCCAACTTACCCAAAATGCTACGATTATAATGCCACCATGATGCTACAATCAACACTTACCCACAATGCTAATGCCAAAACTCGACCACACTACCATAATCAAAACTCATCCCAACTGGGACTGAGGAAAACAAATGAGAACATCTCATACCGGGCTTGAAGCAGAAGAAAACAAGGAAGTAACCCCAACCTACTAACCTTCTAAACCAATAAACCAAAGAGGGGTCGACTCTAATCACCTGAGAAAAGAAAAATTGACCAATGCTCACTAGCATATCCAACACCGCTCAACTTAATACATAACCTCAATCTCCGGTACTACCACCGGTACCACACAAAACCAATAGAGGGACCTCTAGCAACGCTAGATAATGGCCTAGGAAACAACTATCTACGATCGCTAGCAAAGGAAGACTCAAACCAAGTCTAGAACCACAACCAAACTGGAAGCGAGGCTAATCAAGACCTACCCATGAGCTACAACCCCAGGAAACACCTCTCAAGTACAACTCACCCCATCCACTACTAAAAAGAATCGATCTACCAAAAAACACATGAATAGTACTATAAACTCAAACAGTAAAATAACTAAACAAGGAAAATAGGAAGGCATATAAGCAAATATACACAAAGGGAAGAATCACAATGCGAATAATGCCAGAACTAGCCGAAAGTAACCAAAGTCGTACTTGGAGCAACAACATCGGGAACCTCTACCTCTTGACTACCAAGAGGGGCATCAAACTGACACTGTCTATCTCTAGACTGAGTAGTCAAAGCTAAAGGCTCAACCATCCCTCACCAGGGATGATCTCTAGAAATATGACCAATCACCTCATAATCATAACAACCATGCTGACTAGGATACACAATCGTAAGGCAATCCCTAGCAAAGTGCCCATACACACCGCACCGATAACAACCTTTACCTGATGAAGTCCAACAAGAAGATTTCCCTGAACCTGGTCGGCCACCATGGCCTATACACCCTGAATGCAAACCTCAAAGAACCTGACCCGTACCATGTCCACTCTGTTTGATGTGCTCTGCACAACCACCCTTTGGACCTTGTGGAGCCACTGAAACTGGCCTTCTAGATATGAAGCAATGAAACTGATCTCTGGTGGAGAATCCCCTACCTCGAGTCTGACAACCCCAAAAACTATCCTGAAAATGATGCTTCCTACTACTACCTCCATATGCCTCATGAAATAAACCCTCAATAGTCCAAGCATGATCAACTACCTGAAGGAAGGTCATCCGAGCTATAACTAAGTGCTTGGTCGCTAAACAGAGAAGTGAAATCAAACCCTCGACAAAGCTCTGAACACTCTCAAACATTAAAGAAAGAGTCCTAGTAGTATGCTTAACCATCTCGTGAAACCTCGCCTCATACTCTAATACCGACATACACCTCTATTAAAGAACTAGGAGCTCAACCCTAACTAAAGCACTGCTCGATGAATCGGGCACTGCCCAATATAAGGTACTTAAACACCCACCAGAGGACTTGAAGTCCTAGCCATGGTGTCCTGAAGAATAGGGGTAGCCATAAATCCAATTGGAGGCTAGCCTGGCCACACCCCTCTATCTGATGTAGTATGCTCCTTGTAATACCCTGAAACTCGAAACAACTTTTAAACTTGGATTTAAAATTTTTTCTAAAGTTCCCAGAGATCACGGATAGGATCACAGTCCATCCTTTAAGACCATGACCTATTCTGTGATTCGTGGTCCTGATGATCAGGGGACCCTCTACGAAGGGTCCTGAAAACTACGAGTTAGACGATGACCTGTCATTTTGCTTTACGGGTCATCCTTTCATCCGTAATTACTGAGGATCATAGAATCCTCATTCTCTTAAGTCAAAACCATGAGTCACAAGACTGTCCGCCATTTCATTTCACGAATTATTAAGTGACTCACGGAATGAAGATTCAGTAGAGTCTCAGAACATAGTTTCAGAAACCATGGGTTAATTCCACAGGACATCGTTTCGTTCCATGGTCCATAGACCCACTCGTAGTACCTGAAGCCGAGGTCTTAATATGTTTTTTCCAACTTTTACCCAAGGGTATTTTGTAATTTTTGACTCTTTTAACTCCTAAGTGAGGTTGTTTTGGGGCTATTCTAGGAGGGTTTTTATCTCTAATCATCCTAAGTTTTTAGTAAAACCCTCATTCAAGTTCTAAAAAGGGAAAAGGGTCTCCATTCTCTCAAGCTTCAAGCTCCAAGCTCCAAGCTCCAAGCTAAGGGTTTCATCTTCAAGCCTCCATCCTCCCATCCTAGACTAAGAAAGCTTTAATTCAAGTATATAAGTATTCAAGAAGGGATTCTTTCACCCTTATGCCCAAAACCCCAAAATTTTAAATGGATTTTCATGGATTTCAAATTAGGGTTCTTATCCAATTCTTATGGGCTTTTCTATAAATTGTTTTCTCATGAATCTATTATGAAATCTAATACTAAATTGTATGAATTTTCATGGGTTTTTACAAGTGAACTCTTATTTAATGAATTGAAGGCTAAGTATAGCCAATTTTTCATGCATGGATTGATTTAAGCTAATTAGGGTATTTAATAGCATGATTTCATGAATTCCAAGTAATTTTATTTCTAGTTCCTATGTTTATGAAAGTACATGTGATTATGAAATTGAACTAGTGCCATGCAAATTTTAAAGTTATGAAGTATTATGCAAGACAAGACACCTGATGTGCCATCAATGCTCATGAATCATTTTCTAAAACAAGGTTCGTAAGTAGTATGAAGATTTGGGTTATGAACATGTTCATGAACAAGATTTGACATCTAGATATGTCACATATATGTGAGCCTCATGTTATGTTTTGGTAATAGTATTTAGCACCGAATGATGAGAGTTCTAGATAACCCAAATCCAAAACTACGTTACCACCGTAGGTTGCCCATCATGGCTTATGAAAGGATCCTTATGACATGGTTCTAACCTTGGCCAGTTAGGACAAGCTTTTTTAGTGTGGGTGCATGAAACTGGACTCCATGTAGCTCAACATGATTTATGTCAGTTAAGAGAAACTCCCGTATGACTATTTTTCAAGCTATGAAGTTATATGATATTTTGTTTTTTTAGTTTGACTCTTATTTCATGTTTTAAGCGTAAATCTTGATATTTACTCATGCTTTCTCTTAATATGCATGAACTCAGGTTTAAGCATGTTTTAAGTATGTTATTACTATGTTATTGCATAAATTCACATACTCGGTACATCCTATAGTACTGACGCATATTTTGTGTTGCATCCTATTATGATGCAGATTCAGGTTCCCTCTTTCAGGCTCTGGCTAGAGACGACTGGCTATCTAGTGTTGATTGTTGAGTCCTTATTTTTTGAGGAATAGTGTGATTCCTAGATAGTAGGCCCTCATTCTTTTCAGTACTTAGAGTTAGCTGGGGTCTTGTCCCATCAACTCATTATATCTTATGTAGAGGCTTTTCAAACATAGTTGGATATTCGTATTTCATGTTTCAGATTTGATACTCCTAGACCCTTATCTTATATAGTGTTGGTTGCCTACTTATATTAATTTTTCTTCCGCTATAATTTTGTATGTTTCCTTTAGTTATGTTATCACCAATGGTTAACTTGGAACTACTTGTAGTCCCGGGTCCCGTGTTACATCTAGAGGGTAGCCTCAGAGTGTGACAAACTTGGTATCAGAGCATCAGGTTCAAAAGTCCTAGGGTGTCTAAAAGCTACATCGAGTAGAGTATCTTTAATGGGTGTGAATCGCGCTACATCTATGAGAGGGATGCTATGAGATATTTTAGGAAAAACTTCACTTCTTTCATGATTAATATCGGGCAATGGAGTTTGACTTTATTACTTTTCTAACCTGATCTTTACGCATTTCAGATTATGCCTCCTTATCATTCCATGCCTCACTGGTCCAATGCCCTAAATGCAAATCCCCCAGTTCTAGACCATGAGGTCACTAATGTGGAGTTCAGGACTGACATTCAAATGTTAGCTCATGCAATGGCCAACCAAGTCAATCCCTCAGCACTTGTTCTTGCTAACTTTCAAGGTGGGGCAGTTGCCGCTAGAGTTCGACACTTCATTCGCATGAACCCACCTGAGTTCTTAGGTTCTAAGGTTGGCGAAGATCCACAAAATTTCTTGGATGAGGTGAAGAATATTTTGGAGGTGATACAAGTTGTTGGTGTGGATGGCATTGAGCTAGCTTCCTATCAGCTCAAAGATGTGCCTCGCATTTGGTATACTTAGTGAAAGGAAGCTAGGGCTAGGGATGTGGTCCCTATGACTTGGGAGTGCTTGGAGAGAGCATTTCTTGATCGGTTCTTCCCTAGGGAGTTGAGGGAGGCTAAGGCCGAAGAGTTTATGAAATTGAGGCAAGGATCTATATCAGTTCAGGAATATGGATTGAAGTTCACCCAGTTTTCTAGGTATGCTCCAACTATGGTGGCAGACCCAAGAGATCAGATGAGTAAGTTCATTTATGAGGTGTTAGATTTGGTGAAAAAAGAGTGCAGGTCTGCTATGCTTTTGGGGGACATGGATATCTTTAGGCTCATGACTCATGCCTATCAGATTAAAGGTGATAATTTGAAGGAAATGGGAAGAGAGAACAAGAGATCTAGATCAGATGGTTCAAGTTTCATCCATCAAAAGTCCTGAGGTAGACACCGTTCTTCATTTCAGAAGAGGTTCATGTAAAGGATCAGGTTTGCAGTCTCAGGGGAATGTCATTATGACGCAGCTGGATGCTTTGGGTGTGGATAGGTTGGACACATGATTAAGGATTGCCCCTCAGCAAAGAAGGGACATGGAGGTGGCAGGACTCATTCTACTCTAGTAGCCCCAATAGGTCATCCAGCCCATCAGGGTGCTGCTTCTGGTTCAGGTGGTGGTCAGTGCTAGAATCACCTTTATGCTATGTCATCTTGCCAAGATCAGGAGATTTCCCTAGATGTTGTTACTGGTATGATTAAAGTCTTCTCTTTTGATGTTTATGCTTTACTAGACCTCAGAGCCTCCTTGTCTTTTCTGACCCCTTATGTTGCTTGCAAATTCGAAGTCAGTCTTGAACAATTCTTAGAACCCTTTTGTGTTTCCAGTATTATTTGTGAGTCTGTCCAAGCCAAGAGAATCTATAGAAATTGCCCTATCCTAGTCCTTCATAGAGTCATTTCAGCCGATCTAGTAGAGTTTGAGATGACTAATTTTGATGTTATTCTTGGTATGGATTGGTTGCCTGCATGTTATGCCTCGATTAATTGTCGTACCCGAGTTGTCAGTTTCAAGTTTCCAAATGAACCTATCTTAGAGTGGCAGGGAAGTCCTCCATCCTCAAAGGGTCATTTCATATCTTATCTCAAGGCTAGAAAGCTGATTTCTAAAGGTTATGTCTATCATATAGATCAAGTTATGGACACAGAGTCTGAAACCCTATCTCTCCATTCAGTACCTGTTGTAAATAAGTTTCCTAAAGTATTTCCTAAGGATTTTTCCTAGAGTCCCTCTCGAGAGGGAGATTGACTTTGGGATATACCTTCTCCGAAATACGCAGCCTATCTCTATTCCTCCTTACAGGATGGCTCTAGCAGAGCTTAAGGAACTGCAAGATCAGTTGAAAGACCTCCTTGATGAGGGTTTTATTTGGCCCAGCATCTCTGTATGGGGTGCTCCTGTCCTATTCATGCATAATAAAGATGGTTCCCTCCAAATGTGTATTGATTACCATCAGTTGAACAAGGTCACGATCAAGAATAAGTATCTCATCCCTAGGATTGATGACTTGTTTGACCAGCTTCAGGGTTCTAGTTATTTCTCCAAGATTGACCTCAGATCCAGTTATCATCAGCTCCGTGTTCGAGAGCGTGACATCCGAAAGACAGCCTTTAGAACTTAGTATGGTCATTATGAATTTGTAGTTATGTCTTTTGGACTAACGAATGCCTCTGCAGCCTTTATGGACTTGATGAACCATGTGTTCAAATAGTATTTTGATATGTTTATGATTGTTTTCATTGATGATATTCTTATCTACTCTTGGAGTGAGAAAGAGCATGCAGACCATTTAAGAGTTGTGTTGCAACCTCTCAAGGATCGACAGTTATTTGCTAAGCTCAGTAAGTGTGAGTTTTGGATGCAGTCTGTTGCTTTTCTAGGTTATATTATGACTAGAGATGGTATTTGAGTAGATTCGCAAGAGATAGAGGCAGTGAAGAACTGGCCTAGATCCATTTCCCCGTCTGATATTAAGAGCTTTTTGGGTTTGGCTGGTTACTACAGGAGATTTGTGGAAGGGTTTTCTTCCATAGCTTCCCCATTGACCTAATTGACTCAAAAGGACATTAAGTTTTAGTGATCTGATGAGTGTGAGAAGAACTTACAGGAGTTGAAGACTAGGTTGACCACAACTCCAGTTTTGGCCCTACCTGATGGCTTAGATGGATTTGTTGTGTATTGTGATACTTCTAGGATTGATTTGGGTTGTGTTTTGATGCAGTGTGGTAAGGTGATTGTTTATGCTTCCTGATAGCTTAAGCTTTATGATAAGAACTATCCTACTCATGATCTTGAATTAGTGGTTGTGGTTTTTGCTTTAATCATTTAGAGGCACTACTTGTATGGTGTTCATGTGGATGTATTCACCAATCATAAAAGTCTTCAGTATGTGTTCACTCAAAAGAAATTGAATATTCGTTAGAGGAGATGGCTTGAGCTTCTTAAGGATTATGATATGAGTGTGCTTTACCATCCGAGTAAGGCCAATGTGGTGGCTGATGCACTTAGTAGACTGTCTATGGGTAGTATGTTTTCAGTTAAGGATAGAAAGAAGGAATTGGCCAAGGATATTCATAGGCCTGCTCGATTGGGAGTTTACCTTATAGATACATCGGATGGTAGTGTTATTGTTCAAAATGGATTCGAATCATCTTTGGTAGTTGAGGTGAACGAGAAACAAGACAGTGATCCTATTTTGCATCAATTGAAGGGTGCAGTCTATCAACAGAGAGTAGAAATTTTCTCCTAAGGGGGAGATGGTGTGCTTCGATGTCACGGCCGATTGTGTGTTCCTAATGTAGATGGATTGAGACAATGGATTTTGACAAAGGCTCATAGCTCCAGATATTCTATCTACCCTAGTACCAAATAGATGTATCGTGATCTATGGGAAGTCTATTGGTGGAATGGCATGAAGTGGGACATAGCAGATTTTATGGCTAAGTGTCCAAATTGTCAACAAGTGAAGGTAGAACATCAGTGACTAGGTGGTATGATTTAGGATATTGACCTTTCTACTTGGAAGTGGAAAGCGATCAATATGGACTTCATTACAGGCTTACCTCATACTCGCAGGCAACATGATTCTATTTGGGTGATTGTCGATAGGATGACTAAGTCATCCCATTTCTTGGTTGTTAAGACTGCTGATTCAGTAGAGGATTATGCTAGACTCTACATCTGTGAGATAGTCAGATTGAATAGGGTTCTATTGTCTATCATTTTAGATAGGGTTACACAGTTCACATCCCAATTTGGAGGTCATTTCAGAATGGCCTTGGTACTCAGGTGAGACTTAGCACAACTTTTCACCCATAGACAGATGGCTAGGTCAAGCATACTATTCAGACCTTAGAGGACATGTTGAGAGCTTGTGTGATCAATTTCAAAGGTAATTGGGATGATCACTTACCTCTTATTGAGTTTTCCTACAACAATAACTTTCATTCTAGCATCTAGATGGCTCCTTATGAGGCACTTTATGGGCGGAGGTGTAGATCTCCTATTGGTTGGTTTGAGGTAGGTGAAGCATCTTTGATTGGTCCAGATTTAGTATATGAGACTATGGAGAAAGTTCAGATTATTAGGGAGAGGTTGATGACCTCTCAGAGTCAACAAAAATCACATGCGGATTTGAGAAGAAGAGAATTGGAGTTTGAGGTTGATGACTGGGTATTTCTGAAGGTATCACCCATGAAGGGTGTGACGAGTTTTGGTAAGAAGGTGAAACTTAGCCCACGCTATGTAGGTACCTACAGGATTCTGAGAAGAGTTGGTAGTGTGCTTATGAGTTGGAGTTGCCAGTCGATCAAGAAGCGGTTCATCCGGTTTTCCATGTTTCTTTGTTGAAAAAGTGTGTTGGCGATCCGACCTTGATTTTTCCTTTAGCGGATGTGGGGGTGAAGGATAACCTCACTTATGAAGAAGTTCCCATTGATATTCTTGAATGTCAGATTCGAAGGTTGAGGAATAAGGATGTTGCTTCGGTGAAAGTCCTTTGGAGGAACCAACTAGTTGAGGGAGCTACTTGGAAAGCAGAAGCAGCTATAAAGGCCAAGTACCCTCATCTCTTTACTTTCAATCCAGTTTCAGCTTGAGGTAATAGTTTCCTCCTTAGTATGTTCCTCTAATTCTATCCCATCAGATTTCCTCATGATCCTAGCATGTATGGTTGTTTTGGAAGTTAGTTCAGTCATGTTCATAAGTTAAGAGTTCAGTTTTCATGCTTGTTCTTCAGTTTTTCATGTTCAGTTGGTTGGTTTGGCTGTTTTCTCTCCAGTTTTACTTACTTAGCCTTCATTCGAAGATGAATGATCCCAAGGGGGAGATATTGTAATACCCTAGAACTCGAAACAACTTTTAAACTTGGATTTCTAAAAAATTTTAAAGTTCCTAGAGATCACGAACATGATCACAGTTCGTCAATTAGGACCATGACCCATATTGTGATTTGTGGTCCTGATGATCAGAGGACCCTCCATGAATGGTTCTGAAAACTATGAGTCAGATGATGACATGTTGTTTTGCTTATCTTGTCATCTGTAATTACTGAGGATCAGAGAATCCTCATTCTCCTAAGTCAAAACCATGAGTCACATGACTGTCCTCCATTTCATTTGACGGATCGTTGAGTGACTCATTGAATGAAGATTCAACAGAGTCACAGAATATGGTTTCAGAAACCACGAGTCAGTTCCATGGGCCGTCGTTCTATTCCATGGTTCGTACACCCACTCGTAGTACCTGAAGCCGAGGTCTAAATATATTTTTCCCAGCTTTTACCCAGGGGTATTTTTGTAATTATCCACTCTTTTAACTCCTAAGTGAGGTCATTTTGGGATATTCTAGGAGGGTTTTATCTCTAATCATCCTAAGTTTTCACTAAAACCCTCATTCAAGTTCTAAAAAGGGAAAAGGGTCTCCAATCTCTCAAGCTCCAAGCTGAGGATTTCATCTTCAATCCTCCATCCCTCCCATCCTAGACTAAGAATGCTTCAATTCAGGTATGTGGGTATTCAATAAGGGATTCTTTCACCCTTATGCCCAAAACCCCCAAATTTTATATGGATTTTTCATGGATTTAAAATTAGTGTTCTTACCCAATTCTTATGGGCTTTTCTATAAATTGTTTACTCATGAATCTATTATGAAATCTAACACTAAATTGTATGATTTTTCATGAGTTTTTACAAGTGAACTCTTATTTCATGAATTGAAGGCTAAGTATAGCTAATTTTGCATGCATGGATTGATTTAAGCTAATTAGGGTATTTAATAGCATGATTTCATGAATTCCAAGCCATTTCATGCCTAGTTCCTATGTTTATGAAAGTACATGTGATTATGGAATTGAACTAGTGTCATGCAAGTTTTCAAGTTATGAAGTATTATGCAAGACCAGACACCCGATGTGCCATCAATGCTCATGAATTATTTTCTAAACTAAGGTTCGTGAGTAGTATGAAGATCTGGGTTATGAATATGTTTATGAACAAGATTTGACATCTAGATATGTCACATGTATGTGAGCCTCATGTTATATTTTGGGAGTAGTATTTAGCACCGAGCGATGAGAGTTCCAGTTAACCCAAATCCAAAACTACATTGCCACTGTAAGTTGCCCTCCGTGGCTTATGACAGGATCCTTATGACATGGTTCTAACCTTGGCCGGTTAGGACAAGCTTTTTCAGTGTGGGTGCATGATACTGGACTCCATGTAGCTCATCATAGTTTATGTTGGTTAAGATAAACTCCCGTATGACTATTTTTCAAGCTATAAAGTTATATGATATTCTATTTTTTTGAATTTGACTCTTATTTCATGTCTTAAGCTTAAATCTTGATATTTACTCATGTTTTCTCTTAATATGCATGAACTCAGTTTTAAGCATGTTTTAAGTATGTTTTTACCATGTTATTGCATATATTCACATGCTCGGTACATCCTACAGTACTGACACATTTTTTTTACATCTTATTTTGATGCAGATTCAGGTTCCCTCTTTCAGGCTCGTGGCTAGAGACCGCCGGCTATCCAGTGTTGATTGGTGAGTCCTTATTTTTTGAGGACTAGTATGATTCCTAGATAGTAGTCCCTCCTTCTTTTCAGTACTTAGAGTTAGCTAGGGTCTTGTCCCAGCAACTCATTATGTCTTATGTAGAGTCTTTTCAGACATAGTTGGATATTCGTATTTCATGTTTTTGATTTGATACTCCTAGACCCTTATCTTATATAGTGTTGGTTGCCTACTTATATTGATTTTGCTTCCACTATAATTTTGTGTGTTTGCTTCAGTTATGCTATTTCTAAGGGTCAACTTGGAACCACTTGTGATCTCGGGTCCCGTGTTACATCTAGGGGTAGCCTCGGGGCATGACACTCCTACTCTGAAATCTTGGCACTGATGGAAGCACTAAAGCAACAGGCATAGAAGCCTTGACACCACCCATTGTTGCACTCGTCTTAGGCATCTTAGAAGGAATGAAACAATCAAAGTTTGGAGGTCAACAGAGCCAGCAATGCATGATAAGGAGACAAAAAGATGGATCTTTTCCTAATAATGTCCTGTAGACTCCCATAGATAGGATACAGACGTCCTCCCATAGATAGGATATGGACGTCATCGTACCGATCCACCAGACTCTACTTAGATACTTATTATGTACCACGATATTGGTGAACCTAGGGCTCTGATACAAAGCTGTCACGACCCGATTTCTCAAGTCATGATGGCACCTATAACCCCTCAATATGCAAACCAATCTCTGTAGCCCAGAATGGTTAGTGACGGGATGCTACCTAACCAGTATGCACAATAAGCATAAATAAGCGGAAGCAGATATAATGTAAGACAATGCTCCAAGACTTGGTATCGATAGTACAAGAGCTTCTAATAGAATACAAGTGCTAGAAGTAACAAAATAAGATATACAACTATCTCCCAAAGTACAAAGAGTAACAGTGCCAAAAGATGAGATGTGGTCAAGCCCCGGTCATCAGGCGCTCACCTTAGTCTCGAATATCCTAAGCAGCACGAGTCTTCACTCGATCAACATCGAAAGCTCACACTAATATCTACACCAAAAAGATGTAGAAGTGTAGTATGAGCACCAATTGCTTAGCAACGGGTACCCAGTAGGCATCATCGGCCGACTGAGCGCATATAAAATATAAAAATAGTAATATAGCAGATAGCAAGAAAGCAGTCACAGAGGCAATATAGAAAGCACAAGGGAACTAGCTCGAAGAGTAGTCAACCAAGAGTTACAAGTATATAGTGCTAGCACAGAAGATATACATACACAGAAACACAGGGGAAAGAAAGAAGAACGCACCTAGGATCCTTACAACAACAGTATATATAAAGAGAGAGTTTAAGGAGAAGGGCGGTATACCGACAACCTCAAGTTAAAAAGGGAAGGAAGGGAATAAATTAACATACACAAGCTAGAAGCAATATGCTAAACGAAATCATACTACAAACCCAATTTCAAGATATGCATAAACAAAAATCAATCTCACAAGTACAACCCTAGGGTGCAATACCTAAGCCATAACAAACCAAAATCTACTACTTGGAATCATGATAAAAGATAACACCCGATAATATAAGCCCCACTAGTCCCTCAAAATTCATAGTCTAAATAACTAGGGCCTCAATAGGCTAGAAACCACTATCCATTAATAATCAAAGGCCATATAAGCTCTATAGTATGAAAGGAGTAATATAGTCTACCTACAGTCCCAACAACTGCCCATACCAGTGAGGAACGTAATTAAGTGACAATAAACCCTCTGGCCGCCCATACAACCGAAGTGTACACTGAGCACACAACAAACAAGGGTGGAATCCGAATGAAATATGCATGATGATAATGATGGAACCAGTGTGCTAGTAACCTCTGTATGCACCTCCCCCGGCACCCGCAGGCCCAGTGGGAGAACCCATGGTGGACGTACTTGTTGTACCTCTACAATACCGTACACCCCTCCTCCAGCACACGTTGCCCATAGCTCATGGTCGTGGATCGACAGGACCCATAGAGGTCATTGAACATATACAGTAATGAACACGAAATCTCAAGAATCAGTACCTCATACCATAGGTCTAAAACAGTAGTAGTGATCGCAAAACCATCATAAAGGGTGCCTGGAGTGTTTCTGGGTCTAAACAAGTAATCAAGTCTCAAAATCCCCTAAACGGTGCCCGACATGTGTCCGAGTCTAAATCTATAAAAAATCATACCTAGTGCTATGGCCCAACCGAGCCTAATATCAGTAGGAAAACCAGTGGTGAAATTGTTAAAATCTCCTCTTTACTCCAAGAGGTTTCACAAAAGTCAGTTCCAAAATCCTCTCATAATCATTTTACCAAAAATAAGCCCTCGGGGCCATGCAAGGTTTAGAAAATCATATATAGTAGGCCCGAAGCCAAATAGTAGTAAAACATGCAGAAAATCCTTTGCATGAATGATATGCTCACAAACAATAGGTTAGCCCAATGGCTCACAAACATTCCTATCATCCCTGCACAGGCACCATCAATTCTACAGCACAGATAGCCATCCTAAAGCAATATATAGATGTCTAGGACTCACGAACATTCCCAAAAATACACTGTCTATGGTGCAGAGGCATATACAAAAGCTACACAGGGACACAAGGGTAATATAACAATACTACACGAATACTATAATCAAAGTATGAAATAAACAAATAGAAAAGGGCGGACAAAGTCTGAGGGTACCAACCTAGAAAACCAACCCAAGGAAGCTAACTAATGCAATTATAGCCTATATACGTAGAGTCTGGGTAGGGAAAGCCATAACCTACCTGTCGTCTAATGACTAGATGCAAGAACAGCGTCGTCCAAGATCGAACTGCTCTGAGAATCTCCAATTCATGAAAACTCTATCAATATAATAATCTATGTGTCAATATGAAATCAATGATACCCATAATGCTATGAATATGATCGGGTTGAAATTTGGGTCACCGATGGGCTCATGGGCCTTGCAACCCAAAGCTAGAAATGAAAAACACACATGTGTTCCCCACATCTCCAGAGAACATGCTCAAAGATTGAGCAGAGATGGACCATCAATAGGCTCAAAACAACCTCTCAATGCAAAAATTAAAAAGGGAAATCAATGGAAGGAAAAGGAAATTAACGAGGAACTTACCCAATTTAGAAGTCAAAAAAATTGAACAAGGATCAACAATGAATCACCTCCAAGCAGTTGGGAAGAACAATGGTGTTCATTGGAGGTTTTATGAGCTTTGTCCATGGAGAAACCGAAGTTGGAAGATGGGAAAATAAAGGAGAAAACAAGGTTGCTAGCCTTTAAAACTGTCCCATACAGGTGTAGGTGCGCCCAAGACAGTCCAGGTGCGCTGGTGCAATGGCACCTTAGGCAGGCGCAGGTGCGCTGGTGCAACGGCACCTCAGGCAGGCACAGGTGCACTGGTGCAACAACACCTTTGGCAGGCGCAGGTCCGCTGGTGCAACGACACCTCAGGTAGGCACAGGTTCTCTGGTGCAATGGCACCTTAGGTAGGTGCAGGTGCGCTGGTGCAACGACACCTCAGGCAGGTGCAGGTACACCCCCACAGCAACAGCAACATGCCAAGGCATATTTTTCAAGTGGTGGGCCCCTGGGAATACATCCGGGTCCTGCAAACACAAACGAGCTAAGCTATTCAAGTAGAAATGGTATTCTGGATCTAATGGAACCAATGAAAATCCCATCAGAGGTCAATTTAATGAAAAGTGGTCCCCATGCCCAAAATCAACCTTTAGGCCAACTATTCCTAAAATAGAACCCAAGGGCCGAAATCAAGTCCAGAAACCTCAGGACCCTGAACCAATGGTCCCTCTAGCCTAAACTCCATATTCCAGAGCTAACAGTGCTAGCATAATTTTCATATGTGGCTGTCTTCTCCAAAAGTTGACCAAAGTCAACCAAACAAGACCAACTGGCCTAAAAACACAAAATGAGAGAGAATTCCAAGCTTAATAGCTCCAGGATCCTTACCAAAGGTCCACCTACATCAAAATCCATGCTCTGGAGCTGACAGAACTATCAGAATTCAATTCTGAGCATGATAGCTAAGAATGGTTACCAAAGTCAATGATTTCCAAAGGTTAAAGCTCTAAAACTGGAAAATGGCCATAAAGACCAAACACACGGCTCAGGCACCAAATTACCAGTCCCAGCAACCCATAAATAACTTGGGCCACCATAGGCAAGCTATAACAATACAACAACGGTTGAAATGCCTAAATGACTGGAAGGGTCATTATAATATAGATGTCGTCTGAGAATTTTGTCAGTTCTATTAGATCTTGAATGCTATTTTTAGGCTAGTAGCACTATTTCTTTGGGGCCTGAGGCATCCAGATGCATTTTGTATAGTTGGTGAGAAAGTTAAAAGTTTTGACCTAGTGTTGACTTCAGTCAACATTCATTGATAGAGACCTTTGTTTGTAAATCCATCAATTCCATTGAGTATAGAATGTTGATTTTGGTCTAGTAGCAGAATTTGATTTGAGTTTCTGGATTTCAGTTTGTTCTAAGTGTTTTGGTGGTTTGAGTTAGTTATTATCTACTGGTGCTAGTGCGTCACACCTGTGACCCTTGGTCTGTACCGATGATGTTGCAATCTCGAGGAGCTCCGCTCTGGCAGAGGCTAGACCACAACAATGAGTCTACCCATGTGGACTTCTGTCATTCCAGCGGCTCTGCTGTAGCGGTATTTGCCCTCAATAGTGAAGTCATCATACCTAAGTGACTTTCACTGAAGTGGTGACTCTTTGTGCTTGCGAGCCTGCAGTGGCGAGCTTTTATTCGTAGTTGTGGTGCTTGACCACTTATGTGGTTTCTGCTAAAATGGAGAATTGATCGCACCGGTAAATTTGCACCTGCTCCCATTCCTTCGCTGGTGCATGATTGTTGTGGATTAATCAATGACCTTTTTCTTTTCACTACATTTCTTCCCTACCTCATTTTTTGAACTCTAGAACTCAATCTTAGGCAATTTCCAAGGAAATTTTTGAGATTTCTTCATGGGGTAAGCTTCTTACGCTACTTTGTCATATTTCCCAATTATTAGTTCATAATTTCACTTTCAAATCATGGTTTTCCAACTTGAGAATTTAGGGTATTTTTTTTATAAAGTTAAAGTTTGATTAATTAATGATTTCAAACTTGATTTTAACTCCATTTTTTTATGAAATTTCACATTTCAACTCCTCAAGCTTTGGGTAAACTAATTTTTCCAAAAAACAAAATCTAGTTTTCGCCTTGTAGGCTCAAGTTTGACTTTTGGGTTTGTTTTTTAGACTCGGATTAAAATCTTAGCAATATGGGTATTTTGGGGTCATATTTATGCATAAAACCTGTTATTGATATATTGGTTACATTTGGAGACTTTTCATAAAGGAAAAGCTTGGGTGTAACCTCGTAGAGTCTACTGTTTGTCTTCGAGGTAGGTTATGACTTAACTTTCTCTAGACTTTACCTAGGTGGAGACTTATCGTATAAAACATAATATGGGTTGGGTGAATTTATGGTTTTGAGTACTAAATGGGTTAAATTACCATTGTGGCACCCAAATTGGGGCTTATACTGTGCTGCACGATAAGGAACTTAGATTCTTGGATTGAGATTGATGCTCATAGCCTGTGTTCATGAACTTATTATGATTCTGAGATTTTAGTCATATTTGTATAATTGGATTATTGTTGTTTCGTGTTCATGCATATTCATTCATCGCATGGAACAATGAGTTGTACTAATGAAAATAGTAATTTTTGAAAAAAATGAAATGCTTTTACTGATTCAGTCCGAAATAGGATTTTGGAATTAAATATATGATTCGTTATTGACTTTTTTTGAGGCAGGATTTCAAGAGGGGTATATGGACCTTCCGAGACACCCATGGGTCCCACCTTTGCAGTACACTATTAGAGGGGATTTATACTGGTATGTATTATCCATTGCATTTCATCTCATGTCATTGCATTGCATGTTCATTTGGATTGTTCTTGTGAATGAGATATATCATGTTATTACTGATATTAAACTGCTGGGGCTTTTCTGCGTGCAAGGTTATTTTGGTATTATGTATTCGATATAATAATTGCTTAAGCTCAGTCAGCCTATGATGCCTACTCGGTACAAGTGGATCGTACTCACCCCTGCTTTTCTGTATCTTTCTGATGCAGATGCTAGTACGAGTGGACAATATGGGCCTTGATTTGTATGGACTTCTGTGGAATTGAAGCATCGGTGAGCTCTTGCTTTCATGGAATTTCCTAGCTTTCTCTATCATTGTCATGACTCCAATTATGATAAGTCGTGTGGGCACCATCTCTAATCTATCTAGATAGGAGAACCCTAAACCTCCCAACCATGAACATGCAGAAGTAATTAAAACAATTTTATTAGCCATTGAAATACCAACAAAATTTTACAATACTTTTTTTTACTACAATAAAAGAACATCTTCCCAAGGACCTAGTCTAGACATGTATAAGATCCTCTAATGCAATTAAGGACAGAAAAAAGACACAAATACCATAGTAGGAATAGGATAAGCAGAACCTGTTGATGAATACTCACCACTTCACATAAGAACTCCAACTGACCTGCAACACGACTACACCCCCAGAAGGATGTAGCAAGAGTAGAATTAGTACAACCATACGTACTGGTAGGTATCATAGGCCAACCATGATTAGATCAAGCCACACCATATAAAATCAATAACATAAACATGAAATCTAACAAATAAATTCACATCCATTTCACAACATGAGATGTCGAACTATAACTCATTTTAACACCACAATACAAGCCCACTCCGCTATAATTCATAGGGCCGATACTCCTATGTTTTTTATTACCTTTAGCAATTTACTCTAACCCCTTTAACATAGTCACAAGGAGTTCCATAGTATATATATTCTTTGGGCATACTGTTTTGTGCCACCTTATTGCAATGACTGTTGTCTCACTGCGATGGCCCATTGCAACAAGCAATGGCTCACTACCACGAGAGATGCCTTGTCACAATGAGGGCTCAGGTAGAAAACTGCTAAGAGCTGGGGAATTTCCCAACTTAAATCTTTCGTATTTTTATCTTCATTACATCATTCTCCTTCTACACCCATATCCTAAGGCAACAATGATAAGTAGGTAGTCTACCAATTTATTGAGCCTTATTCATGAATTATTGCCATGTTTTGATAAGATTTAGAGGTACTTATTGTATTTATTGATGCAAATGTAGGTACTCTTGGTCAAAAGTACAAAACAAGGAATTTTATCCAAAAGATCTCAAAAAGATATGAAGTATGAAGGCGATCAAAAGAGAAGAAGAATCTGCCGAGAGGTGTGGCTGCCGTGCGATGCGCACAACGACTGGTGCGGACTGCACCACCCTTGGCATGCCACCAGACAACAGCTGAAGTCACTGGTTGGCTAGAGTGTAGCCGTGTGATGCATATAACACATGGGGCAATCGCACATCATGTCGCACGTTGCATCGCATCACGCCCGAGGGGCATTTTTGTAAACTTTCAAGTGATATTTTGGGAAACTTCTAAAACCCTTTTTGGGGTATGTGCCTGATAGTTTTGGACATAATATTGAATAGTTTTCTATAGAAAGAGTTTCCCATGGAAGATAGTGAGTGTATTTTATATTTCTCATCTTCTACCTTGAGATTCCACCATTATTGTACCAAATTGATCTTGAATTTAGATATTGTCACAACTATGAATGGAAATTTGAATTCCCAACTGGTATAACCTCTTATTTTGTTAGTATGAGTGGCTAATTTCCTTTTCTAGGGGTATTTGAATTTAGATATGGGTCTTGCTGAATTGTGTTTATAATTTCTAAATTGATATAGGTGTATTGAATTCTCCATGTTTTAATTATAAAATTGATGGTTGCAAACATTGCTTGAGTTTACTTGGTTGAGTTCTTGCTTGAAAAAGGAGTTCATGTTTTCATATGAGAATTTGATAGTGGGAACTTGGGATTCCCATCAAGATTAAGGCTAGAAATAGCTTATTCACCGAAAAATACCTATTTAAGAGTCTAAGCTAGAAATAGTATGACTTCCCCAAACATAAATTAGTTGATTTAAGTTGAACCCATGGTACTTGAATAAAGACCATTTGATAAATGTTTGGAAGATCAAAAGATTGACATTCATGACTAGAACCAATGCTACCCATATAGTTTATTAAGAATTTACACAATTGAGCAAGTAACCTAGCCCACGTTTGAATCTCTTCGGAAATATATCCCTAGTCGTCCTCTCATATGATTACAAATCCCTTGCTTACTTTAATTTCTTGTTCGAATTGTGATTTTGTTAATTTCCCAATTCCTTACCCCCCCCCAATTTTTGTTTCTAGTTATTTGAACAATTACTCTATTATTGATTGACATACGACAGTTTCTTAGCGACTCATCATAACCATTCTCTGTGAGATAGACTTCGACACCTTTCGGGAATATAAATTTTAGTTTTCTCTAACGATCGCTACCACCTCCTATTGGAGAGTGCTTTTGAGCATTATCAAAAATGGCGCCATTACCAAGGAATAGTGTTTGAGTAGCCATTAGATTATCGTTTGATATCACTTTGTTGAGTTTTTGTTCGTCTTTAATTTGTTTTGCTATTTGTTATTGTTGAATAGGTTGCCCATGAGAGAAGTGAGTGATAATAAAAGCTTAGACAAATACATGGATGCGGATCATGAGCCTGTAGTCCAAGGTGGGGTAGATTCAATCTGCCTACCTCCCATGCTTGACAATGTCGTATTTCATGCTACAAGCACTATGCTCCACCTCATCAAAATAAAAGGATTATTCAGAGAGGCTTCACATAAGGATGCAAATAGGCATATCTAGAACTTCATCGGGATATTCCAGCCCTTTATTTTAAACAACATCCCCCAAGAGTCCATCTGGCTCTGTTTATTTCCCTCTCCCTTATGGGGGAAGTGATGACTTGGTTGGAAGAGCTTCTGGAGGGCTCAATTACCATATGGAATGGATTGGTAGAGGCATTTATGGTGTGATTCTTCACTCTCTCTAGAATGATGCAACTAAGGGACGACATCACAAATTTCCACCAATTGGCAGATGAGCCATTGCATGAAGCATGGCTAAGGTTTAAGAAGAAGCTATTGCTATGTACTAATCATGAACTTCCTGATAATGTCTTCCTCAAAAGTTTCTATAGGGCCTTGAATTCAATAAACAAATCTATTGGAAACAACCTTGCGAGTGGAATATTTATGGACCAACCATATGGTGTTGCCTCAGCTCTTTTAGAATGGATGATCATGACGAATCGTGCTTTGCACACTAGAGAGGTATATATTCCGATAGGGATGATTTCGGCCATTTTGATGAATGAAATGTGCCATAAAAATGAGGAGAGAGATAAAACTATGGCCAACATGTTGACGCAAATTGATCTTTTGGCTAAACACATGATGGGAGCTGGAAATACTAAGAGTGTGAATGATGTGAGTACTCATGCACTTAAAGCTAATGATGATGATGTATTTACTCTTATGGATGGGAAGATTTTCTATCTATCAGCGGGTTCTCAACCCAGGTATTGGTGCCCGAGGGACGAGAATCAAGGTTGGAACAAAGATAAAAAGTGTGAAGGCCATTAGAGAGATCGTAAGAGGGAAGGTGATCGATATAATCACAAAAGTTCAAATCCTTTTGTGCCTCCACCTAAGGCCGATGCCCTTGCATATAAGCCCACTGTAATCAACCCCAGACATTCAAAAATCAAAGATATATTATCTCTAGTCTTGAAAAAGGTTGAGTCAACCGATAATGGAGGGAAGGAGCTTAAGAGAGAAATGTCAAATCTTCACCAAATGGTGAGATCACACTTGACTTCTATCAAATATCTTGAGTCACAAATGAATTACCTATCCTCACAAATGAATCTACAGATGAAGGAGACAATTTCAAGTGACCCTACGGTAAACCCGAAGAATGATTGTCATATTATGGCAATTGTCACTAGGAGTGGACGAATGTGTAGTGGGGTGAAGAAGACATCTAATGAGGTGGTTTTGGAGCCAAATAATTGAATCAAAGAGAAGGTTGTTCTTGAGAATAAAGTGGATAAAAATCCGGTGGTTGGGGTGAATCCTAGTGCACCCAACATGAGCTCTAATGATGATAACATGAATGAAGATAAGGATGAGGCTGATACTCCTTCTCAAGTTGCTATTGATATCGAGGAGGAGGTTCCTAGTGTACCAAGTGTACCACAGCCTATGCTAAAAGGTCCCCTTCTTATCCTCAAAGATTGACCAAAAAGAAGGAGGAGAACCAATTCAAGAAATTTATGGACATGTTTAGCAAGTTGTCTATCAACATCTCTTTGGTTGATTGATGAATGGTGGCTCTCCAACTAGGAGGTCACGGTGATTGCATAGTCAAAACACATTTATAAACCCAACGGATGTCGGGGTCGTACCCAAGGGACCTGATTTAACTAATTAGAGATTGTGCGAAGCGATTTCAAAGTTAGAGTTGTTGTTCAACAAAACCAAAGCAAGTAAATGGGGGGAATTAGGAAAGTTGTCACTACTAACTCAATTCAAATAAAAACTATAAAATCGAGATGGGTGTAGCAATAAGAACTAGATGACTAGGGGTGCATTTTTGATGAGGCATTCGCTATAGGATAGGGTGGTCACTAATTCACTTTAATTCTTACCTATTGACATGGGTAGCGTTAGTCATAAGTGTGGAATGCTATCTTTCAATCAACATCCACATATCTGATGATTTCGGTTAGAACATGATTCGGTGTGCTAAATAACCAACCAACATTTGCTTGGGAAGGTCGTCCTATCTCTAGCTCGGACCCTTAAATGGGAGATTCCGCGATTGGAGCTATGTCTACCCTCCAATCTAAGTGGATTCCCAAGTACCCACTAGCAATTTCACATCCACAACTACAAAATTCTCTCTCGAGCAATTATATAGCCAAGTAAGGTAAATTCATGTTTCCAACCACAAATTATTAGATTAAAACAAGGTGAAATTATTAGACCCATATCAAATAAGCAATTATAAACGTGAATTAGCAACACCCACACCCATTATTTAAGCACCCATCATCAATACACCCCTAGACAAGAGAAATTAGCCACTCATAGAAGGGGGAGAAGATATACCAGCTGGGTAAATCAAATTCACATCCATTGTTATTGATTCTCAAGTTTTAGAGTCAAATTAGATATACAATTTGTTAACCAAATGATTGGATTGAAACCCACTCTCAATAGAGATGGAGAAAAGTGTTTACAAACAAAAAATATCTCCAAGTTCTCTCACTGAAATTCTCTACTAAAAATTGTATATACAAAATAAGCCTGAAATTGCCTTTTATATGTTCCCAAATTGTCACATAAATTTAGGACAAAATTTCCCTCCGGGTGGTGTGCGATGCAGCGTGTGGTTTGCACGTTGCAGTGTGCACGTCGCACACCTGCTTCAGGTTGACCAGTGACTTCAGCCGCTTAAGTAGGCTTTGTGCGAAGGTGGTGCATTTCGCACCATGGGATGTGCACATCGCATGGCGACCGCACTCTTTAGAAAAATCTTCAGTCATCTTTGCAGCTTCATACAGAGGAGATGCGAACCACATCTCGTCTTGTGCGTGTCACACAACCATCTCACCTCTCGGTAGATTCTCCAGCTTTTCTCAATTCTTCACACTTAGCTCATTTTTGGCTCTTTTTGAGTCCATATCCTTGTTTCTCCTCTTCTATCTAAAGTACCTGCATAGACATCAATACAGGCCATAAGAACCTATAAATCGATTGAAAATATAGAAATAATTCATGGATATAGGGTCAATAAGTTGGTAGATTACCGACTTATCAAACCCCCAAACTTGAACTATTGCTTGTCCTCAAGCAAGATACTCACATGGCAAGGAATGAATTATGCTAAGGTTCAATTAAGGCACAAAAACTATTCTACACTAAAAATTTAAGAAAAATAAACAAACAAAAGACTCAAGCAAAAGACTCAACTACTATGCTTATCTCAATTTGGACCCCCACATGCTCAAGGCAATTGCTCATTTAAAAACTTTTTTTTTCAAAAAGGACATCATATCTCTTTTAAAACTCAAGGGAATTTGCCATTCAAAACAAGACTTTTTAGCTTCTCAAGTCATTGGCATGGACCGTCAAGGTTTACCTCGAGATTCGCCACACAACTTGTCTTATTCATTCCCCTCAATTGAAATAGAGACTCTATGCTTCAATTCGAGTGCATGATATCACTCACCACAAGAGAGAATCTCACTCACAATTATTCAATTCTTAACCACGAGATTATAAGAGAACCAAGAAGACTCTCACTCTCTCAAGGAAGTTCTAGTGCATACGCGCTGAACCATAGGCTTTCCCTTCATGTAGATCGCCACTGATGTAGGGTAGCCAAGCTCGGAATCACCAAGGACTTGCGGGTTACGAAAATGTTAACTAGGGCTAAGGTGAGGATATCATTTGGTTCAAGTGACTACACCTCCCTAATGCTCTTTGTTTTCATTTCAAACACCGCTTACATTTTTCAATTTTCAACTTCACCTATTTCTCCCTCACACAACCCAAGATTTCTCCTTTTTTACCTCATGATCATTCACACCTTATATCACCTTCACTTGGTAGCACCTATTTTTGCTTTTCAATTTGCTCGTTAGATTGATCTTTTGGAGCTATTTTCAATTCTTGAATCAAGGTGCTACCTTGCACTTGAAGTGCATTTCTTTTCTTCTCCTCATTTGATCACATGCACCCCCCAAACTTAGGCATTTGCCTATGTTATCTTTTGTTCCCCCCTCCCCCAAAAAAAATTAGGCTTTTTAGCCTATATTTCATTTTCCAAGAAATTAGGGAGGATGGGTACCAAGATAGAGGTTCCAAACAGGTCAAGGTGTTACAAAGGTGTCAAAGAATGGTCACAAGATCAAAGGGGTTCACTAGGATTTGATGTCATTGGGAGGTCATTTGAGTGAAGTGGCTATCAAAAAGGGCCTAAGGTCATTTCCCAAGCTTGGTTACACCTAGAATTTTGCCTTGAATCACATTCGGGGCAAGTTCTAGACGACACTTATGCACAAGAATCAAGGTAAAGCCCCACCGCACAAGGCATCATGCCACAAGACTTCATCCATTAATCCCACAATCAATTGGGGCAAATGACTTTTGACAAGCTATTCCGAGTTTATTACACACTTGTTTGTGAGACAATCAAGCCAAAGCGAGAGTGTGCAAGTCATGACAAGAGAACACTTTTTTTTTCTAAAAAATTCATTTCCCTTCCTCTTTTCCAATTCAAAAAACAAATTACCGAGAAATTTTTTCGGTGGGCCTATTTCAAGACAAGCATTTATGGAATCAATTCTAAACTAAACTTGGCATTTTCCCTTAAGAAAATCGCCTCTCAATCTACCATAGGGAAACACCAACCCGATTCGACACACAAAAATAAAAGAAAAGAAAAATAAAATAACCAAAACTTTTGCTCCTTGGGAAAGAACCGTAGTATTAAGAAAACCCTCGGAGTTTATTTCTACACTACTATTAACAAGGCAATCCACAACTTTTTGCGCTCATGAATCAATCAAGAACAAGCCTCGGTGTAGGTATTTAGCGCATTTGCAAGGCACGGGCAGTGGAACAATGGGGAATGTAAGACCAACCCAGCACACCATCAATAAAATTCAAGCCCGACGAGGGCACAATTAAGCTCAAAGTAAAACAAAAATATAATCTAAAGAAAGAAAAAAAATAGTAACATCACAATTAATTATCCAAAATGTGCCCGACAACGGCCAAATAAAACTAAGCAGAATAGTCAACTAGGCCCGACAAGGGCAATAAATTGTCTCAAGCCCACTCACGGGCACCAAAAAGCAAGTAAAGAAAGCCACCCCCTCCCATGAAAAAAACATTGTCCTCAATACTCATAGTGCAATGGGAAAGGGTGGAACTCCCTGTAGGATCTAGTCCTCATCATCACCACTATCAGAAGTAGCTTCTTCTTCAACACTCTTCCCACTTGGGCCAGCACCACCCCTTTGAGAGTTTTTCGAAATTGTGGAGTCACGAAGCACTTTCTGAAACTCGAGGTTCTCATCATCATCCAGCTCTTGCTCAGCATGATTGGGCAGATCCTTGGATGCATATGAAACAAACAAACCATCCAGAGGTCCAGGAATCCTCCTGGATGGAGGCAATATGGTCAAATCAGCTTCCACCACCAGATCTTTGCCTTTGGACTTATCAATATCTTTCTGGAGTTTTGAAATTTGCCCCTTCCATAACATCAACCCGCTTGCACAACGTGTTCAGACTATCAACCACTCCCTTCACTGCACTCTTAACTGCCCTGTTGATCATTCCGAGTAGTTTTGTGGCTAAGTCTGCCAGTTTCTTCTCATGACTATGAGTTTTGTCGACCATATCTTGAAGACCACTCTTTGTCATAGAGGGTACAGGGGCATGTGGGCCTGCCTCTGAAGTATCCCGAGAGAGAGGAGAATTGCCTGCTCTAGCACCTGGCTTATCACTATCCATCTCACTCAGCTGCTCCGTCCTTGGCCTCTTGAACCTGGGGGCATCCTTATTTGTCTTCTTATCAAGATCAATGACCTCGATGGCATGAGTGAATTTGTCGCAAGGAATAATAGGAACATCCGCTTTAGCACATAACTTGGTTATCAGGATTGGGAAAGGGAAGGAGTCATTTTTGTGATGAGCTTTCCTCTGAATTACCATTGCAACCACCTCCCTAAAGTTTATATGCTCCCCCGTCATGATAGCCTCAATTAGAATGGCACCCTCTTGAGTTATCTTTTGGTCATTCTGAGAGGGGAGAATACAGTTGCGCACTAGATCATACCAAAGTCACGCCTCAAATACCAATAATCTCCTTGGTATATCACCTCCCATGGTGGAACACACAGGGGTGCCTAGAGCAATGGTGCAAGCAATCTCTTGATATGGCTTGAACTCAGCAGTCATTCTAGCTATTAGAGCTGGTGCCGGGTCAATTAGGTGTTCCCAATATATAACATTGATAATCGCGGGTGTGACTGATACTTTCTTGCCTCTGACAGTTACAACATCAAGATTGAGAAACTTGTCTTTGGGGCCTTTATAGCCTTTAGAATCTTGTGTGGCTTGGTAAGCCGCAAAGAATTCACGGACTATTTCTTCATAGTATCCCCTGGGTACATCTTGAAATGGCTGCCACCCTCTAGTAGCAAACTGGTGGTGCATATTTGGTAACTCGTCACCAATTTCCCCTAGATTAAAGCTCTGTCCACATTGAATCCTCTATTTTTGTCCCATTTGTAGAGAGCTCTCATGCCCTCTATTCCGAAGCGGAGCCTTGCTTCATCTGCAGTTGATCTTTGCCTTGCTTGGTTTCCCGGGTTTCTCCTGCTAGAAGACATAGTCTGCATCCAAAGATTGTTAGACAAAACAAAACAAAATCTACTAAGGGTGGAATGCAACATATTAGAAATCAAAGTAGGTATCTTTTGTCTTGTGCGGACCATATGTGAAATGCACTAGGAAGAGTGTGTGTCGCATGTGATGTCGCACAAGCCAACAGAACCTTCTGGAAATTTTTCTATTAATGTGCGAAGCTGGTGCGATCTGCACTATCAGAAGTGCATGTCGCATCAAGCTTTGCCTCTCAGGTCAGTGTTCTGCACTTTCTTTTCAACTTGGTATGACGCCATGTGCAACTCACACGTCAAGATCTATGCATCGTATGCAAAATGCACAAAGGCACAACTGGAATTTTTGGTTCCTCGTGTTCTTGTGAGTTACGCATATGATCTATAGAGCAAGATGTGCTTCAGCACTTAGCACCACATGCAACCAATTCATAATAACAAAGGGGGCAAAGGGGATTCATGACCATAACTTTCGGGTACTCAAACTTCCCCAGATTTCCATTAACATATAACCAACAAGAAAGGACTCAATGACTTCCCTTAAGATGGGCGTTACCCCATCTATCATCGGGAACATCAAGCCTTCCTTGCAACCATGGGCACCAATAAGCATATCAACAATTAACCTCCTCCCTGCACAAGATCATACACCTCAACTACATTTTCAATCAGGATCATAGGCATATAATCAGCAACATTTAGCCTCAATTATCAATTATCAAACAAAACCTTGTGACTTCCGATTACTTGCCCTTAAAAATGACGTCACCCGATCCATCATCGGGCCAAATCAAGCACTAGTCACAAGTGGGTTACTCAGACTTCACCCCATCACATATATTAAGGATAAACATTACTATCAATCAATATGCATAGTAAAAATTTACAATCTACCAAGTTGACATCAAAAGATTTCATCATTACGACTCAAAATTGGGGACCCAAAATTTTCAGATCTCACCCATTATCAACATGGCTAGTCTACTAAGCATGCTTCATAATATGAGTTCCCAACAATCATAAAAATAACTATTTAATGTTGGGGAACTTACCACAAGTGAATATTACGAAGGGAAGAATGGAAATCGAAGCTTTTTGAATTCCAACAATGGTGACCCACAAGACTTCTCGAAGAATGACAGCGACAATGTGGAGAACTGGTGGAGAAGATGGGGTGAGAAGAGGAGAAGGATTTGTGAGTGTTTGAGGGGTTTGGAGAGAATTTTGGTGGAGGATTGTGAGAGTTGTGGAGGAAGATGGTGGAAAAGGAAGAGAGAGAGGAAGTTTTAAGAGAAAAAGAAGAAGAAGTGTCGGCTGGGTTGTCTCCGAGTCGGGTCGGTCAACAGGTTAGGTCAATAAATAAATTCGAATTTACCTCCTGTGCACCGCGACACACGATTCACACCAGGAAAGGTGCGGACTGCATGGAGTATCGCACATGCCCCATTTTTCTCTCTTGGGCTTACCAGGCATCTGTTTACATAATGTGTTTTTGGGACTTTCATTCTTGTGAGGGCATGCAAATTAGGATAGTTGGTGACATTGATAAACTCCGAAAAATGAGTCAAATGAGCATGTTGGTAAGCTAGTGGTAAAGGTCACACCCTGAGGATTGGTTGTTGTCACTTGGTTGCTCTTATTGTCCCATTGTATCCTTGAATGGTGTTTTGAAAAGAGGGGAATGCTTAGACTAATTTATCATGTGATTGACTAATCATTAGTACCAACCAAAGTCATGTTTGGTGATTGAAATGGGTTTTCCTTGGCTTATATTTATTGTCATTGCACTTGTATTGTGTGCCTCTTGAATTAGTGCTTTTAGTTGCTTGAGAACAAGTAATAGTACAAGTTTGGGGGTTTGATAAGTTGGTATTCTACCTACTTATTTAGCTTTTAATCTTATGCTTTTGCTGGTTTAAAGTGGATAAATAGTGAAATTGACATGGATTACTTCTATTTTACAGGTTTATATATTTTAGAAGTGTTCGGGAAAGATTCAAGTAAAAACAAGTCAAATAGAGCTAAAAGGAGTTGCTGATCACTGGCATAAAATTGGCAATTATGACCGCGAGAGTAAGGTCACGCGATCGCGATGCATAGGAACTCAAAGCCACGCGACCGCGAGAGTGGAGTCACACGACTGCGTGGAAGGAAATCATAGAACCTCACGATCACAAAGCACATGCACGCGACCGCGATGAAGACGTCATCAGCTACAGGATAGATTTAGAAATTCCCACTTTTGCAAATCCCAATTTGCATAAAACTCTTCTCAGCCGATTGGGAATGAATCTTTAGCAAAATTTCACAACTCTTGGCAAGTTTGGGAGAAATTTCATGAACCAACACTATAGGAGTGAAGATTTGGATGTTCTTTATTGTAAAATTCTAGTTCCATTCTTCAACTCTTGTTCTTAATTGCTAATTTGTAGGTGTAATTATTGAATTGAGATTTGGGATTTTGTATTAGAGATAATACTAAATTTGGATATTTAATTCTTATCTTGTGCTTTCTCTTAATTAATTATGTGGGTCTATTGAATCTTCCATGCTTGAATCTTATAGTTGGTGGTTGCAAATATTGACTTAGCTGTCTAATTTTATTCTTGCTTGAAAGAGGAGTCCCTCAATTCGAGAAGGTTTAATAGTGGGGATTTGAGGTTTCCACTCTAGAGCAAGACTAGAGATAGTTTGGTTGCCGGAAACTCCCATCTAAGAGTTGGGGTTAGAAATAGCCCAACTCACCCAAGTTAATTTGTTGGTTATTGCACACGCGTGGAGATTTGAGAGAACCCATAAGGCTAGTTGCTTGATTGATTGAAAGACGATTAAGTATACCTTTAACCAAGACTACCTATGTGTTAATTGGGTGCAAGTCTAGTGAATTGAATTCTCATTTCCAATTCTTCCTTGTTGTCCTTGCTTGTTAAAAGCAAGGTGAAAGTCATTGATCAAATCTATCTTGTAAATGATTTTCTTTTATCCTTTGTTTTTAGTTTAAAAACCCCCTTATCATTATCTTTTCTTTTGTGCTCGTTGAACTCTAATAAGTTGCTTTTATTCTTTATTAGCTCAATCGCAATTACATTGTTCTCTGTGGAATTGACTCCGACTCCCATCAAGAATATAATGTGTTTTGCTTAACGATCATCGATACCTCTATCTTGGAGAGTACTTTTGAGCATTATCACTTTACCTATTCTAAATTTCTCATATTCTTTTACATCACTTCTCTTATTTCTCTCTCGTGGCGTAACTATTTATCTCTCTCATAGTTCACGAGTATCAGTGTGCTATTTCCACAAATGTTTGAGATAATTCATTATTGGTCTAAGTATTTGCGTTGAGTGATGGGTAAAAGTTCTTCTGGTTCAAAGAGCATCCTAGCAATTAAAGTTTGGAGATTGTGGTTCAAAAAGTTTGCTTCTTTTTCAATATATTTAGCAGACCTTTTGACGATTTCTAAAAAAATCTATTTTAGTTGGAGATTTAAAATTTTGTATTACGAGTTTTAATTAGAATCTAATCTGTGAGTTTTTTTGAAGAAGTCTTTATTGATTTTCTGGTGAATTTGATCGGTAAGCTTCTTCTTTTCTTACGATGTCTTTATATATGTGTATTAATTGTGAAATATTATCATCAAATAATATTGATTCTCATGGTACTAAAATATTCTGATTTCACGAGCAACTATGACAACAAGGAAATTGTGTTGCATTGTGAAAGTATGTTTACGAAATGCGTAAAATTTTCAAGCCTTGCAAAGTAAGATATTCACACTTTAATAACCCGAATTGTTGTGAAGAGCTTCTTCATCACCTATCAGATTTTTTAAATTTCTTTCTTAGTTTTTGTCACTACCATAGGTCCAGATTCTTAAAATTTACTGAACCTCTTGAAGAATTTGGTGTTTTACACTACCACCCTTTTTAATTATTTTTTTCTTATGATTTTTATATACCTTCTTTTTGATACATCTTGGAATCTCCAGATTTGAATTGTTCTCTAAGTTTGTGGAGTTGTCAAACTTTAATGTTGCTTCTAATATATTTTTATCTTTAATATCATATTATTTCATGTTCAAAATTGTGCTTGCTATGCACAGTTCTGCATAAATGTTGCATGAGTAAAAAAAATTTGACGGCAATTTGGGTTAAGAATGTTCTCTTTATAGAGAAACTATTTGTATTTTACTTAGATCGGACTGCATAATAATTTTGAAATTTAAGGCTTTGATGACATAGAATTTTTTAGACAACTTATATGTTGTGTTTGAATACATAGAGCATGGTCTTTCTGAATCGACACAAAAATATGTGATCAAGTTCATCGAATCTCAGGTACTTCTCCTTATTGTTTGACAATTTCTAGGGAGTTCATTATTTATAACATTAGTTGATTTCACCATGCTGCAAGAAAATTATTTTACAGAAAAAAGTTGCATATATATATATATATATATATGCTAATTTTCATATATTTTACAATGCGTGTCTCTTCTACTTGACTATTCTAAAGCTATATATGTGCACCCATAAAGAATAATGGTTAATTAAGTTTTCTTACTGTGCAACTGTCTTGCTTTGAATAATTTGGGTGAGCATAAAGAAATATTAAAGGTTGAATGGATTTTCTCTTTGTTCTTTTCTCTTTTGGTGATTATTCTTTCTATATGAATAGTTGAGAATATGGCTCTAAATTAAATATTTTATTTGTTGGTTAGTTTTTTGTTTTTAATTCAATTACGCAAAGTTGAGTTTTTTGTCTTCCGTTTTGTTCATTCTTTAAAAGAATTATAATGGTACATAACTAATCAATAGACTGGTTATTGTAGAAGAAAATGAGTATAATGAGTAAAAGAAAATTGGTAAACGAGTAATATTGGCTATTGTATTTTGCAGAGGGTGTTTACGGTGACAAGTGTAGGCAAGTTAATTAAATAGAATAGATCAATGAATTGGAGAGTTGCAATGTAAATGATGCAATTAGGTTTCCTTAAAGTTTTGTATATTGAGATTTCTCTTTGCCTTTCAATACCTATAGTTTTCATGTTGTTCCAATACTATATAAGTCTTATTTATATTTTAAACTTGATTTTAGAATATCTTTCAGCGGGTTAAGTGATTAATAATTGAGGCTTTGTATGACACTTCTGAAATTAATGCAATGTATGACACTTTTGAAAGAGGTAAAGAATCCATAAAAGAGATACTGAATGTCCTTTTATGTGCTTGCTATCTACATAAAAGATATGTTTAGTATTTGGTTATGATACGTATATTTTTCTAAAATCTTTGACTTTATGTCTTTTGTTGCAGTTTTTCGACAGAAACTATATACTTGAGATGGGAACTTAGGCGTACCATATCTTATTGCTTTGCTAAAATAGTGCTCTTAAAGAGAGGCAAAGCAAATGGAGAATCTGCAAGAGGAAAAGAAAGTCCAAACTTTTATTCTGTGTTTTGTCTTAAAGTTATGTTGATGGGATGGACAAAGAATTATGTTACGATCTAATTTCTTAGTCATGATGACACCTACAACCCTCTGTAGGTGAACCAATCCCTGTAGCCTAGAAAGATTAGTAATGAACTACTATCTAACAAGCACGTGGAAGAATAATATAAATAGCGTAAGCAAAGAAACAAGGTAAAGAAATAAGCAACAAGATTATATATATAACAAAACTAAGCCAACCCACGATCTGGTATCACAGTATAAGAGCCACTACTACATAAGCAGAGAACAAAAGGTCCAAAAGAATATATATATATGTCTCTGAATAACAAAAGAGTACATAATACAAAAGATGAGATAACAGCTAAGTTTCGATCGCCAGGTGCTCACCCTCAGTCTCAGATAGTCCAAAATCACCTCGCACGAGTCTCCACGAGTCAGCGGTGATGGAACATACTAGGATCTACACCAGGAAGGTACATAGTGTAGTATGAGCATCAAATGCAAGCAACGAGTACCCTGCAGGCATCATAGGCCGACTGAGCGCATATAAGATATAAAAGCAATAATATAGTGAAAATCAAAGAAGTAGTCACAGAAGCAATGAATAAGTACACAAAATCTAGCACAGAATGAATACAAGGAGAAAACTATCATGCTCAGCTAGCTACTATAAATATACATCATAGAACACAGATGAAGGGAGGAAGAACGCACCTGGGGTCCTTGCAATAACAATATATATAAAGAGAGAGTTTTAGGGAAATAGGCAGTATACCGATAACCTCAAGTAAAAGGGAAGGAAGGAAATCAAGTAAACAAACTCATGCTTGAAACCCAATTCTACTAACTAAAACATGCCAATAGTACAACTCTCAAATCAGGAATAAGGACCCTAATGTAACCATAATAAGAACCAGCACTATGATAGGATAGTAATAAGTCTACCCACAGTCCCAACGGGTGTCCATACACCCGAGGAACACATATAAGTGAAGACAAACCCTTGGCATCCCATACTACCAGAGCGTACACTCAACAAACAGTAAACAAGGGCAGAAGTACAGAATGAATAATGTGATGCAAAAGTGAAAACCAGGTGGAATAGTAGCTCTGTATGTACCTCCTCCGATGGCAATAGGCCCAGAAGGTAGGATCTATGGAAGGACACTGCCCGTATACTTGCCGTATACCCCTCATCCGGTACACTCAGCACGTAGCCCCTGGTCCGGATCGGCAAGGTCCATGGAGGTCCTCAACCACGTACTCAACCTCATAATCTTAATATAGTAGTCCGGAGTGTATTCAAATCCAAATAAGTAACCAAAGTCTCAAAAATGCATGCTCGAAGTCTATCCGGGTCTAAAATCTATGAATCAAGTCTCAAAAACCCCATTACGGGTGCCCGGGCATAACCGGGTCTAAAATTGTAGTAAGAGAAATCTGATACTCGGCTTGATCGAGTCTAGTATCATCTCAAACCAATGGGAAACCATGTCTAGAACTACATCTCAGTTGAGTCTAGTATAAGTATGAAAACCGGTGATAAAATCATCATTTTAACTCTCTTACCCCAAGAAGATCCATGAAAATTAGTTCCAAACCTTTTATAACCATTCTTACTGAAAATGGGCCCTCGGGGATATGCAAGGTTTAGAAAACCATTTAGAGTAGGCCCGTAGCCAAAACAGTAGTAAAATATGTAGAAAATCTCTTTATATGCATGCTAACTGTATGCCTAAACACAAACAGTAGCCTAATGGCTCACAATCAACCTATCGACCCTGCATATGCTCCAATCACTCTAAAACATATATAACCAGCTTATAATCGTAATATCAATGTCCAGGACTCACAGACATTCCCAAATAACCCACCTTCTATGGTCCAGAGTCAAATACAAGGCCATACAGGACCACAAGTGTAATGACCCTTCCGATTATTTATGCGTGTTTTCCTTTCTCATACTATTAGAGCTTGCCTCTAACAGTCCCAAGTCATTTATGGCTTGCTGGGATCGGTAGTCTGGTGCTTGGGCCGTCAGTTTGGTCTTTTTGGCCATTCCTTGTTTTAGAGCTTAAACTTTTGAAATTGTTGACTTCGATCAACATTCTTGGTGAACGTGCTTGAAATGAATTTTGATAGTTCAGTTAGCTCCGGAGCGTGGACTTTGGTCTAGTGGGACCTTTGGTCGGGATCCGAGAGCTTTTCAGCTTGGAATTCTCTCTCGTTTAGTGTTTTCAAGCCAGTTGGGCTTGTGGTTGACTTTGATCAACATTTGGAGAAGACATCCTCCGATGGAAATTTTGTCAGCGTCGTTAGCTCCAAAATGCCAAGTTTAAGTTAGGTAGTTGGTTGGTTTGGGTCTCGAGTGATCCCGTCTTATTTCGGGTGTTTAGTTGGCGTTGGTTAGTGTTGACTTGGATCAACATTCCTTTGAGACAACCTTGTAGGAACGTTTTGTTGATTCTGTTGAGTCCGGAACATTGTTTCCACTCTAATAGCACTATTGGTTTCTGAGTATCGGGTTCTGATAGTACCCAGAATGCCCCGTAGAAGTTTTGGCTGTTGGTGATTTTTGCTGTGTTTGGTGGGTACGTAATTGCGGAATTTTACCCCATTTGTGGCTATTGCAATTGTGGTGAAATGCTGGATTTGCAGTATTTCAGCCGCATTTGCGGTGATTTCTCCGCATTTATGGAGGTCACTATTTATCCGTATCTCCGCAATTGCGATAAAAGTACCGCAATTGCAGTATCTGCTGGCAATGTTATAAATTAGACCTTTTTCTCTATTTCCTCATTTCCAACTTCGTTCCACCATTGTTAATAGCTCCTAAACACTAATTTCTTCACTTCTGGCCATCAATTTTTTGGGGCAAACTCACCATAGCTTCGTGAGCTCTTTTCCGTCATTAATCCGGTAAGGTTTTTATTAAATTCCAACTTTTCTTTCTTTTAATTCCCTCTTTGATTTCTTGAAGTGGGTGGGCTGTTTTAGCCAAATTTTAATGCCCAAATCTTTTGATTTTCTGGGCATGTGCTCCTATGATCGTGGTGATCATTTTGTGCTTCTTCATTTTTAGCTTCGCATTACGAGGCGCACGAGCCCATCGGTGACCCAAAATTTGGGCCGGCTATTATTATAGCGATATGGGTATCGTTAGTCTCCTCTTAACATGTAGATTAATTTGTTGTTAGTAGTTTCACAATTTGGAGCTTCCCGGAGCTGTTCAAGCATGTACGATGCCATCCCCGCATCTATTCGTCGGATGACAGGTAGGTTATGGATTTCCCTACCTGGACTCTGCGTATATAGGTTATAACTGCATTAATTAGCATCCTTGGGTGGGTTGTTATAGGTTGGTACCCTAGACCTCGTTCGCCGTTTCTATCCGTTTATTTCGTACGTTGATTGTAGTATTTGTATCAGTATTGTATATTACCCTTGTGGTCCTGTATGGCCTTGTATTGACTCTGGAACATAGATGGTGGGTTATTTGGGAATGTCCAAGAGTCCCGAACATAGAGATATCCTTCTAGGGTGGTTATGACTGTTGTAGAGCTATTGAGCCTGTGCAGGGCCGATAGGAATTATTTGTGAGCCATTTTGGGCTACTCTATTGTTTGTGAGCATATCATACATAAAAAAGGTTTTTCCTGCATGTTTTACTACTGATTTGGCTTTGGGCCTACTATAAATGATTTTATAAACCTTGCATGGCCCCGAAGGCCTATTTTTTGTAATGTGACTTCGAAAGGGTTTTGAAACTGGCTTTTATGAAACCTCTCGGAGTAGAGAGGATACCATAATGATTTGATTATTGGTGTTCATCATGATACTAGGCTCGGCTGGACCATAGAGCTAGACATTATTTTTTACGAATTTAGACCTAGATACGAGCCGAGCACCCTGTTTAGGGACTTTGATACTTGATTTATGTTTTAGACCCGTACGCTCCGGGCACCCTTATTGATACATGACTACTGCTTTAGACTCGGATACGCTCCGGGCACCCTTATTAAGACATGACTACTGCTTTAGACCCGTATACGCTCTGGGAACCCTTGATGGGGGTTATTGAGATTACTACTACTGATTTAGACTTGGATTGAATCCGAGCATGTACTACAAAATTCCAATTGTTGAGATGTATTGAGTTTCGTGTTAGTATGTGGTCTATGAGTAGACCTCCATGGACCCTACCATTTCGGACCAAGTACTACACGCTGATGGTGACCGGAGGGAGGGGATGTACGGCGTAAGAGAGGTACTCGGGAAATGTCCTTCCATGGATCCTACCTTTATTGGACCTTTGGGGCATCGTAGGGGGTAACATATGGCACTGCGGTCACACTTGGTTACAGATTTATCATATCACATCATCATGCATATTTTACTCGGATTCTACCCTTGTTTGATGTGTGTTTAGTGCATGCTCTAGTCGTATAAGCGGTCGAAGGGTTTGCTTTCACTTAATTGCGTTCCTCGGTTGTATGGGGGGTCGTTGGGACTGTAGGTAGATTATATTACTCCTGTTGTTTCATAGATCTAGTTATGGTCCTTGGTTCTTGAGAATTGGTAAGTTTTAGCCTGTTGAGGCTCTAATTTTTGGGCTTGAGTATTGAGGGGCTAGTGAGTCCTATATATTTGAGGCTCCGTTGTGTGTCCTCCTGAGCGGTTGTGATTTATCGGACGTTGTTCCTTATCTTGATTCTGAGTAGAACTCTTGGTTTTGGTGGTTTAGTTATTCCATTCTAGGTTGTAAATTGTTAGATGGATCCTGGTTCATGCTTATCTTGAGAGTTGGTATTTTTAGTATGTTTTCGTTACTTTTATGGTTTCTAGTTGATTTTGTTGGGTTGCTTTCCTTCTTTCCCTTCTTACTTGAGGTTACCGGTATATCGCCACGTTCCTGATTTTCTCTCTCTTTATTTATACTATTGTTGCAAGGATCCCAGGTGTGTCCCTCTTTCTTACACCTGTGTTCTTTGTATATTTGTTTTTTGTGCTAGCATTGTTTGTTTATAACTCTTGGTTGTCTGTTCTCTGTGCTAGTTCTTTGTGATTCCTCTATTGTTCTCTGTGACCACTTTCTTGCTAACTTCTATATTACTGTTTTTATATCTTATATGCGCTCAGTCGGCTGATGATGCCTACTGAGTACCCATTGTCTTTGTGCTCATACTGCACTTCTATATCTTTCTGGTGCAAATATTAGTGAGCTTTCACCGTTAATCATGTTGGAGACTGGTACAGCTTTTGGAAATTCAAGACTAGGGTGAGCGTCTGGCGGTCGGGGCTTGACCATATCTCATCTTTTGTACTGTTACTCTTTGTATAATCGAAAATAGTTGTGCTTATCATTTTGTTACTTCTAGAACTTGTATTCTATTCAGAAGCTTTTGTAATATTGATACCAAGTTTTAGGGTTTAGTTTCAGTTTGTGTATGTTTGGGTTATTGCTTCTGCTTTGTCTATCTTTATATTTTGCTTCTGCTTATTTCTATTTATTGTGCCTATCGGTTAGGTAGTATCCCATTACTAATTGTTTTGGGCTATGGGAATTGGTTTGCCTAATGGAGGGTTGTAGGTGCCATCATGACCTGAGGAATTAGGTCGTGACAACAAGGGTGATACTACCAACTGTACAAATACTAAAACCATAGGAGCAAAAAATAAGACGGACATGAAGAATCGGACAAGGTTTGGGGTGCCAAGATAATAAACTCAACCCAAGGATGCTAATTAGTACAATTATAGCCTGTTTACACAAAGTCTAGAAGAGTTAAACTGTAACCTACCTGTCGTCCGACGACAAGTTGCTAGAACGATAATGTCCAAGCCCAAACTGCTCCGAGAAGCTCTGAACAGTAGTCAAACTATCATAAACACAATCTACGTATTAAAACTAGTCTAACGGTACCCATAATGCTAAAAGTATAGCTGGGTCAAAATTTAGATCACAAGCGGGCCTATGGGCCCTACAACCCAAAGTCGAAAATCAAAGAGCGCACAATGATCACCACACTCCCATGAGTGCATGCTCAAAATATTAGAAGAAAATGGCCATAGAAATGGCTCAAAACAGCTAACAATCTATATGAACAACATAAGGAATCGAAGGGGAGAATTACAAAATTAAACAAATTAGAACTTACAATTATGATGCAGAAACGATCACGGCCAAGAAAATCACACTCTAGCACCAAGAATTGAGGTAATATGGAGAAAAGGGGAGCTTGGATCTGATATCAATAGAGAATTGCAGATTTGAAGTCTTAAAAATGAAGAAGGGGGTTTATATACTGCCAGGGATCCTTCTTTGTGATTGCGAAGGGACGCCATGCAGTCGCGAGGACCACACTAGCTAGACCATCACAATCGCGAGGACTAGCCATGCTATCGCGAAGAACAAGAGGAGAGGGGCTTCATTGCGGTCGCGAGGAAGGATCTTGCGATCGCGTAGAGCAAAGAAGGCTGGGTCCACTGGCCCTTCATCCCGATCGTGTGAAAGGACCCTCGCAGTCGCAATGACTAATGAGGTAGACCATTGTAATCACGATGTCTTCTTTCACGGTCAAGATTAAGGCCACAGGCCTGCACCTGCAATAGCAACCAGTAGAAACTTAAGCAGGAAAAAGCCTCCAGATGGGCCCATAGGACTCATCCGAGACCTCGTGCGCAAATGAACTATGCTACCACATTAGAAATGGCATTCTGGACTCAACGTAATAGATGAAATTCCCAATGAAGGTCGATTAACAAAAAGTGGGCTCCACACCCTAAAATTAACCTTAAGCCAAAATGGTACTCAACACCCCAAAATGAGTCCGGAAGTCTCGAGACCCGAACCAAAGGTCCCTTTAGCCCAAAGCCGACGTTCTGGAGCTAATAGCGATACAAAATTTCTATCCGAGGTTGTCTTATCTGAATGTTGACCAAAGTCAAACTTCCAAGTTCAACTGGCTAGAAAACAAAAAAAGCGAGACAAAACCAAACCAAAAGCTTCCAGACCCCGACCTAGGGACCATCTAGACCAAAATCCATGCTCCGGAGCTAACAAAACAGTCAGAATTCAATTTTGAGTGCGTTTAGCAAGAATTTTGACCAAAGTCAATGATAGTCTAAGTTTAAGCTCCAAAATAAGGAAACGGCCAAAAAGATCAAACGAACGGCCAGGGCACCAAACTACCAGTCCCAGCAAGCCATATATGACTTAGGGCCACTACAGGCAAGCCCTATCAGTACAAAGAAAGCATAAATGCAAGAATGACCAGAAGGGTCATTACATCATCCACTACTATATTTGTCCTCGAAAGTCAAGAACAAAGGAGTACCTGAAGGTTCAAACAATTGTAGATACTGAGCCCGCATATCTCTCTCTCTCAGTCTCCCAAGTAGCCTCCTCAACTGAACTGTGCCTCCACTGGACCTTAACAACTGAAATCTCTCTAGACCTCAATCTCCTGACATCTCTGGCCAGAATAGCAATTGGCTCCTCAACAAAGGTCAAACTCTCATCCAACGGAACTGAATCCCACTGTAACATATGAGACTCGTCTGGAACATACCATCGCAATATCAATACATGGAAAATTAGGTGCATAGTTGAAAACGTCGGAGGCAAAGATAACATATAAGCAATGCTACCAACTCTCTGAAGGATCTCAAATGACCTAATATACCTGGGGTTAAGCTTTCCCCACCTACCAAATCTCATCACGCCTTTTGTGGGCGATACACGGAGGATACCAAATCACCAACACTAAACTCTAAGGCACAAAATCTATAATCAGCATAGCTCTTCTGCCTACTCTGAGCTGCCCTAAGTCTGTCCTAAATCACTCGAACTTTGTCTAAGAAATTATGAAGCAAATCTGTAATCTGCGGCCTAGACTCCAAATCATCAAACCAACCCACTAGTGATCTGCAACGCCTACCATACAACACCTAAAATGGTGCTATGCCAATGCTCGAATGATAACTGTTATTATAAGCAAACTCTGCTAACGGCACAAACTGATCCCACAAACCTCCAAAGTTAAGGATGCTGGCCCGTAGTATGTCCTCCAGATCTGAATAGTCATTTTAGATGGGCCATCTGTCTGAGGGTGAAATACAGTACTAAGCCAAACCTCTGTACCTAAGTCTCGCTGAATAGCCCTCCAAAATTGAGATGTGAACTGAATGCCAAGGTCTGAAATGATAAAAGCTGGGACCCCATGCAATTGAACAATCTCACGAAAGTAAATCTAAGCCAACCTCTCTGCACTGTAAGTATAATGGACTGGTAATAAGTGCACTGACTTAGTCAGCCAATCAATAATTACCCAAATGGAGTCAAATCTTCGAGAAGTGTGGCAATCGAACTATGAAGTCCATAGTAATCCCCTCACACTTTCACTCAGGAATAGGAAGTCATTGCATCAATCCACCAGGGCTCATGTGCTCGAACTTAACCTGCTGACAGTTCAAGCACCGAGATACAAACTCTGCTACATCCCACTTCATACCACTCCACCAGTAAAGTTATCTCAAATCTCTCTACATCTTGGCTGCGCCAAGATAAATGGAATATCTAGAACAATGTGCCTCATGGAGTATCAACTGTTTGAAATCCCTAGCTTTTGGAACACACAGACGACTATCAAACTTCAGAACACCATCTGAACCCAAAGTAGCTCGGCTAGCCTTGCCCCAAACAACCTGATCAGTAATGTCACACAAGCGCTGATCCTTAAATTGATGACTCTGAATCTGATCAAAAAACATAGAATGAACCTTGATACTGGCAAAAACTTTGGCTGAATCCAACGAGTCAAGCCTAACAAACCGACTATCCAAGGACTGGATGTCCCAAGGCCAACGGTTACTCTGAAACTAAAAGTGAACCTAGGATGCCCATACTTACCGTATTCCGACTCAAGGCATCTGCTACCACATTTGCCTTGCCTGGATGATACAGAATAGTGAAGTCATAGTCCTTCAGTAACTTAATCTATCTCCGCTGCCTAGAGTTCAGCTCTCACTAACTCGTGATGTACTAAAAACTATAGTGTGAAGATCTCACAATTAATCTCATATAAGTAGTGCCTCCAAATCTTGAGCACGAAGACTAACACTGTCAACTCTAAGTCATGAGTGGGGTAGTTGCACTCGTGAACCTTCAGTTGTCTCGATGCATAAACTATCACTCAACCCTATTGCATCAAAACACAACTAAGACCAACCCATGAAGCATCACAATACACTGAGAAGCCCTGAGCATCTACTGGAAAAGTCAACACTGGAGCTGAAGTCAATAAGGCCTTAAGCCTCTGAAAGTTATCCGTGCACTGATCGGACCACTGAAATAGGAAACTTCTTATTCAGCCTAGTCAAAAGTGCTGCTATGGAAGAAAACCCCTCGACAAACCTCATGTAGTACCCTGCTAACCCAACAAATTTGCAAACTTTAATAAGAGTAGTAGGTCTCGGCCAATCACGAACTATTGATATCTTCCCTAGGTCTACTTTAATCCAATCCTTAGACACCACATGTCCTAGGAATGCCACTGACTCAAGCCAAAACTCACACTTTGAGAACTTTGCATAAAGCCGATGATCTCTCAAAGTCTGGAGTACAACCCTCAAGTGATGCTCGTGCTCATCTCTACTCCACGAGTATATCAGGAAATCATCAATGAATATTATCACGAACGCGTCCAAATATTGGCTGAGCACCCTGTGCATCAAGTCTATGAAAGTTATGGGGGAATTAGTCAACCCAAAAGACATCACCAGAAACTCATAATGGCCATAACGTGTCCTGAATGTTGTCTTAAGGATATCCTCCGCCTTAATCTTCAATTGGTGGTAGCCTGACCACAAATCTATCTTCGAAAACATGGCTGAATCCTAAAGCTGATCAAACAAGTTATCTATCCGCGGCATCGAATACCTATTCTTCACAGTCACCTTATTCAGTTGTCTATAATCAATACACATCTGCATCGACCCATATTTCTTCTTCAGAAACAGAACTGGAGCACCCCAAGGTGACACACTTGGCCTAATAAAACCCTTAGCGAACAAGTCCTGAAGTTGTTCATTAAGCTCTCTCAACTCAGCTGGATCCATACGGTAAGGAGAAATAGAAATGGGCCTGGTGCCTGGCTCTAACTCAATAGCAAAGTCAATATCTCTCTTAGGTGGAAGGCCTGGCAGGTCAATTGGAAACACATCAAGGAAATCTCTAACCACAAAAACTGACTCAGGGGAAGGAGTGTCGGCACTAGCATCTCATACATATGCTAGATAATCCAAACACCCGCGAGAAATAAACTTCCTAGCTCGAAGATAAGAAATGATCCTAGATGGTGCATGGCTAATAGAACCCTGTCATATAATCAGGGATATGCCAGGCACGGCTATGGTAATGGTCTTGGCATAGCAATCCAAAATCGCTCGGTGAGGGGATAACCAGTCCATGCCCAGAATCACATCAAAGTCTAACAAATCAAGTATTATCAAATCAACCCAAGTCTCAATATCTCCAACAAAAATCATACAGGATCTCAGAATCCGATCCACTACTTAAGAATCTCCTACTAGGGTCAAAACAGATATAGGCACAGATAATGGCTTACTGGGCAACCCCAAACAAGCCATAAAGTAGGCAGAAACATACGAGCAAGTAGATCCAGGATCAAATAAAGCCAAAGCTGACTGGTGACATACAAAAATTGTACCTGTGATCACAGCATCCAAGGCCTCTGCCTCTAGCCTCCCAAGGACCGCATAAAACTAACATTGACCACCACCTGATCAACCGTCATCCCTACTATATGTCCTGGCTCATAGGGTGCCTCCTTAACCCTAAACACCACCTCCATTAGCGGTGGTTGCACTGCTCTGATAGGCTAAGCCGGCTGAGCGGTTGGCTAAACTGTACCCTGCTGGGGGGAATCTTTAGCAAAGTGACTGATGACCCCATACTCATAACAAGGCCCTGATGGCTTACCCTTCCTGGGAACTAGCTGCACTGGTGTGGCCACTATGGACTGATGCCTCAGAAGATTTACCCCTTAGAGTCTGACTACCATAACCCCAGAAGCATGAAGCGAAGCCTGAATCGGTCAACTAGACTAACCCTGGTGCTGTTGTGGCTGAAACCCCTGGCCCCACTGGCCTGAACCTCTACTACTATAACGGGAACCATTGTAGTTGCCCTGGTGAAATGGCCTCTTATCTCTGGCCCTCGGATCATGGTGGTGTAAATCCTCTATGGTACGAACATAATCTGCGATAGCCTGAAATAATCAACCATTGGCAACCAATATCTTAGTTACCAGCCTAAGCTCTGTCCGCAATCCCCAAACAACTAGCAAACACTATCTGGCTCTGTAGGCATGATCACAGCTCCAAATGGAGCTAGCTGGTAGAAGAGAGTCTCATACTCAGATACGGTCATAGATCCATGCATAGGTTTGGTGAACTGCTCTCTATAATGCTCTCTATCTCTCTGTGGAAAGAACTTGGCCATAAAGGCTTCATAAAACTCTCTCCAAGTCCACTCAGGCAACAAAGAGGTCCTGCAAGAAACCTGGGCCCTCCACCGCAGCTTAGTTGTGCTCTCCATCTGATAAGCAGTATAACCAACTCTGCGAGTCTCTAACAACCCCAAATGATATAGCATCTCCTCGCAAGTAGTGATAAAATCATGTGGATCCTAACCAGGAGTACCAGAAAACCTAGGCGGCACCAATCTCAGAAATATGCCCAGAGCCTTCTACTTTATCTCTGTTATAACTGGGCGAGGAGAAAGAGGTTGTACAACAGATGGTACCAAAAGAACCTCAGCACGGGGAGCCACAGTAGTAGGTTGCGCTCCTAAACTCTGAACACATAAGGCTGCCCCCTGAGCGGATGTCTATGCTACCTTAGAAGGCTGACACTCAATTATACCCAACAACTAAAGAATTAAACACCGAATATCTGATGAAAGAGCTGGGGCTGATGCTGGTACAGAAGCTGGTGTTGGCACTGGTGGTACCTGGGTTATCCCCTGGTCCACCGGCTGATGCTCTAGGACTAACTTGGGCTCAAACTCAGCCTCAATCCTAGTAGATCTAGCTCTATGACCTCCCCGTACCCTAGCTAGAGTTGGATATGCTGGAGTCAAAGGCTCATCCTCACTCGCTGTCGAAGACCTCATACGAGCCATCTGTGAAAGAGTGAAGTAGAATAAGTGAGATTTCTAGGAACTATCTATGATACGATGCACAATATAGAAGCAAGAAAAGATCCATGTTTCCTAAGATGCCACTGTAGCCTCCCAAAGATTGAGTACGGACATCTCTGCCCCGATCCGCAGAACTCTACTAGACATTGGCTCCTATACTGATGACACCAGTGAACCTAGCCTCTGATAACAAGCTGTCATGACTCGATTTCTCAGTCATGATGGCACCTACAACCCCCTTGTAGGCAAAAGAAAAGGAACAAGGTAAAGAAATAAGCAACAAGATTATATATATAAGAAAACTAAGCCATCTCACGATCTGGTATCACAGTATAAGAGCCACTACTACATAAACAGAGTATAAAAGGTCCAAAATAATATATAGATATGTCTCTGAATAACAAAAGAGTATATAATACAAAAAGATTAGATAACAACTAAGCTCCGATCACTAGTAGCTTACCCTCAGTCTTGGACAGTCCAAAATCACCCCGCACGAGTCTTCACGAGTCACCGGTGATGGCCTATACTAGGATCAGCACCAAGAAAATTCAGAGTGTAGTATGAGCACCAATTGCAAGTAATGAGTACCCAGTAGGCATCATAAGTTGACTGAGTGCATATAAGATATAAAAGCAATAATATAGCAGAAATCAAAAAAGTAGTCACTGAAGCAATGAATAAATAAACGAAAGCTAGCACGGAATGAATACAAGGAGAAAACACTCATGCTTGGCTAGCTACTAGAAATATACATCACAAAACATAGGTAAAGAGAGGAAGAACGCACCTAGAGTCCTTGCAATAACAATATATATAAAGAGAGAGTTTTAGGAAAATAGACGGTATACCGGTAACCTCAAGTAAAATGGAAGGAAGGAAAGCAAGTAAATGAACTCATGTTTGTAACCCGATTCTACTAACTAAAACATGACAATAGTACAACTCTTAAATCAGGAATAAGAACCACAATGTAACCATAATAAGAACCAGAACTATGATAGGATAGTAACAAGTCTACCTACAGTACCAATGGGCGCCCATTGTGATGACCCTTTCGGTTATCTTTGCATTTATGCATTCATTGCACTGTTAGAGCTTTCTTGTAGTGGCCCTAAGTCATTTATGGCTTGCTGGACTGGTAGTTTGGTGCCTTGGCCGTTCGTTTGGTTGTTTTGCCCTTTTTCCTATTTTAGAGCTTTAACTTAGAATATCATTGACTTTAGTCAACATTCTTAACTAACGTGCTCGGAATTGAATTCTGACAATTCCACTAGCTCCAGAGCAATTAGTTTGGTCAAGTTAGACCATTAGTTGAGGCCAGAGAACTTTCGGTGTGGGTTTGGTATTACTTTCTCTAGTTTTTCAAGACATTTAGAGTTAAAAGTGTAACTTTGGGTAATTTTCGATGATCGAAGTGTCGGATTCGAAATCCAATGGTTCCATCAGCTCCGATATGTTGAGTTTAGATTAGGAAGGTGGTTGGTTTGGGTTCTGGGTGAGCCAGACTCATTTCGAGGCTTTGGGTTCTTATTCGTTGGTGTTGACTTAGGTCAACATTTCTCCTAAATGATCTCGTATGGAAGTTTTGTTGATTATGTTGAGTCCAGAACATCGTTTCCACTCTGTTAGCATTATTGGTTTTTGAATATTGGTGTCCAATTGTGCCCGGAACACCCCGTGAGGAATTTTTAGTGCAGCTGGTTTTATTGCAGGTCGCGGGACTTCAGTGCCAACGGCGCCCAGGCAGCGCAAAAGTGCTAGCATGTGGCTAGGCCTTCAGTACAATCGCGCCAGGGCTAGCATGATAGCGCCTGCAGCCGGCCAGCGCGATAGTGCCCTTAAGGCGCGATGGCACCGGGCCCTGCTTGAGCGCGATGGCGCTGACCAGCGACCAGAAGTTATTTAAGGCTTCTTCTTCATTTTTCCAACCTTATTTCTGTCAACTTTGTCACTCTAAACAGCCTAATACTCTCCTAAATTACTCCTATATCAGTTTTAAATCGTGGGGAATCATTTGTTCATTGATTTTCCGTAGTTCTTCATCTTTTGGTAAGCCTTCTTCCTCCTTGAATTCTCTTGTTCCTTCCATAAGATCCACCATTGATGCTCATACCAAGCTTGGAAATTGTTGTAGTGGATGCCTTGTAGCTGGTGCATGTTCGTGGGTGTGGTGAATTATCCATCTTGGGCTGAAATTCCATCTTTTTGGTAAGTAATTCTCGCCTAATTTCTGTTTTTAGTTCTTAAAATTCTACCTTCAAACCCCAACTTGAGCGGGCTGTTTTGGCGCCTTCCTCTTGGCCAATTGTGCTCAATTTTGGAGCATGCCTTCTTGGCATCGTTGGGGTCATCGTGCTTTTTTTCATTTTTGGTTTTGGGTTGTGGGCCTCGCGCGTTCGTTTTTTACCCGGATTTCAACCCGGCTACAATTGTAGCAATATGGGTATCGTTAGACTCGTTTTAATGTGTTTTTTGCATTGTTCAGAGTTTGACCCTCATTCGGAGCTTCTCAAGGCAACTCGGCCCCGAATATCATCGTTCCTGCAGCTTGTCATCGGACGACAGGTAGGTTACGGTCTAACTTCTAGACTTAGCATATATTGGATAAAATTGTACTAGCTGGCATCCTTGGGTTGGGTTACTAGGTTGGTACCACAGACCTTGACCGTTTTTTTATGATTCGCCCATTTCTTTCCTCTGTTGTGTGAAGTACTCTTGGTATTGGATATTATTACCCTTGTGGTCCTGTGAGGCCTTGTAGACTCTGGAACATAGATGGTAGGATTATTGGGAATGTCCGCGAGTCCCGGCCATAGAAACATCCTTCTAGGCTGGTTATGCTTGTTGAGTAGCTTTGGACCCTGTGCAGGGCCGATAGGTTGTTATGAGTTGCTGGGCAGCTATTTGTGTTTGATCATATCATTTCCATGCATATAACGAGGTTTTCCCCATATTTAACTATGGTTTTGGATTCGGGCCTACTGGATCTGGTTTTCTAAACCTTGCATGGCCCCAGGGGCCCATTTTCGATAAAATTAGGTTAGAAATCATTTAGATTTGATATGCGAGACTTCTCAAGGTAAAAGAAGGTTTAAAATATGTTTTCTATTACGATTTTACTACTATTGCTAAACTCGACCAAGTCGAAGTGCTAGCTGAGTTTTCTTACTAATTTGAGATGACTTTAGCCTCGGTCGGACTGAGCATCTGAGTTGACTTCCTAATGTTTTAGACCCGGCTATGCCCCGGGCACCCTAGGAGGGTTTTTTGAGATGTCATCTACTACTTTAGTCCTGGATAGAGTTTGGGCATGCATATTCGAGATTTAGCCACTGGCTTGAACCCGGATTTGATTCCGGAGGACACATTTTTTATATTGAGTTTTGGTATAGGGTCCGCGACCTCCATGGACCTTGCCGCCCCAGGCCTGAGGCTTTGGGCTGTGTGTGCCAGGGGGAGAGTATACGGTAGAGTAGTAGTATACGGGTAGCGTCCTTCCATGGAACCTTCCTGTTGGGCCAGATCGGTGCCGAAGGGGGTACATAAAGGGATATCATATCACCTGAGATTTTCATGCATCATATCATTCATTGTTTGAAGTACCACCCTTATTTGCTATTTGTTGATTGTACACTCCGGCAGTATGGGATGCCGGAGGGTTTGTTTTCACTTGTTTATATTCCTTGGTTGTATGGGCGGGCGGGGGACTGTAGGTAGACTCTTGTTACTTTATTAAGATTATAAGTATGAGATTGGTTACCGCAAGGTTGTTATTTCTGGATTGAGAGTGTCATGATTAGCTTGGTTATTGATTTTTGTTTATCGAGCATGTCAACCTTTATCCCTCTCTCCCATTCCTTATACTTGAGGTTACCGGTATACCATCCATTTATGAAACTTATTACATATATACTGTTATTGCAAGGATCCCAGGTGCACCATTTCCTACTTTCACATTTTCCTGTTGTGTATATACTCTATTTGCTAGCCTTGTATGTTGTTCTTGTTGTCTTCCCTTTAGGATAGTTCATGTGTACTAGTCATTCATTTCCGTAACTGTTTGCTTCTATTTTGTTTGCTACTGCGCTTTTATCTTACATGTGCCTAGTCGGCCTATGATACCTACTGGGTACCTTATGCTTCGCATTTGGTGCTCACCCTACACACTGCATCTTCTGGTGCAGATCCTGGTGTGAGCCATCACCACTAACTCATGGGAGAATCGTGCTTGGAGTTTTGTGACATCCAGACTGAGGGTGAGCTCTTGGCGACTGGAGCTTGACTCTAGTTTATCTTTTTGTATATTTTGTACTTTTATAGCTTCGGAGATATGATGTATATATATATTACTTTTGGATCCTATGTACTCCTTGTGTAGATCGGGCTCTTATACGCTATGATACCAGGTTTTGTGTTGGTTTAGCTTCTGCTTTATATTTATATTACTCCTGTTATCCAGTTTACTTATCTTGTTCCCTTGCTTCCGCTTATTTATTTGTTCTTCTACTTAAACTGTTAGAAGGTAGCCCATTACTAACCATTCTGGGCTACGGGGATTGATTTGCCTACTAGGGGGTTGTAGGTGTCATCATGACCTAGAAATTGGGTTGTGACATCTTGGTATCAGAGCTCTAGGTTCACTAGTGTCATCGGTATAGGAGCCAATGTCTAGTAGAGTCCTGTGGATTGGTGTCACGCCTCAAATTACATTTAGACGGACAGGCACTCGATGCCCTAAAGGCCCGAGAGAACCGGCTTATAACCTGTGATTCATCATGCATATAACTATGACAATTAAGAAGCTTTGACTATAGATAAGCTGCCTGAATAACAAGACCAACATAGATAGGCCCAAAACTTATGTACACGATCTGGCCATTGAGGCCACAACTGTTAAGAGCAAAGACATAACTAAGTTTTACTTTAACATTGGTCTACAAAGCCTCTACAAGATAGACAAACTTAGTTTAGGTCGGGACAGGGCCCCGCCTTACCCTTAACTATACAATACCCAAAATATATACCAAAGACTCGGTAAAGCCCCGAATCAACCTGGAGCTCACCAACAGCAGCCGAGTGTCCTGTGCTCCTACTGGGGAGGTCTACTAGCAAGAGTACATGTGCCTGCGGCATGAAATGCAGCGTCCCCATGAGGGACGTCAGTACGAGAGAATGTACTGAATATGTAAGGCATAAAGTAAACCATATGTAAACAAGAGCTCAAATAGAATAAGGTATCAGTGCATAAACATGTAAATAAGAACAGAAGATCACATTCGCTTACACTTGCGAAATCATGTATATTACGTTCTTTGGTTACTCTTCTTTGCTTTATGATCATTGTAAGGCATGTAATACACGTGACCAACTGATCAGTGGTAGAAGAGGAGTCCCATGCTAGGCAATTTAACCCCTGGGATGCTGCCCTCATAAATATACAAATTGGGATCGACCCATGCTAGGCTTTCGCCCCTAGGCTGCCACCCATAAGTACACAAATAGGGATCGACCCATGCTAGGCTTTCACCCCTGGGCTGCCACCCACACATATACAGATTACTTCATTTAGTTTCTTTAATCTTTGAGATTGTTACTTTGGTGGTTGTAACCTTTATTGAGCTCAAAACTATGGACCAGTAGTAGAAGACATGTGGACATGCACTTAAGGCAGTAACAATGATATAAGGAACAAACGTAACATCAACGTACTGTTTAGGAGCTTATATGATACAATGAACCTCATTTGGCTTAGAGAATAACTCACAAAGCTTGCTGTTGAAAGTACCTTTACTAGGAAACTCACTTCGTTGGTAACAACACAAATATAAGAGTTCATGCCAAGGAATATGAAACTGAGAAACCTTACATACCTTGTTGTGTAACTCGGATATTACAACGAATTAAGCTTTCCCTTTCAGATTATTTATCTACAATGAAATACGTGGCAAAACTAGTATTAGTAGCTAGTTAACTAATTTGGGCTACTTGATCCCACTAAATCAGTAACTAGGCAGTAAGCTCGTAATTGATCAAACCAAGAGTGTTCCTTTCACCTCTTCTCCTCTAAACATATCTACATACTGTACGACCTTCTCATAAGGTCCCTTGAAACTCTTCCGACTTCACAACATATACCAAACAACATACAAAGGTGTGCAGGCAGCAAGTTAACATAACACCCAATTAAGTGGTGTATTACCACACCCTCCTTCCATACTTCAATACAATTTCACACACCCTTTTACAAGTTCAACCAAGCTGTCCCAAATATATACACATAAAACCGCTCCTAAAACAATCCCAAACATCCTTAAACATAATAAGAAAGTATTTTAACTCAAGGATTCCAATCACTACCCCATGGTTCTTGACACAAACACATACAGAATTCTCCATCAAACTTGCATATAAAAAGGGGTAAAAATGGGCAGTAACTTTACCTTAAATTCTGAAAATCTGTCCTTCTAACTTGTACTTCTTCAAGAGCTTGAACTCCCCTTCAACTTAGCTTGAAAAGAGGGAGAATACTTAAGAACCCTAATGGTATTTTATGGCTGCTATGTGAAGCTAAGAGAGAGAGAAAGAAAGAACTTCTAAAATCTATTTTTTTTCAAGTTAAAATGAGTGAAATGAGCTGGTCTTAACCCCTTTAAAGGGGGGCTGCTTTGGCCGACTTTCCTTGCTCATTTTGAGCCACAAAATGTCAAGAAGGTGATACACCTACTTGGCCATTTTACATGGGCTTTGTTGGACTTAACCTTATTGGGCCTTGGCTGCCAATTCATTCCCTTTCTTTCACTTCTTTGGGCCAGAATTTATTCAAGTGGGTGATGGGTGTACTTGGCCCTCTAAGCTAGTCAAAATAGTCTTAGTAGGTGATGCACCTACCTAGTTCTTTAGGCTGGTCAATAAGTCAAAGTAGGTGATGCACCTACTTGTCACCTACTAGCTTAGTTAAGTCAAGCAAGCAGCTCTCTTATTTTATTCTATTTTCTAATTTCTAATCCCTTTTGCTTTAACTTAACACTTCACCCTAAATATTTACTCAAATACAATCTTACCATCTCGAGTTTAAATACTTTTGTCGAGGTTAACTTGGCCGTTTACGTGCTGAACTGAATGGGGCATTACAGCACCTCCCAATACACATTAAACTATCACTGCTCATATAATAAACTCGGTCCCTCACCTATATGACAAGGCTATATCAAGTGATATATGAATAGGACTAGTATATGCGGAATACGGGATGTTACATCCTCCCCTTCTTAGGAACATTCGTCCTCGAATGATATTAAAGTTAACCAGCCCAAACAAGCTCAAGCCTAAGTTAAGTACCACTATTAGACAGATAATATATATAGACTTATACTTACTCGTTAATGCCTCAACTCGACACTTCCACCTTTCTCATCGGACTGAAATAGATGAGGATACTTGGATTTCATCGCTTCTTCCGCTTCCCATGTAACTTCTTCTACTTGTTGGTTTCTCCACAGTACTTTTACGGAAGCTACTTCCTTATTTCTTAGCCTCTTAACTTGGCGATCCAGAATAGCAATGGGTACTTCTTCATAAGTGAGATCTCCCATAACTTGTACATCTTCAATAGGAGTAATACGAGATGGGTCACCTATACACTTTCGAAGCATTGAGACATGAAATACCGGATGGACTGTTGAAAGCTCTTGGGGTAGCTCTAACTCATATGCGACTTGGCCAACTCTTCGAATAATATTATATGGCCCTATATAGCGTGGACTTAACTTTCCCTTTTTACCAAATCTCATCACCCCTTTCATTGGTGACACCTTCAAAAATACCCAATCTCCTATAGCAAACTCCAGCCCTCTTCTTCTAATATCTGCATATGATTTGTATCGACTTTGAGCCGTTGCCAGCCGCTGTTGTATCACCTTAACTTTTTCCATAGCTTGATGAACAAGATCTGGCCCAAATAAGGTAGTTTCACCCACTTCAAACCATCCGATTGGTGATCTACACTTCCTCCCATATAAAGCTTCATAAGGTGCCATTTTGATACTTGAATGGTAGCTATTGTTGTAAGAAAACTCAATAAGTGGTAAATGGTCATCCCAGCTACCTTTAAAGTCCAATACACAAGCTCGTAACATATCCTCAAGTGTTTGGATTGTACGTTCTGCCTGACCATCCGTTTGAGGGTGAAAGGCCGTACTTAAATTCACTTGTGTTCCCAAACTCTTCTGAAATGATTTCCAAAAATTCGCGGTGAATTGAGCTCCCCTATCAGATATAATAGAGATTGGGATTCCATGTAGCCGAACTATCTCTTTAATATACAACCTTGCATACTCTTCAACTGTATAAGTAGCCTTAACCGGCAAGAAGTGGGCTGATTTGGTGAGTCTATCAACTATCACCCATATGGAGTCAAACTTCCGAAATGAGCGAGGCAGACCAGTGACAAAATCCATGTTGATCATGTCCCACTTCCAAATTGGAAGGTCTATATGTTGCATATAACCTCCAGGCTTTTGGTGCTCTACTTTAACTTGTTGACAATTTGGACATTGAGAAACAAATTCTGCAATGTTCTTCTTCATGTCACTCCACCAATACACTCCTTTCAAGTCATGATACATTTTAGTTGAGCCCGGATGGATAGAATATCTTGAATGATGTGCTTCTGTCATAATTCTCTCCCTTAGTCCATCTATATTAGGCACACACAATCTGTTTTGGCACTGGAGTACTTTGTTTTGCGTAAGCTCAAATGCCCTTGTCACCCCTTTTTGTACATTCTCCTTAAGCTGTAATAAAATAGGATCCTTATATTGCTTCTCTTTTACTTCGACTACTAATGAGGATTCTGCTGCATTTTGCACAATAATCCTTTCATCTTGAGATTCAAGAAGGCGAACCCCCAAGCTAGCTAGTTGGTATAGATCCTTAGCTATTCTTTGTCTTTCCATGGACTGCCCATAGGTGTTTGCCATTGTCCTACGACTTAAAGCATCAGCCACCACATTTGCTTTCCCCGGATGATACAAGATATCAACATCATAATCTTTTAATAACTCAAGCCATCTTCGCTGCCTCAGATTCAGATCCTTCTGCTTAAAGATATATTGCAAGCTCTTATGGTCCGTATATATGTCAACATGAACCCCATACAAGTAGTGGCGCCATATCTTTAAAGCAAATACAACCGCTGCTAGCTCTAGATCATGGGTTGGATAATTTTTCTCATGTGGCCGCAACTGTCTTGAGGCATAAGCTATTACTTTACCATGCTGCATCAATACGCATCCTAAGCCCACTCCCGACGCATCACAATACACTGCATACCCTTCTATGCCTTCTGGAAGTACCAATATAGGTGTAGAAGTCAACTTATTTTTCAGCTCTTGGAAGCTTCTTTCGCATGCATCGCTCCATTGGAACTTGGCTGCCTTGTGTGTTAGCTTTGTTAAGGGTGCAGAAATAGAGGAAAATCCCTCAACAAACCTTCTATAATAACCTGCCAACCCAAGGAAACTACGAACCTCCGTAGGTGTTGTAGGTCTTGGCCAGTTCTTCACGGCTTCTATCTTTTGAGTATCAACCCTTATTCCTTCATCAGAGACAATATGACCCAAGAATGCCATAGATTTTAACCAAAATTCACATTTAGAAAACTTTGCATATAGCTTACGATCACGAAGAACCTGTAACACCTGCCATAAGTGATTAGCATGGTCCTCCTTTGATCTTGAATAGACCAAGATATCATCTATGAATACAATCACAAACACGTCCAAGAATGGCTTGAACACCCTATTCATCAGATCCATAAAAGCTGCTGGTGCATTTGTTAGCCCAAATGACATAACTAAAAATTCAAAATGACCATACCGTGTTCGGAAAGCTGTCTTGGGTATATCTTTCTCTTTGACTTTTACTTGATGATAACCCGACCTCAAATCAATTTTTGAGAAACACTTAGCACCCTGTAACTGGTCAAACAAATCATCAATCCTAGGAAGGGGATATTTGTTCTTAATTGTCACCTTATTCAACTGCCGATAGTCAATACACATTCTCAATGAGCCATCTTTCTTACGTACAAATAAAACCGGTGCTCCCCAAGGGGATATACTAGGCTTTATGAATCCCTTTTCTAACAAATCTTTTAATTGCTCCTTCAATTCTCGTAATTCTGCCGGGGCCATCCTATATGGAGGGATGGAGATGGGTTGAGTACCTGGAATCACATCAATACCAAACTCTATCTCTCGTTCTGGAGGCAAACCTGGAAGCTCTTCGGGAAATACATCAGAAAATTCATTTACCACTGGAATAGACTGAAGATCTAGTGGCTCCGCATCTATATCTCTCACTCTCACTAGATGACATATGTACCCTTTGGACATCATCTTCTTTGCCTTAAGATAAGAAATAAACTTACCTCTTGGTGTCCCAACATTACCTTTCCATTCAAGGACTGCCTCTTTTGGAAAATGGAAACTCACCCTCTTAGCTCGGCAATCTACCATGGCATAACATGAAGCCAACCAATCCATACCCATTATAACGTCAAAATCTATCATATCTAGCTCAACAAGGTCAGCCAATGTGTTACGGTCACAAACAGTTACTATGCAATTACGATAGACTTTTCTAGCTATAATAGACTCGCTAGTTGGCGTAAATACTTCAAATGGTTTAACCAATAATTCTGGCGTTCCTTCAAACTTTCCAGCAATCAATGGAGTTACATATGATAATGTAGAGCCTGGATCAATTAATGCATATACATTATATGAAAAGATGGACAATGTACCTGTAACCACATCAGGTGAAGCCTCCAAATTCTGTCGTTCCGCTAGAGCATATGTACGATTTTGAACTCCACTAGAACTAGCAGTTCCTCTACCACCTCTACCACGACCTGCAGGCACTTGTGGCCCCCTACCTAAATAAGGCACCGATGATGATGATGCAGCAACCGATCCAGTAGGTTGTGCCATGCTACCCATGCCCCTTTGAGGGCAATTTCTCATCATGTGTCCCGGTGTACCACACCAAAAACAAACATTTGTTCCAAGCCGACATATACCTAGATGATTTCTTCCACATTGTTTACAAAACTGTCTAGGAGGTCTTGGTTGGCTCGCACTTCCCTGTTCTTGGTACCCCGCTACTTGTGAGCCTTGACTCTCACTCCTTTGCCCAAATTGATTAGCCCTAGACCCTTGAAACCGAGGTGGAGCGCTAGCTGTAGAGTAGGAAGATGATGGCCTAGGCAGTCTATTAGAAAACCGAGGCCTAAACTCACCTTGGGATGGCGTAAACTGGCCCATAGATCTGGCCCTCTTGGACTGCCCTCTTTCCGACTCTTGTGTCCTTCTCCTTTGCCTTTGATCCTCCATCTTTTGTGCAAAAGCTTGTATCCTTGCTATATCCATATCTTTGTTCAAAGCAGCAATAGTACAATCCCTAACCAGATATGAATCCAATCTATCCACGTAACGATGAACTCTATCCTCCATAGTAGCTACTACATTAGGAGCATACCTGGCCAAAGAATTAAACTTGAGACTATACTCTCTCACGCTCATATTCCCTTGGTGAAGATTTAAGAACTGAGTTGCACGGGCCTCCCGAATCTCCAATGGCAGATAATGGTCAAGGAATGCCTTTTTAAACTCTTTCCATTTAGCTGAAGGTGTATTTATACCCCTAGATTGTTTCCAAGCTTCGTACCACAATACAACCACACCTTTTAATCTATATGTTGCCAACTCAACTGCTTCCTTACCAGATACATACATAATATCTAAGGTCCTTTGGATTTGATCAATAAAGTCTTGCGGATCTTCATTAGGATCTGACCCGGTAAATGATGGAGGGTCCAAATTAAGGAAATCACGTATCCGCACACTAGCTTCCCTATTTGCACCACTAGTACCTGCAATTGGACCTGCTTGCCCTTGTCCTTGACCAGCAAGTATACGAGTCAACAATTGGACTGCATTCTTTAAATCTTGGTCAGTAGCATTAACCGGTGGTTCTTGGGGTGCTGCTGCCCTCCTTAGCTCTTCTGGAGACGGAGGAGTGGAGGAAGTCCGTGATGAAGACAGTTGAGCCTCACTTTGATTAGCTCGTCTAGGTGGTGATTTGCTGGTCCCTTCTCCAGTAGCCACATCTACTTGCTTACCAGTACTCTTACTTTTCCTAGTAACCGGCATTTTTTCTATAATGAAAACAATTCAAAGGTTAGATACGATAAACCTATAACATTGGCTCTATTGCACGATCTAAGAGATGAAGAAAAAGAGACAACTCCTAAATGTCCCGTAGCCTCCTGTTTATAGATGTGGTGCACAACACACCCATAAGCAAACTCTACATAGACACGGCTTTGTAGACTCCCTAGGATGACCTGCTCTGATACCACTTTTGTCACGCCTCAAATTACATTTAGACGGACAGGCACTCGATGCCCTAAAGGCCCGAGAGAACCGGCTTATAACCTGTGATTCATCATGCATATAACTATGACAATTAAGAAGCTTTGACTATAGATAAGCTGCCTGAATAACAAGACCAACATAGATAGGCCCAAAACTTATGTACACGATCTGGCCATTGAGGCCACAACTGTTAAGAGCAAAGACATAACTAAGTTTTACTTTAACATTGGTCTACAAAGCCTCTACAAGATAGACAAACTTAGTTTAGGTCGGGACAGGGCCCCGCCTTACCCTTAACTATACAATACCCAAAATATATACCAAAGACTCGGTAAAGCCCCGAATCAACCTGGAGCTCACCAACAGCAGCCGAGTGTCCTGTGCTCCTACTGGGGAGGTCTACTAGCAAGAGTACATGTGCCTGCGGCATGAAATGCAGCGTCCCCATGAGGGACGTCAGTACGAGAGAATGTACTGAATATGTAAGGCATAAAGTAAACCATATGTAAACAAGAGCTCAAATAGAATAAGGTATCAGTGCATAAACATGTAAATAAGAACAGAAGATCACATTCGCTTACACTTGCGAAATCATGTATATTACGTTCTTTGGTTACTCTTCTTTGCTTTATGATCATTGTAAGGCATGTAATACACGTGACCAACTGATCAGTGGTAGAAGAGGAGTCCCATGCTAGGCAATTTAACCCCTGGGATGCTGCCCTCATAAATATACAAATTGGGATCGACCCATGCTAGGCTTTCGCCCCTAGGCTTCCACCCATAAGTACACAAATAGGGATCGACCCATGCTAGGCTTTCACCCCTGGGCTGCCACCCACACATATACAGATTACTTCATTTAGTTTCTTTAATCTTTGAGATTGTTACTTTGGTGGTTGTAACCTTTATTGAGCTCAAAACTATGGACCAGTAGTAGAAGACATGTGGACATGCACTTAAGGCAGTAACAATGATATAAGGAACAAACGTAACATCAACGTACTGTTTAGGAGCTTATATGATACAATGAACCTCATTTGGCTTAGAGAATAACTCACAAAGCTTGCTGTTGAAAGTACCTTTACTAGGAAACTCACTTCGTTGGTAACAACACAAATATAAGAGTTCATGCCAAGGAATATGAAACTGAGAAACCTTACATACCTTGTTGTGTAACTCGGATATTACAACGAATTAAGCTTCCCTCTTTCAGATTATTTATCTACAATGAAATACGTGGCAAAACTAGTATTAGTAGCTAGTTAACTAATTTGGGCTACTTGATCCCACTAAATCAGTAACTAGGCAGTAAGCTCGTAATTGATCAAACCAAGAGTGTTCCTTTCACCTCTTCGCTTCTAAACATATCTACATACTGTACGACCTTCTCATAAGGTCCCTTGAAACTCTTCCGACTTCACAACATATACCAAATAACATACAAAGGTGTGCAGGCAGCAAGTTAACATAACACCCAATTAAGTGGTGTATTACCACACCCTCCTTCCATACTTCAATACAATTTCACACACCCTTTTACAAGTTCAACCAAGCTGTCCTAAATATATACACATAAAACCGCTCCTAAAACAATCCCAAACATCCTTAAACATAATAAGAAAGTATTTTAACTCAAGGATTCCAATCACTACCCCATGGTTCTTGACACAAACACATACAGAATTCTCCATCAAACTTGCATATAAAAAGGGGTAAAAATGGGCAGTAACTTTACCTTAAATTCTGAAAATCTGTCCTTCTAACTTGTACTTCTTCAAGAGCTTGAACTCCCCTTCAACTTAGCTTGAAAAGAGGGAGAATACTTAAGAACCCTAATGGTATTTTATGGCTGCTATGTGAAGCTAAGAGAGAGAGAAAGAAAGAACTTCTAAAATCTATTTTTTTTCAAGTTAAAATGAGTGAAATGAGCTGGTCTTAACCCCTTTAAAGGGGGGCTGCTTTGGCCGACTTTCCTTGCTCATTTTGAGCCACAAAATGTCAAGAAGGTGATACACCTACTTGGCCATTTTACATGGGCTTTGTTGGACTTAACCTTATTGGGCCTTGGCTGCCAATTCATTCCCTTTCTTTCACTTCTTTGGGCCAGAATTTATTCAAGTGGGTGATGGGTGTACTTGGCCCTCTAAGCTAGTCAAAATAGTCTTAGTAGGTGATGCACCTACCTAGTTCTTTAGGCTGGTCAATAAGTCAAAGTAGGTGATGCACCTACTTGTCACCTACTAGCTTAGTTAAGTCAAGCAAGCAGCTCTCTTATTTTATTCTATTTTCTAATTTCTAATCCCTTTTGCTTTAACTTAACACTTCACCCTAAATATTTACTCAAATACAATCTTACCATCTCGAGTTTAAATACTTTTGTCGAGGTTAACTTGGCCGTTTACGTGCTGAACTGAATGGGGCATTACAGCACCTCCCAATACACATTAAACTATCACTGCTCATATAATAAACTCGGTCCCTCACCTATATGACAAGGCTATATCAAGTGATATATGAATAGGACTAGTATATGCGGAATATGGGATGTTACAATTGGGGTGGAGACATCCGTACTCAATCTTTGGGAGGCTATAGTGATATCTTAGGAAAATGGACTTTTCTTGTTTCTCTCTCGTGCATAGTATCCTTGAAAGTTTCTGGAAGTCTCACTTATTCTGGTTCACTCTTCTGGTGTTCGTTAGTACGAGATCTTCAGCTTCTGGTGGAGGAGATCCTTCTGCCCCTACACTTCTGATTCCAGCTAGGGGCGGGGGTGGTGTGGGGGTAGAGGTAGGGGTCATGGATGTCCCAAAGTAGCGACACCTGCTAAAGTTGCTAGAGTTAAGATAGAGCCAGAGTATGATTACGTGCCAGAGTTTGCTCCAGAGCAGCAGCATGTGGACCCGGGGATAGCCCAGGTACCACCAGCTCTCGTACCAGTTCTAGCACTAGTTTTTGTGCCAGCTTCAGCCCCAGCTCAGTCTTCGGATATTTGGGGTTTACTTGTTCAGCTCTTCGGTATGATTGGGGAGCGTCCTTTTGAGACAGCCCAAACATCCGCTCAAGGGTCAGCCCTGGGTGTTCTGAGTTCAGGAGCGCAGCCTACTATTGTGGCTCCCCGTGCTGAGGTTATTCCAATCCCATCTGTTGCCCAGCCTCTTGCTCCTCGCCTTACTATGACAGAGACAGAGCAAAAAGCCTTGGGTAGGTTCCTGAGATTGGCACCACTGAGATTCGTTGGTACGTCGGGTCATGACCCACATGATTTCATTACCACCTGTGAGGAGATGTTGCATCATTTGGGGCTATTAGAGACTCACGGGGTTGGCTATACTTCATATCAGCTATAGGGTCCAGCGAAGTTATGGTGGAAGGCACAGGTTGCTTGCAGACCTTCTATGTCACCTCTCTTGACCTGGTCTGAGTTTTATGAGGCCTTTATGGCCAAGTTCTTGCCATATAGCGACAGAGAGTGTCGGAGGGAGGAGTTCACAAGACTTTTTCAGGATTCTATGACCGTCTCAGAGTATGAGACCCGTTTCCATCAGCTTGCTCCATTTAGAACCATGATTATGCCTACTGAGTCCAACAGAGTTCGTAGGTTTATTTGGGGGCTACGGAGAGAGTTCAGAGATCCTGTAGAGATATTGGTTTCTAGTGGTCAGTCATTCCAAGCCATTGCGAACTATGCCCGTATAGTTGAGGATTTGCGTTGACATGACACCGGGGCCAGAGATAAGAGGCCTCGACATCAGGGTGGCTACAGTGGTTCCAGGGATGGTGGTAGAGGTTCAGGCCAGTGGGGCTGAGGTTATTAGCTGCAACATCACCAGGTTCAGTCCAGTCAACCAGTTCAGGCTTCACTTTAGGCTTCGGGTTCTTAATTTGAGCTGGGACAAAGCAGTCAGTGAAGTCACAGTGGTCAGCAGTCAAGAGGTACAAATTCTGGGGCATCAGGCTGTGGTGGCCATTTGGGTTCTGCTAGTTCATCCCGACCGAGTAGGTCATCTGGGGCTTGTTTTACTTGTGGTGTGGTTGGTCACTTTGCTAAAGATTGCCCCCAGCAGGGTACAGTTTAATCGGCTGAGCCTTTATGAGCAGTTCATCCTCCGGCCAGAGGGGGTGGTGGTAAGGCTAGGGGTGGTGCTCCGTATGGCAGAGCAGGTGGTAGGGATGGCAGTCGGGCAGGTGGAGGTCGTCATCAGTTCTATGCGGTCCCTGGGAGGCTGGAGGCAGAGGCCTCGGATGCTGTGATTCAGGTACGATTTATGTATATCGTCAACCAGCTTATGCTTTGTTTGATCCTGAATCTACTTGTTCATATATATCTGCCTACTTTCTGCCTTGTTTGGGGTTGGCTAGTGAGCTATTATCTATTGATGTTTCTGTTTCGACCCCAGTAGGAGATTATTTAGTAGTGGATTGGATTGTGCGATCCTGTGTGATATCTATTGGTGATTTAGAGACTTGGGCTAATTTGATGATAATTGATATGTTAGACTTTGATGTGATACTGGGCATGGACTGGTTATCCCCTCACCGTGCAGTTTTAGATTGTTATGCCAAGACCGTTACCATAGCCATACCCAGTGTATCCCCGGTTGTGTGGCAGGGTTCTGTCAGTCGCGCACCTTCTGGGATCATCTCTTGTCTTTGAGCTAGGAAGTTAATTTCTCGTGGGTGTTTAGCATATCTAGCATATGTCTGAGATGTTAGTGGTGACCCTACATCCCCTGAGTCTATTCCTGTGGTTAGAGACTTCCTAGATGTGTTTCCTACCGACCTGCCAAGCCTTCCACCTGAGAGAGATATCAATTTTTCCATTGAGTTAGAGCCGGGCACCAGGACCATTTTTATCCCCCCTACCGTATGTCTCCTGTTGAGCTTAGGGAACTTAAGGAGCAGCTCCAGGACTTGTTAGCTAATGGGTTCATTAGACCGAGTGTGTCTTCTTGGGATGCTCCTATTTTCTTCGTGAAAAAGAAGGATGGGTCGATGCGGATGTGTATTAACTATCGGCAGTTGAATAAGGTGACAGTGAAGAATAGGTATCTGATGACCAGGATTGATGACTTATTTGATCAGCTTCAGGGTTCAGCCATGTTTTCGAAGATTGATTTGAGGTCCGGCTACCATCAATTGAGTATTAGGGCGGAGGACATCCCTAAGACAGCATTTAGAACACGTTATGGCCTCTATGAGTTCCTGGTGATGTCTTTTAGGTTGACTAATGCCCAAGCAGCCCTTATGGATTTGATGCATAGTGTGCTTAGCCTATACTTGGATATGTTCGTGATAGTCTTCATTGATGACATTCTGATATACTCGAGGAGTAGGGACGAGCATGAGCAGCACTTGCGGACTGTACTTCAAACTTTGAGAGATCATCGGCTTTATGTCAAGTTCTCAAAGTGTGAGTTTTGTCTTGAATCAGTTTCATTCCTAGGACACGTGGTGTCTAAGGATGGGATTAGAGTTAATTCGAGTAAGATTTATGCATTTGTGATTGACCTAGACCTACTACTCCTACTGAGGTCCGTAGCTTTGTTGGGTTAGCTGGGTAATACAGATGGTTTGTTAAGGGATTTTCTTCCATAGCAGCACCCTTGACTATGCTGACTAGGAAGAATGTTCCATTTCAATGGTCTGATCAGTGTGAGGATAGTTTCCAGAGGCTTAAGGCCTTATTGACTTCAGCTCCAGTTTCGACTTTACCAGTTGAGGGTCAGAGTTTCTCCATGTATTGTGATGCTTCAAGGGTCGGTCTTGGTTGCGTGTTAATGCAGCAGGGTCGAGTGATAGCATATGCATTGAGGTAGCTGAAGGTTCACGAGTGCAACTACCCTACTCACGACTTGGAGTTGGCGGCGGTAGTTTTCGCGCTCAAAATCTGGAGGAACTATCTATATGGAGTTCACTATGAGATATTCACCGATCACCATAGTCTTCAGTATATTACGAGTCATCGGGAGCTGAACTCGAGGTAGAGGAGATGGATTGAGATACTGAAGGACTACAATTTTACTATTCTATACCATCCGGGAAAGGCAAATGTGGTAGCGGATGCCTTGAGTCGAAAGGCGATGAGTATGGGAAGCCTAGCTTCCCTTTTAGTTTTTGATTGACCGTTGGCCTTGGACATCCAGTCCTTGGCTAACCATTTGGTTAGTCTTGACTTATCGGATCCTAGCAGAGTTTTTGCCAGTGTTGAGGTTCATTCCACTCTAGTTGATCAGATTCAGAGCCGATAGTTTGAGGATCAGGGTTTCTGTGACCTTCGTGATCAGGTAGTTCGGGGTGAGTCCAGTCGGGCTACTTTAGGTTCTGATGGTATTCTGAGATTTGATGGTCGACTTTATGTTCTGAGGGTTGGTGACTTGATTCAGTTGATACTTTGCGAGGCCTATTGTTCCAGGTATTCCATTCATCCGGGCGCCGCAAAGATGTATAGAGATTTGAGGCAGCTTCACTGGTGGAGTGGTATGAAGTGGTACATGGCAGAGTTTGTATCTCGGTGCTTGAACTGTCAGCAAGTTAAGTTTGAGCACATGAGACCGGGTGGTTTGATACAGCGACTTCCCATTCCTGAATGGAAGTGGGAAGGTATTACTATGGAATTAATTATTGGTTTACCTCGTACTTCTCCTGGGTTTGATTCCATCTGGGTGATTGTTGATAGGCTGACTAAGTCAGCACACTTTTTGCTAGTTCAGACTGCTTACGGGGCAGAGAGGTTAGCTCAGATCTATATTCGTGAGATTGTTCAGTTGCATGGGGTCCCAGCTTCTATCATTTCAGACTGCAGCACTCAGATCACATCTCAGTTCTGGAGAACTATACAGAGGGATTTGGGTACAGAGGTTCAGCTTAGTACTGCTTTCCACCCTCAGACAGATGGCCAGTCCTAGAGGACTATTCAGGTCCTGGAGGATATGCTTTGGGCTTGTGCTCTTGACTTTGGAGGTTCATGGGATCAGTTTGTGCCATTGGCTGAGTTTGCGTATAAAATTAGTTTTTATTCGAGCATTGGCATGGCACCTTTCGAGGCCTTGTATGGTAGGCATTGTAGATCGCCGATTGGTTAGTTTGACGGGTTAGAGTCAAGACCGTAAGGTACCTATTTGCTTAGAGATTCCTTGGACCGAGTTCTTTTGATTCAGGACAGGCTTAGAGCGGCCCAGAGTAGGCAGAAGAGCTATGTTGATAGTAGACTTCGTGCCTTAGAGTTCAGTATTGGTGATTTGGTTTTCCTTCGAGTATCGCCCGTGAAGGGTGTGATGAGGTTTGGTCGGCGGGTCAAGCTTAGCCCCAGGTTTATTGGGTCGTTTGAGATTCTACAGAGGGTTTGTAGTGTTGCCTACATGTTAGCTTTGCCTCCGATGTTTGCAGTTGTTCACCCAATTTTCATGTCTCAATGTTACGCCGGCATATGACAGATGAGTCTCACGTGTTGCATTGGGATTCGGTTCAGTTGGATGAGAGCTTGTCATTTGTTGAGGAGCCGATAGCTATTCTGGCCAGAAATATCAGGAGATTGAGATCTAGGAAGATTCCGATTGTGAAAGTTCAGTGGAGGCACCGTCTGGTTGAGGAAGCAACTTGGGAGACCGAGAGTGAGTTGAGTGCTCAGTATCTGCAGCTGTTTAGGCCTTCAAGTACTCCCTTCTTCTTGACTTTCGAGGACGAAAGTATTTTTAGTAGTGGATGTTGTGATGACCCTTCCGGTCATCTTCTTGTTTACGCATTCATTGCACTATTAGAGCTTTCCTGTAGTGGCCCCAAGTCATTTATGGCTTGCTGGGATTGGTAGTTTGGTTCTCTGGCCGTTCGTTTGGTTGTTTTGCCCTTTTTCCTGTTTTAGAGCTTTAACTTAGAATATCATTGACTTTAGTCAACATTCTTAGCTAACATGCTCGGAATTGAATTCTGACAGTTTTGTTAGCTCCAGAGCATTGAGTTTAGTCTAGTTGAATCTTTAGTTGAGGCCTGAGAACTTCCGGTGTGGGTTTGGTATTGCTTTCTCTGTTTTCAGGACATTTGGAGTTGAAAGTGTAACTTTGGGTGACTTTCAATGATCGGAGTCTCAGATTCAAAATTCGACGGTTCCATCAGCTCTGGAATGTTGAGTTTGGGTTAGGAAGGTTGTTGGTTTGGGTTCCAGGTGAGCCGGACTCATTTCGAGCCTTTGGGTTCTTATTCTTTGGTGTTGACTTGGGTTAACATTTCTCTGAAATGATCTCGTATGGAAGTTTTTTCAATTCTATTGAGTCCGGAACGTTATTTCGACTCTATTAGGATTATTGGTTTTTGAATATCGGTGTTCGATTGTGTCCGGAACACCCCGTGGGGTATTTTTAGTTCAGCTGGTTTTATTGCAGGTCACACGCCTTCAACGCCAACGGCGCCCAGGCAGTGTGATCGCGCTAGCCTAAGGCCAGGCCTTCAGTGCAATCGTTCCAGGGCCAGCGCGATAGCGTCTCAGCGCCTGCAGCTGGCCAGCGCAATAGCGCCCTTAAGGCGCGATGGCGCCTTGGCGCCTGGCCCCGTTTGAGCGCGATGGTGCTAGATTAGTGCCAATGGCGCTGACCAGCGACCAGCAGTTATTTAAGGCTTCTTCTTCGTTTTTCCAACCTTATTTCTCTCAACTTTCTCACTCTAAACAACCTTATACTCTCCTAAATTACTCCTATATCAGTTCTAAACCTTGGGGAATCGTTTGTTCATTGATTTTGCGTAGTTCTTCGTCTTTTGGTAAGCCTTCTTTGATAACGGACAAAGAGGGAAGAACAAGAAGGAAAGAAAACAAAAGAAGGATATGTGAATTAATATTCAAACTCTTGAATTTATGGACAACAAGGGACTTGATACCCTCACCTCCCAATTGAATTCAATAATTCAAATACAAACCCTAGTTTGAGAAAAATCAAAGAAACTCAAGAAACCACAAATGATCAACCTTCGATTAACCAAACCAAGAAGTTCACCTACAATTTCAAGATTCACACTACTAAAATTACCAACTAATGCTAGGCTTCACCTAGAAACTACAAGCTAAATACCTAGAAACTACAAGCTTCAAAGCTCAATATTCAATATTCATCCAAAAACTCCTTGCAAAATAAAGAAATATCCTATTTATACTAAAGGAAATAAGAAGACATTGGCATTTTATAATATTGCCATTTATGAGGCAAGGGCCTTGTTTGGTTGTCTTCTTTGTGGATTCTTGAATTTAAAGTCTAGCCACTTGCACAAATAGCCTCTTTTCTTCATTCACATCACTTCCACGGACTCCTAAGCTTCCCTTTTCATGAACATCGTATGTGTTATCCATGCCATCCATGTTCGTGTCAACCATGCCATCCATGCTAGTATCATCCTCCCCTTCTTAAAAATGATTCGTCCTCGAATCCAAACCTTAAAACACGTGAAAAGGACAACAACCAAAACATCCTCAAAACATGAGGGTTAGTACAAGGGTTAGCAACAATATCACCATGCCAAGGAGGCACAAATTTGAGATACAACCAAATATCCTTTGCTTCCAATAAAAGCAACTCATCATACAAAGTGCAAAGGTTTTGGCTATGATAAACTCCAAGAGACAAGGCAAACACAAAGGCCTTTGTGGCATCAAGAATTCCAAAAGATGGTATCATATTTAACTTTGGAGCCATAAGACACAATTGTTTCATTGTATCGCAAGAAGGCCACACCAAAAGTGGTGCAATCACCCATAAGGGTTCATTTGGGTCAAAGAAGTAAAAGACCCATATATCTTTACCTCCATACAAAATAAATTCCACACCACCATGGTTATCATCATAAGCAAAGAGGTAGTAGAGAAATGTTTTAAGCTCACTATTCTCATCTAGGGCATCCCAAAAGATAAGGACACCGGTAGATAAGAAGAGACATTTTAAGCATAAAATAACCCTCTCTATCAAGAAACTTTCCAAAAGAAGGAAGTGCACCAACAAAGCCATGCTACTAGAATAGTCGAGGAATCAATTAGGAGTCAAATCACTCTATGCCAAATAATACTCCCAAGGAGTTGTGGTCCCTCCTAACATAGAATCAAGCATGCTTCCAAGAGTTTCATTTGAAACTTCAATTTGTCCAACCCTATGAAGGTGACAATGAGCTTTCAATATCCATGGACTCTCCCAAAAACAAATAAGCAACTTAGCATCCACTCAAGGGTTCTCAATTGCAAATACACACTTTAAGGCAAGAATGTTAACAATATGGCATTCACATTTGGAACACAAGAGAAAGAGATTAAGCATTTCAAGTACAAATCATTGTTATTCCTCAAACAAACTCCCACAAGGAGTGGATAAACAAGTAGAGTCATACTTCTTGAGAGATTGAAGGAGCTATAGGATGCACTTCCTATGTTCACTAATCTTAGCATGCTCCTAAGAATCCATTCTAACACCGCAACTTGTCTAACCACATAAGTGTGACAAGGAGAAGAATACATAAATTGGGAATCACGGATGCACCACAAATTCTTGCCCAAATAATAACTATGGTTGGCATTCAAAACATGAAACTCACATAACTTAAGCATATCTAAAACCAACCATGAATACATTGGAGCTATATCATCACTCTCATGGTAGGGTATGAGGTCATACAATTTCCAAAACCTACCTACCATAGGAAAAATGTCATCATGACTCCAAGGATTTCTTGGAATAAGAGGGGAAGGGTACATACCTTGAAGACGGGCCTTTGAGTGTGCATTCTTGTCCACCACACTTGGTTTCCCAAAGCTTTTCCTCCAATGCATCATTTTAGACCCATAGACTTAGTGCTTGTGTTTCTTCTTAGGAGTTGACTTGCTAGGTAGCTTCATTATTAGGCCTTCAATCCTTTGTTCGTGAGGGACTTTGTTCAGATTCTCCTTTAGAAATATTTTTCCATGAACCTGTAAAAGAGAAGGGATGGTACTAGACAAAATGCTAGCACCATGGTTAGTAGGCAACAAGGGATTGGTAGTGGCAAGTCCCACAATTAAGTGCTCCTTGTGCACCTCTTTCAAGTCACTTCTTGGCTCATCAATCTCATACAACTTCCCTTCTTAAGCCAATTATTTCTTCTCCTTTTCAAGTTCATCTCTCTTAAGTACTTTCCGAAGCTCCCTCATTATCTTGTAGTCCTCACTTACTTGATAGGGTGTTAAAGGTACAAGAGTGTGCCTTCGTCCTTCAAACACAAATGAGTATTTGTTGGACTCCACTTGATATCGAACATCCCTACCGGCTAGCCAAGGTCTACGAAACAACATATGACAATATTGCATGGGCAAAATATCACATAACACCTCATCCCGATACTTGTCAATGCTAAAATTCATGACCACTTGCTTGGTTACCTCTACTTCATCATTCTCAATGAGCCCTTGAAGTGTGTATGGCTTGGGGTGTTTTTGTGTAGGAAGCTTCATTCTATCAACCATAGTGCAACTCACTACATTAGTACTACTTCTACCATCAATGACCAAGGAACATACCCAATCCATCATCTTGAACCTTGCATGAAATAGGTTCACACTTTGATCAAGTTCCTCTTTAGAAAGATCCCCCATAATTCGCTTTAGATCACAAGAAGAGTTCAAATCCTCCTTCAATTGCTCATCATCAACATTTGAGGTTGCTTCATCATGCCTAACCTTAGGCTTATCACAACCATTCCCAACCTCATACTCTATCACATTTTTAGCACAAGGTCCATCACACAAGATAACATTTGACCTCTTTTGTGGACACTTTCTAGCAATATGTCCTTCACCTTGAAATTTATAACATCGAATAGTAGAAGGAGAAGAAGATTGAGGTATATCATGATTACCTCCATAGGCTTGGTCTTCCCCTTTTATGTTGTAGTTAGCTTGAATAACTTGACTACCATCTTGGAACATTGGAAGACTCATCATGTTGTCACCCATCCCGTAATTTGGAACACCTTGACCACCATATTGATCACTTTAGTCTTCACACCTTCCTCCTTTATCCCTATACCTATCTCCACTATCCCATTTTCCTTGACATCTCATGTTTTAGTTCATACCAAAATCTTTGGATCCTTCCCACCATTCATCCGGGTTAACCTCTTCACATATTTATCATAAAGAGAGTTTTGATAATAGATATCTTGGTAGGGTACTTGTGGGTAGTGTTGTTGGGTTGGAACATAAGGTATATGCAAGAATGCATGTGATATATTTCGTGGAGGTGCTCGGCTTCTATCTTGGTTTTCCATAAAAGAAGACTCCTTTGTGGTGGATGATATGGTTGTGTATTTGGACGTGGGGTGACTTGTCTAACATAGCTCGGGTTCATTCGGGATGTAGTTTGAGGGTAGGTTTGGTCCCAATTTGATTGGGGGTAGTATAGATAGGATTCTTGACCCGTGGTCCTTCTTGTTTCTTCACTTTGACTTGTCATAGGGAATCTCCTTTCAATCATACTATCCATCATTTTCACCCTTTCCTCCATGCCTTCAAACCTCCCATTTGTTTCAACCACCCTTTCATTTATATTGGTCACTCTCCTTGACACATTGGAATTTGTCCCTATGTTGTTCACTGAGCTCCTTCCTCCATGGTTATAAGGAAAATGATTAGACATTCTACCTACAAAACTCAACAAACAATATTAGTATAAAAAGCCTCACATCACTCGTATGTAATCTCAACTCACCTCCTAAAGTGTCGTCTCAAAATTGATAGTGAACTAGTTTTGCTTGATCAATTCAAGATCACATATCCTTTGTGGTGGAGTGGATTCTTGTGACTTTTGAAAGACGGACAACTCGATTGAAGGTAAAAGGACTAGAATCAAGAAGTTAATCAATGAAACAAAACAAGAAAAGAAGAAGGAAGAAGCACGAAAGAATTCAGACTCAAGAATTAAGTAACAAAAAGTAGGAGAAACTACTTGTTGTTGCTTAATTTAGAGAATCAAAGAGATGATTTGATGATTAAAAACTAAGTAACAAGTAATTAAATATGTTAATTAGTAGAGAAATGGAAGAAAAATGAGTGTAGAAGAAGAGATGGACCAAATCTGACAATCAAAAAAGTTCTGAGGGACCCAATCTGACAGTCAAAAAAGTTTTGAAGGACCAAATCTGACACTTAGAAATAAGTTTGGAGGGCTGAAATTGAATTTTGCAAACTTTGACAGAATGCTACCAATTTGGGACCCCAAATTTTTTTTAAGTGTTGGAAACACTTGCTCTCTGAAGTTGTAGTCACTCTCCTAGCTGAGAGTGGGGGTTGACTGATGACGTGGCAGGTCCACATGGAAAATAATTAAAATTTTTTATTTCAAATTTCGAATTTCGACTTTTTTTTTCAAATTTTGAAATTTGACTTTTTCAAATATACCTTTTGGCTTCTTCTTCTTCAAGATGTTCTTGGCGAATATCAAAAACACCTAGAACACCAAGAACACACTAAACACCAACACCTTCAAATCAACTCAGAATTGGCTCAAACTTTAGGATTAGCTTCCCCTCGACTTAAGGAACAAACCCCAATAATTTTTAAGCTCCAATTTCTCCCCAATCAAGAGACTCACTTTTCAAGTTTGCAAGTTTTCAAAGTTTCAAAGTCGTTCAATGACAACTTCACTTCTACAACTCCAAATTAAATGAAATTTAAAATCTAGACTCAAGAAACACTAGGGAACAAGAATCTAGTGTCAAAAAAATAAGAAATCAAACAAGAAAATATTCGGATTTTTTTTTGGATTTTGAAGATATCAAATTTTCAAGACTTAGATTTGTGGGAACAAACCTAAACCAAGCTCTGATACCAAATGATAACGGACAAAGAGGGAAGAACAAGAAGGAAAGAAAACAAAAGAAGGATATGTGAGTTAATATTCAAACTCTTGAATTTATGGGCAACAAGGGACTTGATACCCTCACCCCCCAATTGAATTCAATAATTCAAACACAAACCTTAGTTTGAGAAAAATCAAAGAAACTCAAGTAACCACAAATGAGCAACCTTCGATTAACCAAACCAAGAAGTTCACCAACAATTCCAAGATCCACACTACTAAAATTACCAACTAATGCTAGGCTTCACCTAGAAACTACAAGCTAAATACCTAGAAACTACAAACTTCAAAGCTCAATATTCAATATTCATCCAAAAACTCCTTGCAAAATAAAGAAATATCCTATTTATACTAAAGGAAATAAGAAGACATTGGCTTTTTACAATATTGCCCTTAATGAGGCAAGGGCCTTGTTTGGTTGTCTTCTTTGTAGATTCTTGAATTTAAAGCCTAGCTACTTGCACAAATGGCCTTTTTTCTTCATCCACATCACTTCCACGGACTCCTAAGCTTCCCTTTTCACGAACATCGTATGTGTTATCCATGCAATCCATGTTCGTGTCAACCATGCCATCCATACTAGTATCATTATTCCTCCTTGAATTCTCTTGTTCCTTCCTTAAGATCCACCATTGATGCTCATCCCAAGCTTGGAAATTGTTGTAGTGGTTGCCTTGTAGCTGGTGCATGTTCGTGGGTGTGGTGAATTATCCATCTTGGGCTGAAATTCCATCTTTTTGGTAATTAATTCTCGCCTAATTTCCATTTTTCGTTCTTAAAATTCTACCTTCAAACCCCAACTTGAGCGGGCTATTTTGGCGCCTTCCTCTTGGCCAATTGTTCTCAATTTTAGAGCATGTCTTCTTGGCATTGTTGGGGTCATCTTGCTTCTTTTCATTTTTGGTTTCGGGTTGTAGGCCCCGCGGGTCCATTTTTTACCCGAATTTCGACCCGGCTATAATTGTAGCAATATAGGTATCGTTAGACTCGTTTTAATGTGTTTTTTGCATTGTTGATAGTTTGACCCTCATTCGGAGCTTCTCGGAGCAGCTCGGCCCCAGATATCTTCGTTCCTTCAGCTTATTGTCGGACGACAGGTAGGTTACGATCTAACTCCTAGACTTAGCATATATTGGATAAAATTGTACTAGCTGGCATCCTTGAGTTGGGTTACTAGGTTGGTACCACAGACCTTGACCGCTTTTCCATGATTCGCCCATTTTTTTTCTCTGTTGTGTGTAGTACTCTTGGTATTGGATATTATCACCCTTGTGCTCCTGTGAGGCCTTGTAGACTCTGGAACATTGATGGTGGGATTATTGGGAATGTCCGCGAGTCCCGGACATAGAAACATCCTTCTAGACTGGTCATGCTTGCTGAGTAACTTTGGAGCCTGTACAGGGCTGATAGGTTATTGTGAGCTGTTGGGCGGCTATTTGTGTTGGATTATATCATTTTCATGCATATAATGAGGTTTTCCCCACATTTTATTACGGTTTTGGCTTCGAGCCTACTAGATCTGGTTTTCTAAACCTTGCATGGCCCCGGGGGCCCGTTTTTTATGAAATTAGGTTAGAAATCATTTGGATTTGATATGCGGGACTTCTCAGGGTAAAAGAAGGTTTAAAATATGTTTTCTATTACAATTTTACTACTATTGCTAGACTCGACCGGTCGAAGTGCTAGCTGAGTTTTCTTACTGATTTGAGATTACTTTAGCCTCGGTCGGACTGAGCATCTGAGTTGATTTCCTACTGTTTTAGACCCGGCTACGCCCCGGGCACCCTTGGAGGGGTTTTTGAGATGTCATCTACTAGTTTAGTCCTGGGCATGCATATTCGAGATTTAGCCACTGGCTTGAACTCGGACTTGATTTCGGAGGACACATTTTCGATACTGAGTTTTGGTATGAGGTCCGAGACCTCCATGGACCTTGTTGCCCCGGGCCTGAGGCTTTGGGCTGCATGTGCCAGGGGGAGGGTATACGGAGGAGTAGAGGTATAGGGCAACGTCCTGCCATGGAACCTTTTTGCTGGGCTCGATCGACGCCGGAGGGGGTACATACAGAGATATCATTTCACCTGAGATTTTCATGCATCATATCATTCATTATTTAAAGTACCACCCTTGTTTGTTGTTTTTTGCTTGTACGTTCTGGTAGTATGGGATGTCGGAGGGTTTGTTTTCACTTTTTTGTGTTCCTCGGTTGTATGGGCGGCCGGGGGACTGTAGGTAGACTCTTGTTACGTTATTACGGTTATAAGTATGAGATTGGCTACTGCAAGGTTGTTAGTTCTAGATTGAGAGTGTCATGATTAGCTTGGTTATTGATTTCTGTTTTCTGAGCATGTCTACCTTTATCCCTCTCTCCCATTCCTTATACTTGAGGTTACCGGTATACCGTTCATTTCTTAAACTCATTACATATATACTGTTATTGCAAGGATCCCAAGTACGGCTGTGTATATACTCTATTCTCTAGCCTTGTATGTTGTTCTTATTGTCTTCCCTCTGGGCTAGTTCCTGTGTACTTTTCATTGATTTTTGTGACTGCTTGCTTCTATTCTGTTTGCTACTGCGCTTTTATTTTATATGTGCCCACTCGGCCTATGATACCTACTGGGTACCTTATGCTTCACATTTGGTGCTCACCCTACACACTACATCTTCTGGTGAAAATCCTGGTGTGAGCCATCGCCGCTAGCTCGTGGGAGACTCGTGCTTGGAGTTTTGTGACATCCAGACTGAGGGTGAGCTCTTGGCGACCAGAGCTTGACTCTAGTTTATCTTTTTGTATATTTTGTACTCTTATAGCTTCGGAGATATGATGTATATATTACTTTTGGATCCTTTGTACTCCTTGTGTAGATTGGGCTCTTATACGCTATGATACCAGGTTTTGGGTTGGTTTAGCTTCCGCTTTGTATTTATATTACTCTTGTTATCCAGTTTACTCATCTTGTTCCCTTGCTTCCGCTTATTTATTTGTTCTTCCGCTTAAACTGTTCGAAGGTAGCCCATTACTAACCGTTCTGGACGACGGGGATTGATTCGCCTACTGGGGGTTATAGGTGCCATCATGATCGAGAAATCAAGTCGTGACACCCTTACACCCGAGGAACACATACAAGTGAATACAAACCCTCCGGCATCCCATACTACCAGAGCGTACACTCAACAAATAACAAACAAGGGCAGAATCATACACAATGAATGATGTGATGCAAAAGTGAAAATCGGGTGGAACAGTAGCTCTCTATGTACCTCCTCCGGCGTCTATAGGTCCAGAAGGTAGGATCTATGGAAGGAAACTTCTCGTATACCTCAACTGCGTCATATACCCCTCCTCCAGCACACTCAGCACATAGCCCCTGGTCCAGTCAGGATCGGCAAGTTCCATGGAGGTCCTCGACCACAAACTCAACTTCATAATCTCAATATAGTAGTCCAGGGTGTATCTGGATCCAAATAAGTAACCAAAGTCTCAAAAATGCATGTCCGGAGTCTATCCGGGTCTAAAATCTGTGAATCGTCTCAAAAACTCCACTACGGATGCCCGTGCGTAATCGGGTCTAAAATGGTAGTAAAACAAGTTTGATGCTCGACTCGATCGAGTCTAATATCATCTCAAACCAGTAGGAAACCATGTCTAGCCCTATGGCTCAGTCGAGTCTAGTATAAGTATGAAAATCGGTGATAAAATCATCATTTTAACTCTCTTACCCTTAGAAGATCCACAAAAATCAGTTTCAAACTTTTTATAACCATTCTTACCAAAAACAGGCCCTTGAGGCCATACAAGGTTTAGAAAATCATTTATAGTAGGCCCGTAGCCAAAATAGTAGTAAAACATGCAAAAAAATCTCTTTATATGCATGTTAACAGTATGCCCAAACACAAATAGTAGCCCAACTGCTCACGATCAACCTATCTGCCCTGCACAGGCTCCAATCGCTCTACAGCATATATAACCATCTTATAATCATAATATCGATATTCGGGACTCATGGACATTCCCCAATAACCCACCTATTATGGTCTAGAGCCAAATACAAGGTCACACAGGACCACAAGGGTGATACTACCACAACTACAACGAATACTACAACCATAGGAGCAAAAAAAAAGATGGCCATGAAGAAGCGAACAAGGTATGGGGTGCCAAGCTAATAAACCCAACTCAAGGATGTTAATTAGTACAATTATAGCCTACTTACGCAAAGTCTAAAAGAGTTAAACCATAATCTACCTGTCGTCCGACGATAAGCTGTTAGAACAATGATGTCCAAGCCCGAACTGCTCCGAGAAGCTCCGAAAAGTAGCCAAACTATCATAAACATAATCTACGCATTATAACAAGTCTAACAGTACCCATAATGCTAAAAGTATAGCTGGGTCAAAATTCGGGTCACAAGCGAGACTATGAACTCCGTAACCCGAAGCCAAAAATAATAGAGCGCACAATGATCACCACACTTCCATGAGTGCATGCTCATAATATTAGAAGAAAATGTCCATGGAACTGGCTCAAAACAACATACAATTTATAAGAACAATATAAGGAATTGAAGAGGAGAATTATGATGGAGAAAAGATCACGGGCAAGAAAATCACACTCTAGCACCAACAATTGAGGTAATATGGAGAAAAGGGGAGCTTGGAGCTAATATCGATGGATAATTGCAGATTTGAAGTGTTGAAAATGAAGAAGGGAGTTTATATACTGTCAGGGGTCCTTCTTTGTAATAACGAAGAGACCCCACGCGGTTGCGAGTACCAAGCTGGGTAGACTATCGTGATCGCGAGGACTAGCTATGTGGTCGCGAAGAACAAGAGGAGAGGGGCTTCATCGCGATCGCGAGGAAGGATCTCGCGATCGCGTAGAGCAAAGGAGGCTGGGTCCATTAGCCCTTTATCGCAATCGTGTGAAGGGACCCTCGCGGTCGCGATGACCAACGAGGCAGACCATCGTGATCGCTATGGCTTCCTTCGCAATCGCGATTAAGGCCATGGGCATGCACCTGTAACAGCAACCAGCAAAAACTTAAGGGGAAAAAGTCTCCAGATGGGTCCACAGGACTCATTCGGGACCTCGCACGCGCAAACAAACTATGCTACTGCACCAGAAATGGCATTTCAGACTCAACGGAATTAACAAAATTTCCAATGGAGGTCGATTTAATGAAAATTGGGCTCCACGCCCCAAAATCAACCTTAAGCCAAAACAGAATTCAATACCCCAAAATGAGTCCAGAAGCCTCGGGACCCGAATCAAAGGTCCCTCTAGCCCAAAGTCGGCATTCCGGAGCTAACAGCGCTGACGAAATTTCTATCCAAGGCCGTCTTCTCCAAATGTTGACCAAAGTCAAACTTTCAAGTTCAACTGACTAGAAAACACAGAAAGCGAGACAAAACCAAATCGAAAGCTCCCAGACCCCAACCAAGGGTCCATATTGACCAAAATCCATGCTCCGGAGCTAACGAAACTGTCAGAATTCGATTTTGAGCGTGTTTACCAGGAATGTTGATTGAAGTCAATGATAGTCTAAGTTTAAGCTCTAAAATAAGGAAACAACCAAAAAGACCAAACGAACGATCAGGGCATCGAACCACCGATCCCAGCAAGCCATAAATGATTTGGAGTCGCTACATACAAGTTCTATCAGTACAAAAAAACCGTAAACGTGAAAATGACCGGACGGGTCATTACAAGTTACCAAATGTACAAACGTTGCAAAATTTTGTGAAATAAAATATTTATCGTTTTATGTTTAAAATCCCAAAAATAATTTTTTATCATATAAATTAGGTTAGGATATTTAGGGTTGATTTAGAATATAGTTAATTATATAAGTGGAGTTGATGTGTGGAGAAATTAGATTTGATGACTATAACGATCAGTCATGTGCATTATGCATTATAAAATACTCGATGTTGTTAGTAATTTTGAAAAAGTATATTTAATTAAATTCCAAAATTATCTTTTATTTCAAGCAATTATCTTTTTTGATGAACAAGATATTTTTGTACTGCCTATATTCATGGTGTAAAATAATTTTCTCTTTCTAATTATAGGTTATAATTAGTGCTTGAAATTAAACCATTTGAAATCTCCAATATTGAAAATACAAACTATTTCTATTTGTGCATATTTGAAAATCTCAAGATGATGTTATTATGATGTTGTGTTAGTATAATTTCTTAATATGTTAGCTCTATTCAAGATGATCAAAACTTAAAGATAAAGATTGTTACAATCATATTTCTCCACTTTTTTCTTTGAAATAATCCGCGCATCGCACGGGCACGTATACTAGTGTTTCTTAATAGGCGTTTATCAATGTGTTTAAAGAACAATTAGAAATTTTTCTCTCTTTTTCTATTGAAATAATTTTTCCCTTCATCATTTTTCTTGTAAAATATTTTTAAAAGTCTACTTAATAGTTAGGATAAATAATTCTAAAAATATTTAAGAATATATAAAAGATAAAGAGAGAAATAAAAACCGACAATTAAAGTCAATAATACTAAAAAATCTGCAAACAAAAAATTCAAAAGTTTTATGTATATGGTATTCTTGAAAAACTGAGGTACATTTTGTATTCCATCCAAATTCATAAAGTGCACCATGGTTTTAGCAAAATTTCGTTCGTCTTTTTACCTTTTAAACATAAATTTTATATTAAATAAAAAATCATTTAATTACTTTATAATATTTTTGACTTTAAAATCAATCAAATTTAGATAAATATTATTTGTACGAGACTCTTCGTGTCAAATTAGGACTTTCAATAGTATAAACTAACTAAACTAATTTTTTAATCCTACATGTCAAATTAATTAGGACATTAAAATAGTACAAACTGACTAAAACTAATTTTTTTATTTGGTAGCATATATAATAATTACCACAATTATAGTTGTAAATAAAGTTAGCTTTGTATGATATTTTTCGTGTCAAAACACGTCACTATTAATTAAACCCTGTTCCACTATGATGTCACAGTGATTAAACCCTATTAATTCCTCTGAGATAGGGTTCAGTTAATGCCGCAACAAGTTGCTATTGGCTTTGCAAAACTCTAAGCATCATTTATGCGTTTCTATAGCGATAGAGAGTTCTTTGTTTATACATAGGAGCATCATCAGTTCTTCGTTCGTCTATGCTTTTTTCCAAATTCACGTGTCCACTAAATATATTTCTATCGTCCTGCAATACCTTTTCTCCTTAGTGATTTTGTCTTGTCAAAGCAATATAATATCTGCTAGATCTTATGTGATTATCAAGGTCTATTTTGAGAGTTATATTGAATTAATTTTTCATGCTTCATTTATCTATTTATTGTACTTAATAATATAATGTACGCATAATAATTTAATTTTATTATATATATATATATATATATATATATATATATATATTATATTATATTAATTAATAAAATACACACGTGCAAAGTATGTACACTTGACTAGTTATATTAAAATTGTGAAGGACCTTGTAATGTGATTTGAACATTTTACCTTTTATTAAAAAACTCTACAATAGAAAAAATTATTTCTTTACTTATTTTCTCATATTATTATTTAATTATTTTCTTAATATTTAGGACTTTGAAGTCAACCAAATTACGTATATACAAAATAAAAACCCTCTTGAACAAGAAAAAAAAAGAAGAAGAGACATTTACCTTGTCGGCTTGTCTTGATTACAGAACAATCCATGTTGAACAATATTATATTAAATATAATTTTAAAATGCCTTATATAGATAACCTCACCTTTAGTTTTAAAGTACTTCACTATTTTAAATCAACTTTTTCTTGACCAGTCAAATTAAACTGGACGTTATGACGGTCGTGTTTCTATCTTTATAAGAAACTAATGCCATTGTGACTATTAGGGTTAACTTCCATATAGTCTCGAAGAGTCGTATTCTTATTTTCCTATTAGTTCATCTTATTAAATAATTTTACTTTATATAGAAATGGGATTTTTTACAATCCTATTTAAATAATATTTTGATCAGACTTTTTCTATAAGCATTACTTCTTCTACTTCTACTTTCTTCAAACATACGCTTTTTCTACAAATATACGCTTCTGCTACTTTTACTTTTCTTCTTATTTTGGTTTTAATTTGATTCAAGTGTCTTCTTGCACTCATTATCATCATCCTTTATGCCTTTCTATTTTATTCTTTTTAGTTATTAAATTAAGATTATTATGAATTATACATAATCAATAATGGACAATAGGTTTTCCGCTTTTGATAATTTCTGGTATTTTTTTTTCAGTTAAAAATTTCTGATTGTAAAATTGGACGAAACAAGCATGTTGCCAACTTGCCGCCATATGAAGTAGCCAAAAAAATCAAAGGTTTACCTATTTCCCCTTTTATGAGCATTGAGGAAAACAACTGAATCAATGCATCAATTTATTCCTACTTGCAGTTGTTATCTGGATACTTTGAGTTATTAGCAACCCTAAAGACATTAGAGTACTTGATTCGTAAATACAAGTAAGCTTGTCTTCAACATTTTTAAAAGCATTATAGTTTTTAAACATATATTTCATTAACAAGGTAAATACTTTTTATCGATGTGATTTATGTGTTAATTGTCTGAATTAAAATATTGATCGATATTCATATTTGTTAATGATTATTCACTAAATATATCTAAAAATTTAATTATCTACTCATTATTATAAATATTAATTAATGTGCAACCTACAATTTTAATAGTTTACAATATGCCAAACCGATTCATAAATTGTTTTATTTGATTATATCTTATTTTATTTTTGGATTGAACATTAATATAAATTGAAATAGGATTCTTTAAGGATCGCTATCGGTTATCCCAAGAAGAAACTAACTTACGGAAAATACCAAAGGAGAAACGAAAGGAGAAAAAATAAAGTAATTCATAGTTACTTCATTTATGTAGTATTAACTGAGTACGAATTTAAGAAAGAAAGAAAATTTAACAAATAAATTAACAATGTAAAATTTATCAAAATATCCTTTAATTTTATGATTTAAATATTTCATGTCAATCTACATAAGATCAAGTCATTGAGGACATTTAGAAAAAGTCAAGTTTCGAGAGTGTTAAAAAATAAAAATATTAATTACTTACTCTTGGCAAATTATATCTAACGGAAAAAGGGTGAAGTGATTTTCCTTTCAGTTTATTTTATTCAACGACTAATCAAAATATTAAGAATTAAAAAATAAATAATAAAAAATACAAATGAATAAAAAAATTACTCAATATCTCATAACACATATGTTGTGGTTTAATATTTTTTAGGAGCTACAGGATCAATGTGTTTATTTTCAATCTTTTAAGACTAAAAATTTAAGTTTTTTAATTTATTTTATTTATAAATTATTAAATAATTGTGATAAATTTATTTCCTCAAATTAAGAAGTGTGAAGATCATAAATTGATTGAAAATATTGTTGCGAGTAATGTGAGTACAAGTATGTTTAGTCTTCTTATTTTCATGATTTGTAAAAGTCTAAGTGAAGTTTGTTCAGGTGATTTGTCTCTTTTTGATTATTTTACTAATTTATTTATATTTGGTTTAGAAAAGTTTTAAGTATATATTTGATTTATCTACTACATGTATGTTTATTTCTAATTTATTTTATAGTAATTTGTTTAGGTTTAGTTTAGAACGAATATCAAAGTCATTGTAGAGTCCATTATTGTTAGTGTGATGTGAGTTATCATGTTTCTCTTTAAGTATACTTTTTATTTTATAAATTTTATGTTATTTTTTTAAAATTTTGTACTTAATAATATAATGTACACACAATAATTTATATATATATATATATATATATATATTAATAATTAACACGATACACACATGAAAAATACGTACATTTAACTAGTCTATCTATACTATATTAAAAATGTGAAGGACTTGAACTCTGTTCCAGGGAAAGCTAAATCACTGAGTATAACAGGTGGATTGGGAGATTATAGGACTGATGTGTCACTGCCCCCGACAAAGGTGGAGGGGGCTCAACAATTTGATGTATTGTTGTTTTGGAATTTTAGAGGTTTGAATAAAAGGTATAAACAGCGAGAACTTAGAAATTATATAGTTAGCAATAAAATAAAACTAGTTGGAATCATTGAGACAAGGGTGAAAGAGCACAATAGTGCTAGTATTCATAACAATATTACTTCTCATTGGGATTTGCAAACAAATTATCAGACTGCTAGCAATGGGAGAATTTGGTTAACTTGGGACACTTCTCTGTATACTGTCCAGGTCTTGCATGTTGATGCTCAAACCATACACTGTGAAGTGATAGGCATGAGGGACACTTTCAATTGTATGTTGACAGTTGTTTATGGTTACAATACTATGGAGCAAAGGAAGGCACTATGGGACACTCTTCATACAGTAGCTCAAGGTATCACTAAACGTTGGTTATTGTGTGGGGATTTTAATGCAATGTTACATCCTCAAGATAGGCTACTTGGGAATCCAGTAACAGGTGCTGAAATCAAGGATTTCTCAGAGTGTATTACTAGTTTCCATCTCTCTGAACTAGCCTAGAGGGGAGAGTATTATACATGGATCAATAGACAACATGGAGTAGATAGGGTGTGTAGTAGAATTGATAGAGCCCTGGGAAACCATGAATGGATGTTAAAATGGGGACACATTAACCTGAATATGCTCTACCTAGTTTCTCTGATCATTCTCCTATGATCTTGGCAATCACTTGTGTATAGTCCTAAGCTACCTTTTAAATTTTTCAATGTCTGGGCTGATCACAGGTTGTTCCTGGAGTTAGTGAAGGAGGTTTGGAGCAAACATTACTCTAGCAACAAGCAAGCAGATGTATGGAGGAAACAACAAGAGTTAAAGCCTAAGTTTAAACAACTTAATGAGAAGGAATTCAGAAGCATTTCCCAGAAACTTATCATAGCTAGACAGGAACTACAAGTCATTCAAGAACAGCAAAGAGTCCATTAACAGATGCTATGCTAGATGAGGAGAAACAGGCTCTCAGCAATATTGAAAAATGGTCCAGTATAGAGGAGAATATTCTCAAACAAAAATCTAGGGCTCAATGGATCAAGTTGGGTGATTGCAACTCTAAATATTTCTCTGTAGTCATAAAAGAGAGGGTTCACAAGAAGCAAATTAAGGAGATTCAGGCACTAGATGGGACTAAACTAACAGATGTTACTGCAATCAGGCAGGAGATAGTGGGATTCTACAAAGGTTTAATGGATACTTCTAATCCATCCATTCCTGCAGTGGACATAAGCATCGTGAGAAATGGACCTAGCTTATCATACCAACAAAGATTGGATTTATGCTCAAAAGTGACTCAGGAAGAAATTTATACAGGTTTATGTTCAATTGGTGAGGACAAAGCCCCTGGGGTCGATGAATACAATGCATACTATTATAGAAAGGCTTGGCCTATGATTAAAGATGAGATGGTCAAAGAAGTGCAATAATTTTTCAAGACTAGTAAGCTCCATAAACCTTTTAATTGTATTGCAATCACTTTGCTTCCTAAGTCTGCTAACCCTACTAAAGTCAAAGAATATAGGCCCATTGCATGCTGTATTGTGATGTAAATTAATAGCCAAGGTTTTAGCTGCTAGAATGCAAGTGGTCATGCCTAGTATTATTAGTCATGCATAATCTGGTCTCATTCCTGGTAGGAAAATAGCAGATAATATCTTCCTAACTCAAGAACTTGTTAAAGGGTATACTAGGAAACATGTGTCCCCTAGGTGCATGCTCAAAATAGACCTTCAAAAGGCTTATGATTATGTAGAATGGAAGTATCTAGAACAAGTTTTGCATTCTTTAGGTTTCCCAATTCAATTCATTGATTGGATCCTGGAATGTGTTACAACTGTCCATTATTCAGTTTTGGTTAATGGAGAACCAACTCCTCCTTTTGATGCTAGAAAAGGATTAAGACAAGGTGACCCTATTTCACCTTATTTGTTTGCCATTGCCATGGAGTACCTCAGTAGGTTGCTGGATAATCTTAATACAAAGAAGGAGTTCAGGTTCTATCCAAAGTGCAAAAAATTGGGCATTACTCATATGTGTTTTGCTAATGACCTTCTCCTTTTTGCTAGAGGAGATAAGGATCTGTCAATACTGTCTATCATGCCTTTCAATTTTTTTCTGCTGCTTCTGGACTTCAAGCAAATATGGGAAAAAGTTTTGTGTATTTTGGTGGAGTCACACAGAAGGAAAAAGATGATATCAATCAGCTCTTACAGTTCTCAGTGGGAGAATTACCTTTCAAATATTTAGGCATCCCCCTCTCTACAAAGAAGTTGTTTCTGGTTCAATGGGCCCCTCTGATTGAGAAAATAGTTGCCAAAATCTCCTCCTGGACAGCAAAGAACCTCTCACATGCTGGTAGAGTTCAGTTAGTCCAGTCAGTTCTGTTTGAGGTCCAAGCTTACTGGGCTCAATATTTGTCATCCCTGCCGCAGTACTAAAAATCATTGACTCCTATTGTAGATCCTATATTTGGTCAGGCACTAATATTATCACCAAAAATTCTCTAGTGGCATGGGATAGGGTGTGTTCACCTAAGACTGCTGGAGGGCTTAATCTTATCAACATTCATATTTGGAACAAGGCAGCTCTTGTTAAAATATGCTGGGACTTAGCTCATAAACAAGATAAGCTCTGGATCAAGTGGATTCATACGTACTACATAAAAGGCAACAATTTCTTTCCTGCCCCTATTCCTCAACAAGCCTCTTGGATGGTTAGGAAACTCATGGAATCAAGAGACCTGTTGCACCATTGCCAGATCAATGAAACAGTTAGAAATAGTGTCATTAAACAGTTTTATCTTCATTTGATTGGAAACAGACCTAGAGTGGCATGGAAAAATATGATATGTCATAATGCAGCCAGACCAAAGGCTCAATTCATACTCTGCCTCCAACTCCAACGTCAAATGCTTACGACTGATAGATTAGCCAAATGAGGGATACAAGTGGACACTAAATGCACCTTTTGTAACACTCACAATGAATCAAGGGATCACCTGTTTTTACAATGCAGTTTCTCCAAGCAGGTTTGGCTTAAAATGTGGCACTGGCTAGGTATCACTCCCTTGAATACTCAGGATTGGATGGAACACATTCAATGGGTTCTCAAAAGATCTAAAGGCAAGACTACAGCAGCTCACTTGGTCAAACTAGTTTACACAGAAACAGTGTATGCTTTGTGAATGGAATGGAACCTGAGAATCTTCGAGCAGAAAAAGCAAGATTGGTCTCATATTGCTAGACGGGTAGCTTATGTTTGTTGTGTAAGAGCCCCTCGGGGTATTCAGGACTATGTCTCTCAGCTTGTGTTTTGATGATTTATAGCTAGCATAGTTTGTTGTAGGAGTATTAGTGTTGTCTTCTTGATAGCAAGTTGTGTTAACTTGGCTATAGTTTGTATAGCTCTACTTTGGTGATTAATACAAGTTCGTTTAGTTACCAAAAAAAAAGCGTGAAGGACCTTTTTGCCCTTCATTAAAAGTTTCTTCATTATACAAAATCATATTTTTACTATTTTCGTCAAATAATAATTACTTAAGAATCATCTTAATATTTAAAACTTTAAAATTAATTAAAATTATAATTATTAAACCTTTACTTATTTGTAAAAAGTAAGAACTCCTAAAATTTCTTTTGAGTTTCTTTTAGATTTTGTAGTTTTTATTCTTTATTATATTATTACATATAAATAAATAAAAGTGACACCAAATTTTATATAGTAGGAAAGTTTCGTGCACTACAATTCCATTAGGTATCGAATTCTTTTATGTTATAAAAATATTGAAAAAGGGCCACAATTACTCTTAAACTATTCGATTTGGACCACATATACCCTTCATTTTATTTTGGTAGCAAAAATACCTCCACCGTTAATCCAATGGACCACATATACCCTCCTACTTAACAGCCCATTTTTTAAGTGACATGGCGCCCACGTGGCAGTCCAACTAGGCAAGGACCATCCACCTTAGATGCCAACTAGGATATATCCATTTTGTCTTCTCCATCCCAAATCAAACCCTAACTTTTGAGAGAAAAGTTGAATCATCTCCACCAGGCTGCAGTCATATTTTGGCTCTGTTTTGGCTGATTATAGAGAAACCATCCTACATGTGACATATATTTAAGTATTGTCGGGTGATTGTTCATTTGTTGGTCCAGTAAACTTTGGCTTGAATGGGTTTGTTAGCAGGTGTGCCGAAAGTGGGTCTTCCATGTTATATCTGTAGTTGAAATTGACTTCTCATATTGACCTCTTTGTAAATTTTACGATGTTAAACTTTCTTAGTTTAGTTGGATATAAGGATAAAGCTATGTATAAGGGATAGCTTGTACCGTGGCTCGGAGTGCTGAACAAAATAGGACATTGCTTGAAATTTTGGCGGAGAAGATTCAATTTTACTCTCAAAAACTAGGGTTTGATTTGGGAGAGAGAAGACAAAATGAATATATCTTAGTTGGCATCCAAGGTGGATTGTCTTTGCCTAGTTGGACTGCCACGTGAGCGCCATGTCACTTGAAAAAAATGGCATGTTAAGTAGGAGGGTATATGTGGTCCATTTGATTAACGGCGGAGGTATTTTGCTACCAAAATAAAATGGAGGGTATATGTGGTCCAAATCGAATAATTTGAGGGTAATTTTGACCCTTTTTCGTAAAAATATTACTATTCATTTGATTATTTTAATTTAAAAAATTAACTAAAAGAGAGTGCGCAAGAAAGTAAAAATAACGTTGGTACTTTTTTGCTTATTATGTTTGGTTATTTGACCTAGTTATAAATTATAATATTTAACACTTCTAAATTAATTAGAATTTTACCTTATATAAAAGAAAAAATTTACAATTCTATTTAAGTAATATTTTGGATCAAAATTTACAAAAAAAATATAGCTTCTTCTACTTCTACTTTTCTTCTTGCATTCATTATTATTTTGATTTTGATTCAAGTTGTGTTCTTGCATTCATTATTACCATCTTTTCTGTCTTTCTTTATTTCTTTTAGTTAATAACTTTAAAGATTATATATGAATTATACATAATCAACAATTAACAATGAATTCTCTCATTTTTATAATCTCTTGTATTTCTGTTTCTGTTTCTATTGAAAAAATTTGATCGAGAAATTGCAAGAAATAAGCACATTGTCGTCGAATGAAGTAACCAAAAAAAATTCAAATGTTTATCTCTTTCCTTTTTTTTTCTTTTTTGTTTAGTTGTGACTTGATTTTGGTTATATTATTTAACTATATTTTAGACTATTATTCGTTAGTATTATAGTTGATTCATTAATTAAACTTATTAGTTGAGTTTCAAATATAAAGTTATAATTAAGTGTTGAATCTTGATTTGCATAACTTTTATTTGAATGATGAACCTATAAATTTAAGGTTATAGTCAACTCTTTCAATTTGAGATTTTTACTAATCAAGTTTGAAGGCTTAAAAACATAGGTATAAATCAATTACTATCCCTTCACGTACATGTCCTTTTTTTGGTAAAGTCTTAATATGTTATTAAATTCTTAAAATCATAGGTAAAAGTTTCTCAGTGATTTCTTAGATATTATATTTATTTTTATGTTAATTATTATTTTCAATAATTTTTATATATTTATTGCTTGACGTGTTACACACGTGCAACGCACGTAAACTAAACTAATATTATATTAAAAGTATAAAGGACCTTATAATGTAATTTGAACTTTTTGCCCTTCATTAAAAGACCCTGCTTTAGACAAAATCATTTTTTTACTATTTTTCTCAAATATTTAAAAGTTAAAAATTCATTAAAACTTGATTATTAAATTTTACCTTATTAGAAGAACTACATAAGAAAAGACTACCACTTGATTGTTTAAATCTACCAACTATAATAGTATTGAATGAATTAGAAAAACTTACTATAAAAGCAATATTTCTTTATTCTCTGAAAATGAAGAATATCCGCTCAAATTCATTTAATACCAGTTTTCGATAAGATTATTTTTTGTACTGACAATATATACAGATCGTCTGAATTCACCATATATTAGTTTGAGCTTGGATTTTCTCCCTTCAACTTTTGTTTAACTCAATCACTTACTTTTTTGAAAACTTATATTGTTTAAAATAATTTTACTCATTAGCAGAGGATACGTGTCCAAAAACTAGTAGTACTATATAAACATGAGATTAGGGTAGAACCCTAGTATTGCTATAAACTGTTTCAGATGAACTACAACTTCGCCTTTGTAAAACAGAAGCTACACAACATAAACTAGAAAGTCCAATCCCATCCTCCTTCCTTCTACACTTTCCGCATACACGAGTGAAAAAATGCCTTATACAGTTTCCTCTTTCCCTTTCAGCTAGTCCAAGAGTTTAGTAGACTCAAAAGTGGGTAATTAAGGAAAATGGCAGTTGGATATTTGGTTTTAACAGATTGTCTCCGCAAGTGTAGTCATGCTGGCCATTGCTAAAACTTCAACATGTTCATTGTTTATAGTCAGAGAAGAAAGGACTACTACACTAAAGGGGCCCTCATAAAACTATCTAGCCTTCCAGACTTCAAAATTATGCTTCCATGTATTTAGATTGGACTCCAAGCCCCTCTAGAAGTTGTGCACTTTAATATTTTTGGTAGGCATCCAGCATGTCCGTACAATACATGTTTGATCCCAAATGTTACCTAGGCTTACTGTTTCTCAACGTCTTAGCTGATGACTGCTCATACATGTTTGATCCCAAATGTTACCTAGGCTTACTGTTTCTCAACTTCTTAGCTGATGACTGCTCATACATGTTTGATCCCAAATGTTACCTAGGCTTACTGTTTCTCGGCTTCTTCACTGATGACTGCTCGATTGAAGCAAGCTAGAAACTCTTTATTTCCTTCAGCTCCCTTCAAAGGAGATTCAATCCAACCTTTGCATTGAAATCCATGGTTTTGTACCCCATTTATGATCCTCTCGATCACCTGCACGGAAATAATAGTAAGCATCTCGTGACAACAAGAACAGTAAAACGAGGAATGTCCGTTATAAGCAAGAGATGTTACTAGGAGTAATAAATTCTTTTTGTTCTAAGTTATTTTTTCTTGCTAAAGTTATGGTATACCAAACACCAAAATTGTTTCATGATGGGAAAAAGGGATGGGGATGTTGAAGAAATAACAATAGAACCAAGCTGGATTCCAGCATCTCCAGATTCCCCTCAAGGACGTAATCCTGAAAATATCAACTTCATCATACCTCACACAATCAAGATTCCTGTTACCTCCTTTGATGGCAAAAATGCTCTAACCCATCAAAAAATGGAAAATCTACTAAAACGATTGAGAACTGATAACTCAACCCAAATTGACTTCGCCAAGAGTTCAGCCATATGGCACATCCCGAGCAAAAACAAGCAGACTGACGACATGCCCGTAAGACCTAGTCTATTCCATGACCCGAAATAGGTACAGTCAAATGGAATGCTGCAACTTATGTGTAAATCCAGCTCTTTTCATTGCTGGTTAGCCTACAAACAACAACAACATACCCAGTGTTGTTGTTTGTAGGCTAACCAGCAATGCAAAGGGCTGGATTTACACATAAATTGCAGAATTCCGTTTGATAAGCTAACCAGCAATAGTGGTATTCCCATTCTACCTGAGTTGACCGGAGTTCCCCTTCTCTTTATCCAAATCCTTAATCAAGTCGGAGTTCTCATTTCATTCACCCATTGACAGTTAGCATCCATCTGATTCATAGAAAAATTTAAACCAGGTCCAAATGAAAAAATGTCTCGGAGACCTATTCCCCGTTCCTCCTGTGTTATATGCATCCACGAACGTGACATTATGGACTCAACCAGGGAAAAAATAGAGAATAGAATTATGCAAGATACTGAAATGATTACTTTAAGTTGAAATATACTCTAAACTTATTGTACCTTTACTTCCTCCATCCAAATATATGTGATGCACTTTAACTTGCTATGGAAATTAAGAAAGATTTTTTAAAACTTGTGGACTAAAACAACAACAAACCCAGTGTATTCCCACAAAAGTGGGATCTGGTGAGGGTAGAATGTACGCAAACCGTACCTTTACCTTAGAGATGAAGTAAAGAGGTTGTTTCCGATAGACCCCCGGCTCAAGACAAAAGAATGACCAGAAAAAGATGTAATGGTAGAACAAGAGATATAGACAATAAACGAAAACAACAGATAGTCGGCGAACTTGTAGACTAAAACAAGTCATAGATATTTATATGTGGCTAAAAATCATCTTATTAAAGGTAAAATGGGAAGTTTAAAGTTAAATAATTTCTAAAGATAGAAAGGTATCATTCTTTTTGGGACATACTACAAAGGAAAGTGCATCACATAAACGGGACAAGGGAGTACACTATGACTTTACTAACAGATTATTTCAAATAAGGAAACAAAATCAGTAGAGCGCTGAATGAAGTTGAGCAGTCTTACTGGCTACTTCACTCTAATTGACCTACTTATTCAGCTGAGGGGATTCATATTACTATTATCAATTAGAATAATTATGGTTGGCTTGGTTGGACTAAAAAAAATGAGGTATCCAGGCTCCGTTTAGAAAAAAATTCCCATCCACTCAGTTTCTAGTTGAGCAGCCATGTTGAGGAAAACATTAACAACCAATGGACTACCCAATCCTAGCCATTAACAGTGGCAACTGTGATGCACTTTGTCCATGAGCTGCCAAACTTGGCTCCACAAAACACAAAGGTGTCTATTTTTAGGAAATTAGACTGGTGGTTAGCTTATCTACTGCTCTCCCCAAGTGTGAATTCATACAAGGTTTAATTTTCGTGTATAAACTGAAGGAATACATAGAATAAGTACAAAATTTCATGGAAACCGGTCAACCTTAACGTCAAAATGATATGTATATACATACAGAAAAGGGTATACTATATGTGAAGAAATATATAGGTTTCTCTGTACAGTTTTTTGAACAATAAAAACGAAGAATATTTTTGCTATAACGAGGATTTGTTTGATAGCATCATGTTGAGACAAGACATTAGGAGAATAAATCAACAAGATGAGAGATCTTAACATATTTAACATTCAAGCAAACAAATATGAGCAATGCACTCATAGAATTTTTCACAAATTAATATAGCTACTCGTCCAAATTGTTGTCGGAAAAACATTATAGCATGGATTCAAATGTCATTTCTTGCTAAAGGAAATTTTATTCTCCCACTAACCAAATGTTTTCTTGCCTTGTCATACTTTTTGACTGATTATAAAAGTTGGAAAGACTATCAGTTGCTTTCAATATAGCCCATTGTCCCTACTCAAAGTAGCCAAGATACTAATATCATTAGCATTAAAGCATGTCTTAATAAACAGCTTTTTTTAAATCAGAAATAAATCCAAAAAGATCTTAATAATCAGCTTTTGAGTAGGTCATACAGCATCAAAAGTAAACAAATGAAAAAGCTGGGAAATGCTTACCTCTTGATGAACCAAGGGATCCCTTACAATTCCACCTCCTCCAACCTAACATGTATATAAAAGTCTACATCAAAATACATAATTATCTTGCAAAATTAAGGTAACTATTAAGAACACAATAAAAACCAATGCCTCTTGGAAGCAATACCAATACAAGAGACTTCAGATAAGCGCAAATGACTGAGCTGTCAGTGGATTATTTACAACTATTCATCACATTGAATCAACATTCAACAGTAGGCTTGAGAGATATATTGACTAAGCCGATCCTTATACCCTATATTTCCATATATAGAATCCTTCACATGCAAAATCAATCACAAAATTAACATACAGAACATCCTTAAGAGCAGAATAAAAGCCAAGGCATCTTGAAAGCAGTACTAACACAAGACTCTAGACACGCGCAAATGATTAAGCTTCTGCTGATCTGATTGAGGCATTACTTGGCTTAAGAGGACATTGATAAGCTGATGCTTATACCCTATATTTTCATATGCAGAATCCTTCACATCCAAACGCATACGAGAGCACCACCTCAAGAAGCTCATTTAATTGCATTTGCTAGGAGTGACTAAACTCAATTTCAGACAACTGAACAAACTTCAATTATGATGAAACTTCAGAAAAATTGGTTCATTTATCAAGTCAAAGTATACCAAGTCTAGTCCACTCAAAATTCCCCATTTAAGTATATTTTTTGCAGACCGATATAAATATTACACATTTAGATGAGGTCATCAGTCGTCACACAATTCAACATTGTATCAAAGCAAGCAGAGATCCTACATTGATATCTCACTGCCACCATCAACAAGGATATTTCTCACATGCTTGGTCCAAGAAAAGAATCAAACCCGCATAACGGGGATGAAGGTCGTCTTGTAGACCTAACATAAATAAATAAAACTGTCATTTCTCTAATAGATTAAGCCTTTAGATGAAGTAGTCATACAGTTAACTAATGTTAAAAGATTGGTCAGCTTAGAAGGGTGACGGAGGGGAGCAGTGAGGTATGAAATTACTTGGATAGAAGCATCTCAGCTTTCATTACTGTTAGAATAGGAATAGGAATAGTATATAGAATCCTAGTTGGTATAGGAATAGGAATAGGAATAGTATATGGAATCCTACTTGGTAAAGGATTGTATTATAGTGTCTATATATAGGATCTTTGTGTAATAATATAGATACACAATTTAATAATATTTTTCTCCTATATTTCTCACATGGTATCAAAGCATCGGTGAGAAACTACAGGGAAAGAAAATTCAGTCAGACAGGTCACCGTGCATCAATTTCTAGCGACTTTTAGGGCTGATTTGTGTCATTTTCAGTTTTGTGGGTGTTGTGCAAAAACCAACACTACCACGAGCCTCGGAAAGCTCAGGCGGCAAAACCCCGACAAGAACCACCGGAAAATAGCACCTCACGCGCTCTCATGCGCCGGCCAAAAGTGCGATTTTCCAGCGAGATCTGTGTCACGCGCCTGGAGAGTGAGACCTTTTCCAGCGAGTTTTCTGAGCTGTTCTTTTTCTGTTGGAGTCGTACATGTCCTCCGACCAGATCCCTACAGTTTTCTCCTGATTTCGATCGTCGGAATAAGGGTTCCGGAGATTTCAGCACATTATTCCGGCCATTTATTGAAGAAATATTTTATTGTCAGCGTCGCGCAGAGATTCCGAGTTGACCCATACCATTTTCTTCAAGATACAGTCACCTTTTTTTTACGTCCTATGATTAAGTTTGAACCCTTAACGAGGAGATCAGAAAATCAAACATCACAGTCCATGAAGAATAAGATCTCGACCTAGGGGTAGTTATTGTAATAGGCTTGGACACACTCGTGAAGTATGCTATTCTCGACCTAAGTGTAGTTATTGTAATAGGTTTGGACACACTCGTGACATATGCTATTCTTTGCATGGTTGACCACCTAAAAATGCTCATGTTGCTCAGACTAACACCAAAGGTAATCAACGGGTTTATTTATCTGAAGGGGATATAATGAGTATCTTCAGTATCGAGCAAGTAAGCAGACCCAGTGTTCAGGGAAGCGTGAAGCGGAAAAAAAGCGACAAGGCTCCGCTTCACGCTTTAAGTGAAGCGTGAAGCGAAGCGCTCGCTTCATTGAAGTGAAGTGCACTTTAAAAGAAAAAGACTAAACAGAGCAGCAGAACAGTTAGACAGAATTGAACAGACACAACAACAATATAATCAGTAATAAAGACAATATACATAAGCAAAAGTTTAAATTTAAAACCAAAACCAGAGGTTTGATCACTGAAACACCTGCTGCGAAACAGACCAGCAAAACAGCAGAGACCACAACAGCAAAACAAAGCATAATTGAAAAAAAAACATAGCAAAAATGAAAAAAAAAAACAGACCATAACTGGAAAAAAGAACAAAGCAGAACTGGAAAAAAAAACAGAGCACTGCTTTGTAAAAACAGAGCAGAACTGAAAAAAATAGAAGAAGAAGAAACAAGAAAACAAATCTTAAGAGAAGAAGAAGTCGCAGCAGAAGTGTGACTGCTGCAGAAGAAGAAAGAAGAGGAAGAATTACCTTGGCGAAGTAGTTGGAATGAAGTCGCAGCAGTGGAAAGAAAAAAACCCTAGAAAATCAGAAGTGGCGAAGTAGTTTAACATAAGTGGACTCTTATTTTTTAATTTAAAATCGACCTTAAAAGGTCTGCAACATGAAGCGACCGCTCCCCTCGCTTCTCGCGTCGACTTGCTTCACCGCGACAACCCTAGAAGCGGGACGCTTCTGTAGGCCTGCAGCGCATCACTGCCTCGGAGCGCCTTAGGCTCGCTTTGCCACGCTTCACCGCTTTAAGCGACGAAGCGAGCGCTTTCCAGAACACTGAGCAGACCTCTCTACCAATAGCCTCAGCCGCACAGTCTCCTACCTTTGGATCATGGGTTGTGGACTCTGGCGCTTCAGATCATTTTCTAGTGATAAATCACTCTTGTCAAATATTATTTATTCACAATCCATTCCGGCTATTACTTCAGCCAATGGGATCCAAATCAAAGCAAAAGGAGTTGGACAAGCCAATCCCCTATCCTCTGTCACTTTAAATTATGTTCTTTATGTCCCTAGTTGTCCTTTTTAATCATGCGTCAGTTAGTCGTTTGACTCGTGCCTTAAAGTGTGGCATACTATTTCTTGAGGACTCTTTTGTCATGCAAGACCGCAATACGGGAAAGACGATTGGTTTAGGATATGAATCACAAGGCCTCTATTACCTTACCTCTCCTAACTCTCCTAACTCCCCCATAGCATGTCCTGTTACAGATTCTCTAGACTTAATTCACAAACGTTTGGGACATCCTAATTTGTTCAAGCTACAAAAGATGGTGCCTAGTTTGTCTAATCTGTCCACATTAGATTGTGAGTCATGCCAACTTGGGAAACACACTCGCACTACCTTTCAACGTAGTGCTGAGAGTCGTGCAGAGCATTTTTTCCTTAGTTCACTCTGATATTAGGGGTCCTAGTAGAGTCAGTTCAACCTTAGGGTTTCGTTGTTTTGTTAGCTTCATTGATGATTATTCAAGATGTACTTGGATTTTCTTAATGAAATATCGTTCTGAGTTGTTTTCTATATTCAAAAGCTATTGTGCTGAAATACAAAATATTCGGCGTTTCTATTCGTACCTTTCGTAGTGATAATGCCTTAGAATATGTCCTCCCAGTTTCAGCAGTTTATGGCTCACCAAGGAATTATTCATCAGACTTCTTGTCCATACACCCCTCAACAGAATGGAGTAGCAGAGGCCAGAGAGAAAGAATAGGGACCACATCGAGACTGCTCGCACTCTTCTCATTCAATCTCATGTTCCATTGCATTTTTGGGGCGATGCAGTTCTCTCATCTTGCTATTTAATTAATCGGATGCCGTCAGCTTCCATTCAGAATCAAATTCCTTATTCAGTATTGTTTCCTCAGTCACCTCTATACTCTATTCCCCCTCGTGTCTTTGGGAGTACATGTTTTGTTCATAACTTAACCCCCGGGAAAGATAATTAGCCCCACGTGCTCACAAATGTGCCTTTCTTGGTTATTCTCGGGTGCAAAAGGGATATTGTTGCTACTCACCTGATCTTCGTCGGTACCTTATGTCAGTTGATGTCACATTCTTTGAGTCTCAACCTTACTTTACATCTTCATCTGATCATGATTATCTTAACATATCTGAGGTCTTACCTATACCGACTTTTGAAAACTCTACAGTTACTTCTACATCTCCATCTGTAGTGCCACCCGTCTTACCCGCACCGACTTTTGAGGAACCTACAATACCATCCACAATGCAACCACTCCTGACTTATCAACGTTGTCCACGTCCAACATCAGGTTCAGATGATCCCCGTCATGCACCCAACCATGCACCTACTACAAACTTGTCTACTCTTAATCAACCAATTGCACTTCGAAAAGGGATACGGTCCACTCGTAATACTAACCCTCCTTATACCCTTTTAATTTATCATCGTCTGTCATCACCCCATTATGCCTTTGTATCATCTTTGTCCTCTATCTCCATCCCTAAGTCTACTGGAGAAGCACTTTCTCATCCAAGATGGCGACAAGCTATGATTGACGAGATGTCTGCTTTACATACAAGTGATACTTTGGAGCTTGTTCTTCTTCCTTCAGGTAAATCTATTGTTGGTTGTCGTTGGGTTTATGCAGTCAAAGTTGGTTCGGACGGTCAAATTGATCGGCTTAAGGCTCGCCTTGTTGCCCAAGGGTATACTCAAATATTTGGGCTTGATTACAGTGACACTCTCTCTCCCATGGCTAAAATAGCATATGTCCGCCTTTTCCTATCCATGGTTGCTGTCCAACATTGGCCTCTTTATCAGTTGGACATTAAGAATTCTTTTATCCATGGTGACCTTGAGAGGAAGTTTATATGGAGCAACCACCTGGTTTTGTTGCTCAGCGGGAGTCTAGCTTGGTGTGTCGATTGCGCCTGTCACTTTATGGTCTGAAACAGTCTCCTCGAGCCTGGTTTGGAAAGTTTAGCACAGTAATTTAGGAGTTTGGTATGACTCACAGTGAAGCTGATCACTCTGTGTTTTATCGACATTCTGCTCCAAATCTATGTATTTATTTGGTGGTTTATGTTGATGATATCGTTATTACCGGCAACAATTAAGATGGTATCATTAGTTTAAAGCAACATCTCTTTCAACATTTCCAGACTAAAGACCTCGACAGACTGAAGTATTTTCTAGGTATTGAGGTTGCTCAGTCCAGATCAGGTATTGTTATTTCGCAATGCAAGTATGCCTTAGACATTCTTGAGGAGACATGAATGGTGGGATGAAGACCCATTGACAATCCTATGGATCCGAATGCTAAACTCCTGCCCGGACAGGGGGAGACACTCAGTGATCCTAGAAGATATAGGCGTCTGGTAAGTTGAATTATCTCACAGTGACCAGACCTGACATTTCCTATCATGTGAGTGTTGTAAGTCCGTTTATGGATTCTCCCTGTGATAGTCATTGGGATGTAGTTCGCATTTTGTGATATATAAAGTCAGCTCCAGGTAAAGGACTACTCTTCGAGGATCGAGGTCATGAGAAGATCGTTGGATATACAAACGCTGATTGGAAAGGATCACCTAGTGATAGACGTTCTACATCCGGATATTGTGTTTTAGTAGAAGGTAATTTGGTGTCTTGGAAGAGTAAGAAACAGAGTGTGGTTGCTCGATCTAGTGCAGAAGCAAAATATCGAGCAATGGCGGTAGCAACTTGTGAGCTAGTTTGGATCAAACAGTTGCTGAGAGAACTAAAATTTGGAGAAATAGGTCAAATGGAACTTGTGTGTGATAATCAAGCGGCCCTTCATATCACATCAAATCCAGTATTTCATGAGAGAACTAAGCACATTGAGATTGATTATCACTATATCAGAGAAAAGATACTCTCGGGTGATATTTACAAAATTTGTGAAGTCGAGTGATCAACTTGCAGATATCTTCACCAAGTCTCTCACTGGTCCTCGTATTAATTACATCAGTAACAAGCTAGGTACATATGACTTGTACGCACCAGCTTGAGGGGGAGTGTTAGAATAGGAATAGGAATAGTATATAGAATCCTATTTGGTAAAGGATTGTACTATGGTGTCTATATATAGGATCTGTGTGTAATAATGTAGATACACAATTCAATAATATTTTTCTCCTATATTTCTCATAATTGCCATAGACACAACATCCAATGTGATGTAAAACATGAAAAAGATGGTCACCAATGAGGTCCATCAGGGATGTAAAAAATGAATTAGCATGGATACACAAGCCTTAAAATTGCTCAATTTCCCTCTCTAAGAAAGCGAATAAGAGCTTTGAGATTTACAATGTTGGTTAGTAACACTTCTTTTATTTACTAGTCTTTGGGATGCGCGTTGCGCGTGTACTCCGCATTAATGAGTACAATTTTTTAAAACACATATAAATATTATAAATAAACATGGTTGAGTTATAAAATAAAAATTAATGAAAAAAGTGTAAATTTTTGGAATATTGATCCTATTATGTAAATAGATAACAATTTCTTGCGTCTCTCTGGTACAAGTATTTGCTTTTTCATGGAACTAGAAACACATGTTTACTTATAATCTTAGTTGCTTAATTGCTAAAGAAATTGTATGCTTCAGTTGTTTGTGAAGGCAATAGGAGAATGTTGCACCCATAAATTTCTCTGTGAATTTTTGGCAAGGAGCTTATTGACTTTGACAGTTGACTTACTGCCTTTTTTTGAAGGATATAATTATCTTGCATAGTCCAAATAAGGAAAAGATTTATATATGGTAAAATTTTATTGAGTTAAAGGCCTAAATATTAGGGCTCCCTACATTACTCAAATATGGAAAGAATTAGTAAACAAAATTTTAGTTGATTTCAAAATCTTAAAAATTAGGAAAATAATTACATGACAATTTTGTTCAATGTGAAATGACATTAGTTGTTGGTGGAAAATTGACCTTTTCACACTAGATTTAGGAAATTTTGGTTTATTACCCCCCACCCCCCACCCCAAAAAAAACAATTGTTTGTACTTACAATTATAATTTTTTCCAACACAGACTGCATTTATGAAGGTTAAAAGAGCCGATTAACATTTAGCATAGGGGCTTCGTGCTTTTATTATTGTATATAGATATTTGGTCTGAGGGTCACTTCTCAAGGCATACTAATGCTTTACAAATGCAGGCAGGATCTCTGAGAAATGCTTACTTGGGATCTCCGAGCCTCAAACTGAGGTTTAATCAGAGTCACTAAAGTAGCTTCTTCCTTCATCAAATTGGCAACTGCAGGCATCACCTGGATAGGGGACAATGAACATTTGAGTATTACTAGGTACTGACGAAGACCGTCTATGTAAGAAACATTGCTGATAAACCATATTCAGAAATGGAACAGCCTAGTTTTATATGCTAAATCACTAATGCAGGAAACTATATTAAAGCAATTACATTGGTGGCATTTTGGAGAAGAAAAAGCTTACCAGAAGTATCGAAATAAAGGAAAGGTCCAAAGTTACTAAGTCAACCTTTTGTGGGAGTTCAGAAAGGTATCTCAAGTTTGTACGCTCGAAAACACTTACACGCTCATCTCGGCGAATTTTATCTGCCACCTGTGAAGAAATCAGCGAGCCTTTACAAATATAACCAAATGATCAGCAATGTAAAATGGATCCAGGACTACTTGGCCACTAATTAATCTCAAAGAGGATGTTATTTAACGGCCAAAAGTAGAAGGAAAATCTCATTATTCAAGATTTTTGAACTGTTGAACTTAAATTCAAAGCATACTGGAAGTTTTTTTTAAAATGACAGTACATTCATACATTTGAATAGTTTCTTGCTCAATGTTCTAGGATATTAATGTGTAGAAATTTTCTTTATGGTTCATCAGCCCATCACTGCCACCTAGTATACTTCCCAAAAAAGAGAACAGAAAACTGATTCTTAAAAATATTAACCATTGCTGCCTTATTTTTTATGAAGTTTACCATTGCTGTCTTATTCCACCTGCTAATTTCAGGTTACAATTTGGAGCTACTACAGCTCAGCTTTGCTTCGTACAGAAAGCTACTTTTAGTTATGATTTTTTTTTGTAGAGGTGGTGTCCGAACCAGCTTGTGTGCACCACAACTATTCAATTATGATTTATATCTTTGCAATTTAATTTTAATATAAGATGTTTTATCAGTCTGGCAATTTTTTTCCCTCCTTTTCTAACTTGCACATTGCACTAGAATTTTGGCAATGCATTTGGACACAACGTTCCTTTTCTCCTCTATCTTTTGACAAATAAAGTGCTACTCGCTAGAGCTGCTCCAACAAGCATGGCACCATGTATATCTAACGTGTTTTCCCTTTGTCTCCACACATCTCAAATTGGATGACTCAGGAGTCAGGACCTTAACGTGCGTAATTGAAACCAGTAAAGAAAATTCAAAAAAGTAGAAGCTTTATGAGCATCAGCTTTTAAGTCTGGTGATGTTACCTGTCCATATCCTACATCAACACCATAGACAAATGAAGCACCATACTGAAGTAAACAATCAGTAAATCCTCCAGTAGACAAGCCTGAATCAAGAGCTACTTTTCCTGCTACATCAATCCCCATTTTTTCAATCGCAGCCTCCAGTTTATGTCCTCCTCTGAGTAAACATCAGCAAGCAAGTCAAAGAGCTGCAAAGATCTCAGCAAAGTATGTCAAGAGTAAAAACAAAGGCTCAGAGGAGGAATATTCACCTGCATACGTATTTGGGAATTTCAGCCATGATCTCCACAACAGCTTTATCAGGGATTTGAGTCCCTGCTTTGGTAACGACTTTTCCGTCCACAAGCACTTTGCCTAAGCTAGAAAATTGTTGGGAGTTACGGAGATGGAGGCAGAGTGGCAAAAGCCAAATCAACCGCTAGTTAGGATATATCAACTTGAAAGTAAAGTTTAAGCAAAGAAATTACAATAAGCTGTCAGCCCGACAAAAAGAAGGAATTCAGAAACACTATGAGATGATTTGTATAAATTTTTAAAGTTGGAGATTAATGAGCCAGAAGAGGAGCTTTGGGTTGTATGAGGTTGAGATACAAGACAAAAGATCAAGAGAAAATAAAGTGTTGGAAAAAGAAATCGTTAAGTCATACATTGGTGAGGAAATGGACTATGGTCACCCCCTCTTGGACAATCCTTCCTTCATGAGCTAGCTTTCGAGGTTGAGTTAGGCTCAGGTCTATTTACTAACATGGTACCAGAGCAAACAAAGGTCCATGCTTCGAGTCCCACTGCCAACCATTATCAGAAAGAATGTCCACGTACTTGGTCAATGAAAAAGAATTATGCCTGCACTTGAGGGGGCGTGCTAAAGCCATAATTAAGTAAATAAAAGTGTACTCTCTCTAACCGCTTAAACTTTTAGGTAAGATCACACTCCTATTTGCAAATATTATGTCTTTAATGATTATATTCTTCATGCTTTCTTCCGTGTTATATTTCTAGCCAGACCCATTGATCCATCGTCCTTGTCATTATACTTCTCAATGTTGACCCGCATGTTATGTTATCCATGCTCCAGTTGTCTTGAGTGAGCCCGGAAATGTTAAGTCCCACATCGGTTGAGGAAACGGGTTGTGGTCTCTTTATATGATATTGGGCAATCATCCTCTAATGAGCTAGTTTTTGGGTTTAGTTAGGCCCAACTTTCATTTCTTCACAGAAATAAATGCATACTCTTCAATAAGACCACTTGACATAGATGTACAAAAATTGACACCCGGAAAAATATAATTAAGCATTGGTAGATGTCTGTTACAGTATTATATTTCTTGAAACATTGCCTCTGAAATTCAAAGTCTACACTACTAGTGTGATGATGTCCTTTTTAATGATAGTTAGACTATTGCTATACAGCCTCTACTCAAGTAATGCTATTCTGCCTTGTAACTCATTGTCTCATTCCCTAGAGAATAACATTCTAACTCTGCAATGGGAACACTGAAAATCAGGTTTGATTACCAAAAGCTCAAGGTTTGAGCAATCCAGATGTTCTACTTATCATATAGGCAGCACTCCAGGCACCTTGAAACATTGCGTGTAGATATCTGTTAGAGAATTATATATCTTTAAACATCGCATCCAGAATATTTTAGTGTCTACTCTACGAGTGTGATGATGTTCTTTCTAATGATAGCTAGACTATTGTTACACAGACTCTACTCAAATAATGTTATTCTACCTTGTAACTCTTCCCATAAAGAATAACATTCTAACTCTAAACAGCTCAAACCAAATTATAAGAACACAGACGAGAAGTCTCTTTACTCTGCAACGAGGACTGCAAAATCAGGTTTGATTATCAAAAGCTAAATGTTACTGAGCAATCCAGATGTTCTACTTATCATATTGGCAGCAATCAAGACATCAAAAAAAGGTATCAAATAGACTTGATGAATATCAACTACCTTGAAGGATCCATGACTGTATAAATGTCCGGCTGTATTGCTGAAATCTCTCAAGACACAATTCATCCAGTCTCCTTTTCCTAATGAATCATAGGAACACTTAGTCAATATGATGGTAGGAAAAGGACCGAAAGTTATCAATAGATTACATACAAAAGAGCTTTGGGCCTCTATTTGAGGAACATTAATACAAGCTTCGGTATAAGTGAAACAGCTACTGAAGCAGCTAAAAGTGTAACAATCCCAGGCAGAAGAAAGGACATGTTTTGTAAGAGCCTTCAAAAAAGAAATGAAGCTCTATTGATGATGCTCATGTGAACTTAATTTACCTCTGGGGAGAAAAACTTGCAGACCTCCAGGATTGACAGGTTTTTGGTGTCTACAGAGTGGGATGAAAGCTTCAAAGCAATCAAACAGGTAGCACTGCCAAGAGCTATACCAGACCACAAACCTTTACTGTTGGAGTGTGGTGATTGGGATGCAACTCATTCCTACTTCAAGTTTGAAAACATGTGGTTGCAGCAACAAGGTCTCATTGACATGGTGAAAGTCTGGTGGCAGAAGTACAATATGAGGCAATCCTGATTTTTCTTAATTCAGAAATTGTGGAATCTCAAAAAGGACGTTTCAAACGGGAACAGGGAGGTCTATGGTAAGCTAGAAAACAGAAGGAACAAGGCCCTAGAGGAGCTTGCATCTCTAGAACAACTCACTGAAAGCAGGACTCCATCACAAGTTGAAAAACAGAAGCTGTTGAGCCTTAAAGCAGATCTTGAAGAGATAGCCAAGGCTGAAGAAAATTCATGCAAGTGAAAGTCAAGGTGTCAATGACTAAAAGAAGGGGACAGGAACACTAAATATTTCCGGTCAAGAGCAAACTCACACAGAAGATTCAACAATATCGACAAGCTGAAAGTAGACAATGAGATTATTGATGATAAGGCACATATCAAAGAGGAGATACTGCAATTTTACGAGAACCTATACACTGAAAGCCCCGGATGGAGACCTTTTTTGATAAAGTAAGATGTTTCATTCACAAAAGAGCGTCAAGTAGATGCATAGTTACAAGGAAAGGAAAAAGCATAAATAAAAGAACTAATGAATCCCTATTAGTGTCAATCTAAGACAAGGGAACTAACAAAATCCAACAACTGATCAGTGCTAATTACAGTAGTCATATTAGTCCAGCAAATAAGATAAAGTAAGCACTTTGTTTTGAGGGAGTGATTTGGAGTTGAGATTCCATCAAAACACCTCCTATTCCTCTCATTCCATATGGACCAGAAGATAGCAGCAGGAATCATCCTCATAATCCTTTTGATGGCTTTATCAACTCTCCACAAGCTCCAGTTCATGTGTGCCTCTTTTATGGTCTGTGGCATGACCCATTTTTAAACCAAAAATACAGTAGAACATGCTCCAAAGATCTGTGGCTACTGTGCAGGGCAATAACAAATGGTTTACAGTTTCCATCTTTTCCGAACATAGATAGCACCTGTTTACTAATTGGAAATCTTTCCTGTTGAGATTGTCTTGAGTCAAACATGCTTCATTTAGGGCAGTCCAATTAAAACATGCCCCGGATGGAGACCTACAGCCAATTTTGAGGAGTTAGCCAGACTTACAGCTGAGGACTCCTCAAGGCTGGGATTTGATACTGAGAAGAGATTTGAATGATTGGGAGATGAATAGAATGATTGATTTCCTCAAACAACTGGAGAACTTCACAGGACTCCAGAATGGAGAGGACACACTGAATTGGCAGGGACATGCAGTGGAAGGTTCAGAGTTAATGCAGCTTATAAAGCAAAGAACCAGCCTCGACATCAAGGCATTAATTGGCCCTGGAACCATATCTGGAAGACTAAAATACCCTTCAAGGTTGTTTCACATGGTTACTGGCAAAAGAAGTTGTGGTTACACAAGAAAATCTAATCAAGAGCTATGCTCAAGATGTTTTTTATGTGAGCACGAATTGGAGACAGTGGGACATCTATTTTTACACTGCAATATAACTGATCAGTTATGGAAGATCTTCATTAATTTCAGAGGCATAGCATGGACAATGTCTAGAAAGATCACTGAAGCTCTCTTTAGTTGGGAAGTAGCTGGAACTGGAGCAGATGATAGAGGCAGATGGAGGATGGTCCCTACATGCATTTGGTGGACAATTTGGAGAGGAAGGAATGCTAGGTGTTTTGAAAACAGCAGCAATACAGTTTTGAAAATTACACTTAACTGTATTACTCTTTTCTGTTTTTGGTGCAATCAAATCTACTCTGAAGATACAATTCTATCCTAGATACATTGGATTCTTGCTAGGAAGGTAGATTGGATTGCTTACTTTTGCTCACTTGTATATAAGCTTCAGTACAACCCATGCACTGTTTTGTGGTTAATACATACAAAATGTTACCTTCTCGGGAAAAAAAAAGGGAGTCATTCAAAGTTGTGCAACCTATTGTGGCTTTGAACTTATGAGTCAATAGTCATGCAATGTAACGCTGGAAAGAAAGATAGAGTGTAGCCTTAGGCATACTACAAGAGTGACAAAGGACCAGTTCAGATTTACCCCTAGTAGATCTACGAAAGAGGCTGTATTTTTGCTAAGGAGATTTATAAAGTTTATCGGGAGAGAGAAAGATCTATGCATGGTGTTCATTGGCCTAAAGAAAGCATATTATAGAGTGCCTAAAAAGGTCCTTTGGTGGGTGTTGGAGAAGAAAGGAATTTATATTAAAAATATGAATGCAATAAAGGACATGTATGAAGAAGCTTCACTAGTGTAAGAACCATTGTAGGAGATACAAAGGAGCTTCCCATAACTATGAGTTTACACTACGAGTCGATTTTGAGTCCGTAATTGACCCTTGTTATCAATGATCTAACCAACACAATACAAGATGAGGTCTCATGGTATATGTTATTTGTTGATGATATTGTGCTAACTGACGAAACCAGTGAGGGTGTCAACCAAAAGCTTGATTTATGGAGAAGCACTCTAGAGAGTAAGGCTTTTAGGATACGTAGAAGTAGAATTGAATATAAGCACGGCAAGTTAGCCAACATAATAAGAGCGAAACTGAGGTGAGAGTAGACAGGATTGTTATGCCAAAATGCAAACAATGCAGATATCTAGGCTCATTATTCCAAGAGAAGAATCGAAATAGAATGATTGAAATGGAGACATGCTATGGGGATGTTATGTGATAGAAGGATGCCTACCAAAATGAAAGCTCCACTGAACAGTTATAAGATCAACAATGTTATTTGGAAGTGAATCTTGGGCCACTGAAATCCAACACATCCACAAATGAGTGTCACAAAGATGTGGATGCTAAGATGGACGTGTGGTCATACAAGACTAGACAAGATCCGAAATGACCACATCACAAGTTTCAAGTAGCACACATGGAGGAGAAAATGAGATAAAGTCGCTTGACATGACTTGGTCATTATCTGCGTCGACAGTCGAATGCATCAATTTATAGATGTGAAACCATGGTGAGTGAACATGTTAAAAAGGGCACAACGCAGACATAAAATCACTTGGAAGAAAGTTGTTTCGAAGGACCTACAATCTCTTGGAATCCATGCGAACTTGGCAAAAGATAGGTCACAATGGAAAAAGATCTAATATAAGTGATACCTATTAGTTGAGAATATGTTTCAGTCATGTTAGCACTTTTACTTTACATCATATGCTTTTTAGAAGTTGTTTTGCCTTTCAGAGATTTATACCTCAACAGACAATATAAAGAACTTCTAGTACTTTTTATTTTTATTTTTATTTGTGTAATATTATGATGTGATGAGTTTATATGGAGTAACATGGTCAGTGAGGATTCATATAGCCAACTCTAACTTATTTAGAATTAAGGCGTAGTTATTTTACATTCTTTATTGATTTTTTGACCAAAATATGCATTCTTTTGAACCCAAGAACGCACAACTTTTAAAGCATATGAGCAATGCAACTTGAATGCTCACGTACGCGACGTACCAAAACTTCTGGAGGATGGCTTTAAAAACAAACCACATGATGCTTTTGAGGCAATTTTTGCACAGATTTTGTGACAGGCATAGCAGAGAATTACTTTACTATAGAGGCTGGTTAAAATTGTGTATCTACAATATGCCTATATGCCACAGGACTAGTCTATGACAGGCATGGAAGAAAATTACTTTACTATAGACGCTGGTTAAAATTGTGTATCTACAATATGCATACATGCCACGAGACTGGTCTTAGTCATTCAATTGAACAATACTGACACTCTTTGCAAAGCATCATTTTACTATGGTCATGGTTTAAGTATGAAAGTTCTTGTTACACATTTTTGAAATGCTATTTATTGGAGGGAAGCAGGAGGGGAAGAGGGACTTAGAGCTTGTTTGGATTGTCTTATAAAATAACTTTTAAGCACTTTTGTAGTGTTTGGGTAAATTAAAGAAGTGTTTATAAGCACTTGGTTTTAAGCTAAAATGATAAAAATTAGTCAAAAGTCATAAGTTAAAAATCTTAACTTATAGCTTTTGACTTATAAGCCAAAAGTCAAAAGTCAACCCAAACATGCTCTTACATATGGTTTTCATTGACCTAGAAAAAGCATATTACAAAGTCCCTAGGGGGTTTTATGGAGATGTTTGGAGGCTAAAGGAGTACCTGAAGCTTACAATAGGGCAATTAAGGACATGTACGATGGAGCCCAGACACAGGTAAGGACTGTGGGAGGTGACTCGGAGCCCTTCCCAGTCGCAATGGGGTTGCATTAGGGTTCAACATTTAGTTCGTTTTTGTTTGTCTTGGTGATCGATTTACTGACGAGGCATATCCAAGGAAGGTGCCATGGTGAATGCTATTTGCATATGACATAGTATTGATTGACGAGACCCGCAACGGGGTTGACGATAAGCTGGAGATTTGGAGACAAACCCTGGAGTCTAAAGTGTCCGGGTTGAGCAGGACTAAAACAGAGTACTTAGAGTGCAAGTTCAGTGACGTTACCCACGAGGCAAATGTAGAAGAAAGGATCAATACTCAGGTCATTGTCAGGAGAGAAAGTTTCAAGTATCTTGGGTCTATAATTTAAGGAAATTGTGAGATCAAAAAGGATGTCATGCATCGTATTTGAGCGGGGTGGATGAAATAGAGGCTCGCATTTGTGTCTTGTGTGATAAAAATGTGCGACCACAACTAAAAGGTAACTTTTATAAAGTGGCCGTTAGATCAGCTATGTTGTACGGGCCATAATGTTGGCCGATCAAGAACTCGCGGGTCCAAAACATTGGAAGTAGCAGAAATGAGGATGTTAAGATGAATGTAGAAATGAGGAACCAGTGGATCAACTTTGCTAAAAACTGCAAAATAAAGGTAGGTAATGGGGGTAGGACTTTGTTCTGGGAAGATGTTTGGGTCGGACAAGAGACTCTGAGAACCAACTTCCCTGATTTATTCAATCTGAGTCTTCAAAAAATATCCACTATCAGAGAAATGAGGGAGTTTCAGGGGTGGGACCTCAGGTTCAGGAGAAATCTTAATGATTGGGAGATCAACAGAGTGACTCAATTATTCAACATTCTGGAGTAGTGCAAAGATTTCAACACAATTGAGGATAATCTGTTTTGGTTACCAGCTAAGCAAGGAAAATTTTCAGTTGGCTCAGCATACAGGAAATCACAAAGTTCAGGTTCACATGTTGGTGGTTGGCCTTGGAAGATGATCTGGATAGTCAAGGTACCTTTCAAAGTTGCATGCTTCACTTGGCTTCTAGCCAAACAAGCTGCACTGACCCAGGACAACCTCATGAAAAGAGGTTTCCAGATCTGTTCTAGATGTTCCTTTTGTGAATGTGAGATTGAGACAATAAACCATCTCTTTCTACATTGTAGAGAGACTGTAAAGTTATGGCAGATCTTCATCAATCTAAGAGGCATCAGCTGGACTATGCCAAGGAGTATCAAAGAGGCACTAGCTTGCTGGAATAGAGATTGGAATCAGTCTGGACACAGGGAGAGATGGAAAATTGTCCCAACTTGCATTTGGTGGACTATATGGATGGAAAGGAACCAGAGATGCTTTGAAAACAAGAGCTGCACTATGCAGAAACTGAAAATGAATTGTCTGGTGCTTTTCTTTTTTTGGTGTAAACATGAATATCCTCAAGATGAAGAGGACATTCCTAGTATTTTAGATTACTTATGAGTTTCTTTAGAAGGTTCCCTCTGTAAGTTTTGGTTGTAAGTATTACTGGAATAATCCCGGTGTATTCCTTTGTTTATAATACAAGTTACCTTTATCAAAAAAAGATGGATGTGTGGGCATTCTAGGCGAGATACGACTAGGAACGAAGATATTCAGGACAAGGTGGGAGTGGCCTCTGTGGTGGACACGATGAGAGAACCGAGACTGAGATGGTTCGGACATGTGAAAAAGAAATGCCCAGATGCCCAAGTGAGAAGAATGTGAGAAGTTGGCTATGGTGGGCCCGAGGAAGGGTAGAGGTAGGCCGAAGAAGTATCAGAAGAGGTGATAAAACAGGGCATGGCACACCTGCAACTTACCGAGGACATGACCCTAGATAGAAGGATAAGGAGGTCGAAGACTAGGGTAGAAGGTTAATAGGTAATCGCGTACTGTCTAGTTTCCCTTATCAGTGATACTATTATTTCTTTGTTCTACTACTTTCTAAGACTTCAATTTTATTATTACCTGTTGTTTCCTTTCCTTTGGTTTTGCATATTGATTGTTGTTGCTAGTGGTATTCTTTACTGTATTTTCTTTTCGTACTTGTTTGATATGCTTTACTTGAACGAGGGTCTACCAGAAACAACCTCTCTGCTTGGATGGTTGTTTCATAATGTATCATATTGTACTGTATTGTATTGTATCGTACTGTATTGTTTTAATGAATACAACGTTTGGATAAGATTGTATTGTTTTCCATCATTACATAATCTCACACAGCAACAATTTGAAGGATAAACCTACAAGAAAAGTAGAGTATGGGGTAGGGCTACTATAAAAAGGTAGGATAAATGATAAATTAGGATTAAAGATTAAGTAAAGATAAAATGAGAAAAAAATATAAGGTAACGACACGATCACACCAAATCAGTCGTTACATGAAATGGGACTTTTCGTCGTTACCTAACGATGGGTTGTAACGATACGATACAATAAAATTTAAGTAACAACCAAAACAAACATTGTATTTAAACTAACAACACAATACAATACAATAGGTAACAACCATCCAAACACATTGTTACATGGTAGGAGTAAGGCTGCGTACACTCCACCTTCCCCAACCCTATTTGTGAAATTTCATTGGTATGTTGTTGTATTATTGTGTTCAATTGTATGAATGCGGTCTCGAGAACGACCCAGTATAATGTACTTAAAGTTGCATATCAAGAATGACATTTGCGTAGTACATATGTGCACAAGAGTGTATTTAAGTATGTGTAAATGAGGAAGGTTATTGTATCCATATACATATGTAACCAGATTTACAGCTTGAGTGTTGACTAAATCTTAGAGTGTCAAGTAAAACTAGAAAGGGAAAAATGTGGTACTCCTTTAAAGACTGGATGCAACGACTCCAGGTAATGAAGGCAGATACCGTCCCTCTATGCAAATCTCATTCGTGACGTGCGACTTTTACATAATGCTATGTTGTTCACGAGACAACATTTGTACAATTGAACATAGCAAATCATATCTCTAATATAAAAATGCATTTGTCAAATGAGACTAAAGTACAATAATGCACTGCAAAGACTATGAGAATTGTGCAACTGAATGGTTGAAGAGACATCTAATTAAGACAAGTTGTGTGGCACGTGTTATGTAAAAACACAATTCTAGTCAACACCTTCAGTACAATTTCTCTCACATGATCTACACAAAATAGTAAAACACAAATGCATCTAGTAAAGCCCGATTATAAACTAAAATATAATGTTACCATTCTCAAAAAAAAGAAAGAGTTTAATTAAACCTATTTATCTCAACTGATTTTTCTTTAATTCTATCCCCCAGACATCCATTATGTTTGTTTGGATTAGCTTACTTTTAAGCACTTTTTTATTTTTGGAGGTGTACCCAAAAAAAAAGCTAAAAGCCAAAAGTAGTAAGTCACTTAAAAAAAACCAATCCAAACACCCTCTAGTTGATGTGTCAGTATTCAAATCGAAGTTGCACACTTGTGGAAGATGAAGCGAATGCACATTTTGGTCGAAGAATAAATCGATATGATACTAGGAAGCGAGAAAGAGAGATTACTTTTTCTTTGGTTGACCCTTGTCTGGAGTCGCGGAAGCAAAGGTTCTTACAGAAAGATAATTGCGGATTTTGAACTCCAACCATCTCGCTGATCAATACAAGTACAATATTTATTATCATCAGATAAAAAGAGTCGAAAACTGCAATCTTTACAAAAACAGTTTCAATTAATGTTAGACTTCATCATATGTAAAACAAGAGAAATAAATGAGTAAAGTACCAGAGTGCTTTGGACTACTGTATGGTAATGTACAGGAGAAAAAGAAGCTCTTGCTGGAGCTGTAACAGCGAGATATTGGCAGCTTCAGCGCCATTTCTCTGACCTCTGCAATTACCGACCAAGGAAGAGGAGACTAGGGGATTTTGCGCTTTTCTTTTTCTTTTTTTTTTCTTTTTTGGGTTTAACTGCTCACTACACAGTTGTTAGGTTCAGTTCAGAAATAACCTTAAAATGGGTTAGTCTTCATATTTTGTTTACCATAAAAAAAGAAAAAGCTACGAAGAGAATAGCAAATTTGAGCTCATAATTATGATTCATAACAATATTTTAAAATAATTATTATCCAAAGCATAAATAATAATATTTATAATGGCTCCATCGGTTATATTTCAAATACATTTGGAGGAGTATTAGACTCCTAATATCACTCCTAATTTCTCTTCACTTCCTTTTGAATTCAACATTTTTCTTACTTTCCCAAAATCTTGTCATTATCCTCATTACCATTTTCTTCACGATTTAAACCTCTTTCTCTCTCAAAATTGTGTCTTTCATAAAATCAGGTAACCACATTATGTGTAGTTAATTTTGGTCAATTTCATTACGTTTTTCCTTATTTTCCATTGTTAGTAAGGGTGGAGGGTCGTCCCTCTTTCCCATTTTTACTCCCTCCATCATCCCGACCAGATCTGTAAGTGATGTTTTATTTTCGACAGATCTGAACTGATGGTGGAATCGTTACAGCTTGCAATTGCTCTTGAATTTATAGATACGTCCTCCGTCAATGTTAATCGGTTCTCAAAATTATGTGAGCACCACTGTCAGTATCAATGATGTCACTGATCTCACCAACCTTTTCAGTGTCATCAAAAGGTTTTTGCATCTGCCCTTGACCAAATGGATCGAGATCGCCACCGCATTTGGCGGAGCTGCAGTCGGAGAAGCGAGAAGCAACATCTTCAAATTTATATTCGCACCAGTTTATGTTTGTATTTGTATTCCCACCATCATTTATATTTGTAGTTGACTGCATTATTTGTATTTTTTTTATTATTATTTTAGCTTTTTTGTATTTGTATTTGTAGTTGATTGTATCATTTGTATTTTTAAATAATTGAAAAGTAACTGTTGATTTTATTTCTACGAATACTTATATTTATATTTATCAATACAAATTGAACCACATAAATACAAATAATACAATTGTATCAAAGGATTCATGTTTATACAACTTGAACCATACATATACAAATGATACTTGTTTATATACAAATACAAATGATAAATTTGACATACAAATACAAACGATACATTTGTATCAAATGACACATTGCATATTTGTATATGACAGTTTCAAACAAATACAAATAATTCATGTACTTGTTTGTATACAAATACAAAAGATATTGTATAAATTCACGGCTAAATCATCCAAATACAAATGCTAAATTTATATAAAATGTATTGTTTGATACAAAAAAAAAATATAATACAAAATACAAAAAAAAAAATGAGAAAGAGAAATTTGAATGATGAAATCAGAGATTTGCTTATCAAAATCCAGAACTTCGATGAAGAAATTTGAATTTTGGAATAATATATTTCTATTTTTTTGAATATTTTTCATTCAAATTTCCTGTTTGGAAATAAAATCTTCACTGCAGATCACATGCATGATATTATGAGAGATTTGTACTCATTAAAGATTTTTTCCTTATTAAGTGTAACAGTTAAACTAAATTTACTCTCCATCTGTAATTTGTATTTGTATTTAATTATTTCAAGACACGCATGAAATACATATAAAATGGCAATATTTTGACATTAATGTTGCTATCTCATGTAATTATCAAAGTTGTGCTATCTCCTCCTTAATTAAGGGTTGATGTTTGTTATTTGTGAAATTTTCTCTAAAATAAAAAATAAAAATAGCCTTAATAAGAGGGTTTTAATTTTTTGGCCCCGCTTAATAAATTATACCCATAAGGCAGATGTTCTAACTTTTGCCCGTAAAGCAGACGTTCATGATATTTCAAAATAATGAACTTGCACAATTGACCACAAGTTCTGCCTTATAGGCTAAAATTAGAACTTAGATATGTTGACCATAAGACAGACGTTCTAACTTTTACCTATAAGACAGACGTTCAGAACATATTAAGACAGTGAACTTACTCAATTGAAGAGAAGTTATGCCTTATAGACAAAAGGTTAGAGCTTAGGCTTGTTGCTTATCAGACGTAAGTTCTAACTTTTGCCCGTAAGACAGACATTCAGGAAATTTTAAGACAACAAACTTATTCAATTGGTCACAAATTTTGCCTTATAGGCAAACGTTATAATTTATTTTGCAAGGACAAAAATTCAAGACTGTATATTTACGGGATAAAATTCAAGATCTGACACTTTGAGGGACACTAGGTGTAATTTTCTGCACTTAATAGCAGTCTAATAAGATGACCTCGAGTGCAGAAATAGCCATTTTTAGGGCTACCATTTCTTAATTGGCTTATTTTAAATATTTTTTAAGCATTTTTATAATGTTTGAGTAAATTTAAAAAGTACTTATAAGCACTTAGGATCTGTTTGAAAAGTCACCTGGTAATTGGAATTGGTGTAATTATTAGGATAGTAATTATACAGCCTAGTAATTAAACAGTATAAAAATTACCATGACCTGTTTGTTTGCCATAGTGTAATTACATAATTATATTAAACTTTTAAAATGAAAGTTACTTATCAAAAAATGAAATTAAATATTTGACAAATAAGTGCATTTATAAATAATATTAAATCATGTATTTAAGATATATTGTCACGACCCAATTTACAGTAGGTCGTGCGGGCATCTACTCAAATCTAACTAGATATATTGTCACGACCCAATTTACAGTAGGTCGTGCGGGCATCTACTCAAATCTAACTCGATAGGAGAAACCTCTTATCTACCCAATCATGATCAAGCGAAAGTCTTTTTAAGCAGTAAATATACCAAGGTTGGTAAGAAAACTCAACTCATAATATTTAATAAAACTTCAAAATATACAACCGTTTGAAAAATAGTATACAACCTTTCCTAAGACCTGGTCTAGACGTATACAATAGCTTCTAAGTTTAAGAGTATGACAAGAAATATACAGGACACAACTTTCATCCGCGGAATAGAATTTGAAAGTTGCTGGTGGAGATTCTTCAATTCAAGTATTGAAATTGCAGTCAACCTGTGACATATCTACTCCCAAAGAGGTGTAGCAAGAGTAGCATCAGTACACCACACATACTGATAGGTATCATCGACCGACTAAGATTTGTTCACATAATGCACATACCGAAGTCAACATACAACAGATAATCTCAATTATATACTTACAGAGGGACTACAATTCACACACATCAATAACACCACACCTCATACGTATCCCACTGAAATTAACCGTATTTGCTTTAGCCTTTTAAATTTCGATTAGCCTTAGAAGTTATCTCTAGACCTTTCATTGTAGTCATGTGGACCTCATACTTCACTCGTTCTCATCCCGAACATTCGAATAACATTAGTTATTTTTTTATCTTCAACCGATTACCATCATTATTATAGACTCTTATCCACATCCCAAATTTACCCAGAAACCAGTACATTCGGACAATAACCCTCATTTATAGTCATGGCAAGTGTCAACAAAAAAGATATAATAGTTACCAACAAACATAGCAAATATAACAGCCAAGGACATAATAATCACCAATAAATACATCAAGTCACACAGAATCAACAAAGTACATGCAATTACAACATAGTATAGGTCTCATGCCCAATTCGCTCTCTCAGACCTATAGTCTCTGCATCTCAATTACCTCAAGTACTATAACCATACTCACTCATTTGTATCTTAATAACCTCAGTCTCATTCTCAAGTTGACATTCTAAATCATCGTATCAACAATAATAAATATAAGGGTGTATACACATGCTAAAGGGACTTATTTCTGTTCAACTAGCCATGACTTGCATGAGACACATCAGGATCAATGTACCGTACCGGCTCGTAGTACCCGATCTATAGTAACCAAATGAATAATAATAATCATACCGGCTCATGGTACCCGATTCATAATAACAATAATCAATGTCAATATTCGTACCAACTCGTGGTACCCCCTCCAATTAACAATATGAACCTATGGTTTCAAGTTTTTACCTTTCAAAATTTACACAGTGCACTAATCTCACATACACTCTATTATTCAATTTTTTTTAATCAATATCATGTAAACACAGTTTATTCATTCAAGCATACAACATGATCACAATAATTAACTCAAACATGTCCGAAGATCAATCACACATAATTTAATTCAAGCATATACACTAAAATAAGTTCCAACTCCAATTAAAGCCACAATTAATCCTCGTTAAATAATTATCGAGTTATTCCAACAATAATCTTGCGGCTCCCATTATTAGGTACTAAGGACCATCATTTCTATAATTCTCATAAATCTGAATTACCACATCGTTAGCTATCTTTTAATGTTTCATTCACGTTCCACACACATGCAACCCTTTAGTTCATTTACTCTAGATATATTTAAATTTCAACGCCAGGCATAACTCCTTCTTAGCTCAAATCACGTGAGGACACCACTTAAGCAAGACCACCAAACATTACACATATTTTGACCACACAAATAGTTCACCAAAACAAATAATCATTCGAAACAACTGCACAATGTCTGAACAACATCTAAGTCACCAAGTACTATCACAAAATCAGTATACACATGCAAAGGTTTATCACTTTGTAATCTCCTTTTCACCGTTAACCTTAAGGTTCTGGTTTTTTCAAACAACATGAACACTTTATCTATGGTTCGTTATCACATTAGTCTTTTCCTCATTCACGTTCACCTTAAGATATACAAAATATAGGTATAACCCTATACAAGATTCTAGTTTCAATGTTTATTCTAACAGTTTCCAGCCAGAATCCATGTCCGTAGGCCTAAACATGTTGTCTCCGCCAATCTCTATACAGTAGTTATGATCACACAGTCAAAGTCTTTGCTATAATTTAATCATAACCTACCTCAATAAATACTGAGTTACTGCCAAAATGTGCACAGCCTTTCTCATTGCTCTTGTTCTATGAATACGGAGGGTGGTGCCGCAAGGAGAAGGGGAAACCGTGCCATTTTGAGAGTTGTTCCTCTCTTTTCTTGTTGTTCTAGGGTTATAACAGGTCTGAAATATTTTTAAGAGAATGTATCCTTTTTGGAAAAGAGTTGGAAGCTCAAAACATTAGTACCATGATTTTGTCTCGCGAGCTTTGCTACAATGGAACTTTTCTCGCGACAGTGAGCTCACTATGGTGAGGTTCGGTCTGCTACGACAGACATTGCTGGCAGTCCATATTTGACTTAGTTTTTAATCCATGGTTTATTAAACACAACCACAAATACTTCCACATAAGGTTCTTAACACGAAATTTTGAATTCTTTCATTTATCGTAAATTTTTTAATAACTGCAAAATGGGTCATTACATTAGATACCAATTTATTAATCGTTCATCCTTGAACAAACTTAAAAGGTATAGGGGCACGAGTTCAAATTATGGCCAGGTCACCTCATGCCCATGTTTTACCTAATTCACTTGAACAATCACATCACGTAATTCGATCTACAGGAATTAACTTTACAAGTTGTCTCTTCAACGAGACCCTTTGAAACAAAGTAATTTATTTGCAAATAATAAAAGTAAAAGAAGGGGGGAATTGGAAAATCTATCACAATTCGCAATTCAAAGCAAGACAATAAAATAAAAGTGGATGTAAATAATGAGAGAGGATGACTAGGGATGTGTGTCAAATGGAACTCGAATATGGGTTAGGGTGATTTCTCATTCATATAAAATTCTCGCTAAACAACATGGATAGCATTGGTTTTAGGCATGCTTGTTAATCTCTCGATCAAACAATCATATATCCAACGGTTTTTATTCAAACACTGTTATTTAGGCAATAACCAACCAACATATGCTTGGGGAGGTCACACTATTTCTAGCTTAGACCTTTAAATGGGTGTTTCCGGCGAATTGAGCTATTTCTAGTCTCAATCTAAGTGGAATCTTAAGTTCCTACTAGCAATTTCACATCCAAAATTATAAACTCCTTTCTCAAGCAAGAACACAACCAAGTAAAGTAAATTAATGTTTGCAACCATCAATTTTAAAGTTAAAATATGGTGAAATCACTAGACCCATGTCATATTAGCAATTATAAATACAAATTAGCAACACCTATACCCATTTATCAAGCACCCGTTATCAACACATCCCTAGACAAGAGATTTAGCTACTCATGCTAAAGGAATAAAGAACAATACCAAATGGGTAAGTCAAATTTCCTTTCATTCATGCTAAATATTCAATATCCAAGCTCAGGTTTTACAAGAATGGTGATTTCAAGAGTTAGGAAGAAGGAATTAGAGTGAAACCCTCTTTTTCTTTCTTGGAGTGAAAACTTGCTCACTACTCAAAGCTATTCAAATCTTTTTTCAAAAACTGTTCAAAACTATCTAAAAATATGCCTGAAATGGGTTTTAGAATTTTCCCAAAATGTCACACCAAATTTGACAAAAATGCCCTTCGAGAGCTATGTGACGCGAAGTGCGGTTCACACGCCTTGATGTGCATATTACACAGCTCTGTTTAGTGGACCAGTGATTTGACTTGATTTGAGAGATCCATGCAAAGTGGGGTGCGGTTCGCACCAGGCAATATGTGCATCGCACAATGACCACACCCCTTAACAGATCCTTCTGCTAACTCTAAGCTTCATGCGGTGGGAGGTGCGGACCGCACCAATGATTGTGCAAGTTGCACTAGGTCCACACCCTTCAGCATAATCTTTGTCTTGTTTGATCACTTCATACTTCAACTCCTTTTAGGCTCTTTTTGGGTCCATTTCCTTGTTTACTATCTTTGATCACAAGTACCTATATACACATCAATAAAGGCCATAAGAACCTCTAAATCTCATCAAAATATAACAATAATTCATGAATAAAGGCTTAATAAGTTGATAGATTACTGACTTATCAGGTTATATTATTGATTTTGCTTAGGATTAACTTGGTAGAACTTGAACTTATGATGATACATGTTGTTTGTGGTAATTTTTACCCTTAAAAATCTCTGTTTTAGGGTGAAGTCTGAGTAACCCACTTATGTTGGTGCATGATTTTTCCCTATGATAGATTGGGTGACGTCATTCTTAAGGGTAAATCGTCATCTTCATGAGGTTTTTGTTTGAAATTAATGTTTGGGGTTGAAATTGCTACTGTCATTGTGCCCTTGATCTGTTTGATTTGATTTTGATATTTGGGTGTACAATATTGGTTGGGGGCATGAAATTGTTGTTGAATGAATGTGCCTGTTGGTTTGTAATTGGAGACTTGACATTCCCGATGATAGACGGGGTAACGTCCTTCTTAAGGGAAGTCGTTAAGTTCTTCTTTGGGTTTTAAATTGTGTTAATGGATTCTGGGGAAGTCTAAGTACCGGGTGATTTGGTTTTGGTCATATCATGTTTTCCCTATTAATTAGTTATTGGTGTTGTTGCTTGGTGCCAAGTGCTTAACACAGATCTTGCTCTACAGATGACATGCATAAAACACAAGAAACCAAAAAGTTCCAACTGCTCCCTTGTGCGTTTCACATGCAATGCATAGATCTTGATGTGCAAAATTCCCAAGGCACTGTACACCTCTGAAAAATGCTACTAATCCACTAATTTAAGGGGGCGAAGCTTGGTGCGATGCGCACTTCGGCTGGTGCGGTTTGCACCAGCTTTCGCACCTTAGAGCAAAAATCACTATAGGTTTCTGTTAGCTCATGTGAAGGCACGTGCGACATGCACAACCCTTGGTGCATCTTGAACGTGGGTCACATGAGCCATCAATTACCTATTTTTTTTCTTCTTCATTGCATTCCATTCCTTTTTATTAGTTAACTTCTTTTAAGCTTTCTTCTTTCACACATGTCAAAAATACAAAAAGATTTTGATTTTACTTTGAGTACTCACACTCTCCATGTACAGACTATGTCTTTTAGTAGGGGAAACACCAGGTGCACTCCAAAGAAGCTATCAGCTACGGAAGAGGCAAAACTTTATTTTGGTATTAAGGGCATGAGGTCATCTATGACCGGGATAAGAAAAGAACCTTCAATAAGGAGCGGAGCTTCAACTTGGCTGCAGTTAGGGAGGAACTACCAAATATCCACAAATAGTTCACCGACTGAGAGTGGTAACCATTCCAAGATGTACCCAGAGGGTACTATGCAGAGGTAGTTTGGGATTTTTTTATTGCAGCCTATCAAGCCATGCAAGACTCTAAAGACTATAGGGAATGTGGAGAGGTTCCCTAACTTGGATTCAGTCATTGTCCAGGGCAAGAAAGTTCACATCACTCCAGCTGACATCAATTCCATTTATTGGGGTAACCTAATTGATCCCACACCTGTACTTTTGGCTAATTTAACTGCCGAACCAAAGCCATATCAGGAGACTGCCGTATTCTTGCTCCTAACACTCCTATATAGGTAAATATGGGGGTGTATTCTGAGGAGGACTTTGTACTTTAAAGCCTATCTCTTGTATGACCTTGTCCGCATCCAATTCCTGGCAGAATGATCAGAAAATCATCTAAGCTAGAGCCATTCTGATTGCAGCTATTATAACGGAAGAACATGTCAACTTTGGGAAAATTGCAGTTATGGTAATAAGGATAAAAATACGCAAGGGTGATGATTCATTCCCCTTCTCAATTCTCATTAGCAAGCTTTGTTCTAAGGCTGCTATACCCTACTTCAGTTGTGACATGGTTACCAATGTTGTTGGTATGATTGACCTGGATAGGAAAATAGATAAGGATTCTTCTCAATTCAAAAAGCGTAGGATTGAGGCCTCGGAGGAGGTTGAGGTTGATGATTATGATGCTAAAGCAATTGCTTTCTCTCCTTCTTGGGCACCCTCAGAAGCATATACCACAACAGTTACTATACCTAGAGAGCCATTGACCAAGAGTAGCCTCCAAGACATGGTGGACAAGACCTATAATCATGCGAGGCAGTTGAATGACATGGTGAATAGGTTGCCCGAGTTGATTGACAAGGCTGTCAAGAAGGCCATGAAGGGAGTGTTGGACAACGTGACCAAACTCTGCCAGAGGGTGGATGTCATTGAGGGGTTCATCAAGCAATCCAGAAGGATGTTGACAAGGCTAAGGGGAAGGCTTCAATTGAGGAGGTAGATTTGAGTGCCATGCCCATACCCCGGCACACTTTTGTTCCTTTGGATGAATTGCTTGCAACTTATGATGATGATGAGGCAGAGATGGATGATGATCAGAACCTAGAGTGGCAGCAGGTTCTCAGAGAGTGCACAATCACTTCGCACTCCCGAAAGAGTGGTGCAGGAACTATTGCAGAGGCAGCAGATGATGATGAGGCATAGTCCTCCCAGGGAGTTGTTGCACCCTTCCCTTTCTTGATTGAGCTTAAAGCATTGAGGGCAATGCTTTTTTTATTGGGGACGGTGGTGCTTATTTGATATTGCTTTTTGTTTGCTCGTGTTGGGCTTGGAGATATTTTTATTGCCCTTATCGGGTGACTTCACTTCTTTATTCCTATTCCCCTATTAGACAATTTATTTGGCCCTTGTCAAGCGTGTTTTGAATGATTATGACATTGCCCTTGTCGGGCCTTTTTCTTTATTTAGTTTTTTTGATTAGTGCTTGACTATGCCCTTGCCAGGCTTGATGTTTTTGAATTTGTTTTTACGATATCGCTAAGTTGGTCTTACATGATCCTATTATTTCACTACCCATGCTTTATAAATGTGCTAGTGCCTACGCCGAGGCTTGTTTTGATAGAATCATGAGCTCTTAATTTCATAATCGCCTTGTTGATAGTAGATTAGCAATAAACTCCAAGGGTTTTCTTAATACCACGGTTCTTTCCCAAGGAGCAAAATGTTTTTTTTTCTTTTATTTCTTTTTGTGTCAAACCGGGTTGGTATTTCCCATGATAGATTGAGAGGCGACTTTCTTAAGGAAAATGCCAAGTTTTAGTTTTAATTTAAGTCTGTGCTTTGCTTGTCTCAAAATGGACCCACCAAAAATTTATCTTGGCAAGAAGTTTGTGAAAATTGAGGAAAGAAGGAAAATAAATTTTGAGAAAAGCATTCTCCTGTCATGATTTGCACACTCTCAGTTTGGCTCTATTGATTCACAAATGAGTGTGTAATGAACTCGGAATAGCTTGTCAAAACTCATTTGTCCCAATCGATTTTGAGACTAATGTTGAAAATCCTTGTGATATGATGCCTTGTGTGGTGAGGGTATCCTTTGATTCTCATGCATGTGTGCCATCTAGAACTTGCCCCTAATGTGATTCAAGGTAAAATTTTAGATGTGACCGAGCTTGGAAGATGATCTTAGGACCTTTTTGAATAGCCACTTCACCCAAATGACTTCCCTTGACATTGATCACAGTAAACCCCTTTGAGCTTGTGACCTTTCCTTGGCACCTTGTTAACACCTTGACCCTTTTTGGAACCATTATCCTTGCACCCATCCTCCCTAGTGGCTCGAAATTTAAACATAGGCTAAAAGCCTAAGTTTGGGGGGGGGGGAAGTTGAAATGATAACATAGGCAAATGCCTAAGTTTGGGGGTGTATGTACTCAATGTGTAGAAGAAAAGGAATGTACTTCAAGTGTAAGGTAGTAGCTTATGTTGAATTGAAAATTGCTCCAAAAGACCTAATGCAATGAGCAAAAATATTTGAGAAAGAATTGGTGCTACCAAGTGAAGGTGATACATGGAGGTTGAATAATCAAGTTTGAAGAGAAAAGCTTGGGTTGTGTGAGGGAGAAATAAGGTGAAGTCAAAGTTCAAAAATGTGAGCAATGTTTGAAATGATAACAAAGAGTGTTAGGGAGGTTTAGTCAGTTGAGCCAAATGTAATCCTCACCTTAACCCTAGCCAACATACTAACCCGCAAGTCTTTTGTGATTCTGAGCTTGACACTCTACATTAGAGACAATTTACATGAAGGGCAAGCCTATGGCTCGACGTGTGTGCACTTGAACTTCCTTGAGAGAGTGAAAGTCTTTTCAATTCTCTTATAATCCCTTGTATTGTGAATTGCATGATTGTGAGTGGGATTCTATCTTGTGGTGAGTGGAATCATGCATTCGAATTGAAACATGAAGTCTCTATTTCAATTGAGAGGAATGAATGAGACAAGTTGTGTGGTCAATCTCGAGTCAAACCTTGATGGTCCATGCCAATGACTTGAGAAGCTTAATCTTGTTTTGAATGGCAAATTTCCCTGTTTTTGAGTGAGAAATGAAGTCCTTTTGATGAATGTTTTGAAATGAGCAATTGCCTTGAGAATGTGGTGGTCCAAATTGAGATAAACATTGTAGTTGAGTCTTTTGTTTAAGTCTTCTTGTTTGTTATCTTTCTTAGTTTTTAGAGTAGACTAATCTTTTGTGCCTTGATTGAGTTTTAGAGCATAATTCATTCCTTACCTTGTGAGTAGCTTGCTTGAGGACAAGCAATAGTTCAAGTTTGGGGGTTTGATAAGGCGATAATCTACCAACTTATTGAGCCTTTAATCATGAATTATTGCTATGTTTGATAAGATATAGAGGTTCTTATGGCCTTTATTGATATGAATGCAGGTAATCTTGGCTAAAAGTAGAAAACAAGGAATTGTGCCCAAAAGAGCTCAAAAGGAGTTGAAGTGTGAAGTTGATCAAAAGAGATGAAGATTCTGCCGAGAGGTGAGGCCGCATTGCAACATGCACAATACTTGGTGTGCTATGCACCTCCCTCTGCATGAGGATCAAATGAAGAAGAAGAATCTGCTAAGGGGTGCGGCCATCGTGCGACATGCACAAAGCCTGGTGCGGTCTGCACCCCACTTTGCACAACACCTGAAGTTCAAGCCAAGTCACTGGTCCACTGGGACGGAGCCGTGCAACACACACAATGAGACATATGAAACGCACATCGCAGCGCACAGCTCCTGAGGGGCATTTTTGTCCACTTTTATGTGACGAATTGGAAACATTCTAAAACCTAATTTAGTCTTAGTTTTTGATAGTTTTTGAATTGTTAGTTTTTGAGTATTGAGCAAGTTTTATCTCCTAAGGCAAGATAGAGGGTTTCACTCAATTCTGTCCATCTTCAACCTTGGATTCACCATAGTTTTGTAATTTGAGCTTGGATACAGAAAGTCTTCCATTAATGAAATGGAATTTGAATTACCCATTTGGTATTGCTTCTTATTCCTTTAGCATGAATGGCTAAGTCTCCTTGTCTAGGGGTATGTGTATGATGGGTACTTGATTAATGGGTATGGGTCTTGCTTATTTGTGTTTATAATTACTAAATTGATATGGGTCTAGTGAATTCTCCATGTTTTAACTCTAAAATTAATGGTTGCAAACGTTGATTGAAATTACTTGATTGTGTTCTTGGTTGAGATAGCGGTTCATAATTTCGAATGAGAATTCATTAGTGGGTACTTGGGGTTCCATTTAAATTTAGGTTAGAAATAGTTCAATTTGCCGAAAACACCCATTTAAGAGTCTGAGTTAGAGATAGTATGACTTCCCCAAGCTTATATTGGTTGGTTAATAATAAAACCATGGTGCTTGAACAAGGACCATTGGATAAATGTTTTTGAGATCAAAAGACTAATATTCATGCTTAAAACCAATACTACCAATGTTGTTTAGTGAAAATTTAAGTAATTGAGCAAGTACCTTGACCAGTGTTTGAGTCCCATCGGAAGCATACCCTTAGTCATCCTCTCTCTTGATACAAATCCGTGTTTACCTTATGTTTTTGAGTTGAATTATGAATTGTGATAGATTCCCCAATTCCCTGATTTCCCCCCTTTTTACTTTTATTGTAGTTTGAACATTGACTCTATTGGTGATTGATATATGACAATCCTTTAGGCAACTCTACCATTTCTCTATGGGATCGACCTCGACTCCCATCGGGAATTATAAATTTTGTTTTGCTTAACGATCTCGTGCACCTCCATATGGAGAGTGTTACTTGAGCGTTATCAGCGAGCACCTACTCAAATCTAACTCGATAGGAGAAATCCCTTATCTATCCAATCATGATCAAAAGGAAGTCTTTTTAAGCAGTAAATATACCAAGGTTGTAAGAAAACTCAACTCATAATATTTAATAAAACTTCAAAATATACAACCATTTGAAAAACAATATACAACCTTTCCAAGGACCTGGTCTAGACGTATACAAGAGCTTCTAAGTTTAAGAGTATGACAAGAAATATACAGGGCCCAACTTCTATCTACGGAATAGAATGCAGAAGTTTTTGGTGGAGACCTTTTAATCCAAGCACTGAAACTGCAATCAACCTGTCACATATCTTCACCCAAGAAGGTGTAGCAAGAGTAACATCAGCAAACCACACGTAGTGATATGTATCATTGGCTGACTAAGATTTGTTCACATAATACACATATAGAAGTCAACATAAAACAAATGATCTCAATAATATACTTACACAGGGACTATAATTCATACACATCAATAACACCATACCTCATACGTATCCCACTAAAATTAACTGTATTTGCTTTAACCTTCTAAGTTCAAATTAGCCTTAGCAGTTATCTCTAGACCTTTCATTATAGTCACGTGGTACCCCATACTTCACTCGTTCTCATCTCTAATGTTCGAATAACATTAGTTATTTATTAGTATTCAATCATTTGCCATCATTATTATAAACTCTCACCCACATCACAAATTTACCCAGAAACTAGTATATTAAGATAATAACCGTCATTTACAGTCATGGCAAGTTCCAACAGACAAAGACATAATAGTTACTAACAAGCATAGCAAGTATAACAGTCAAGGACATAATAATCACCAATAGACACATCAGGTCACACTGAATCAATAAGGTACATGCAATTACAACACAATATGGACCTCATACCCACTTTGCTCTTTTAGACCAATAGACTCTGCATCTCAACTACCTCAAGTACCGTAACCATGCTCACTCATTTGTATCTTAATAACCTTAGTCTCGTTCTCAAATTACCATTCCAACTAATTGTATCAGCAATAATAAATATAAGGGTGTACAACATGCTAAAGGGACTTATTTATGCCCAACTAGACATGACCTGCATGGGAAGCACCAGGGTCCATGTACCATACCGGCTCATGGTACCCAATCCATAGTAACCAAATGAATAACAATAACCTTACCTGCTCATGGTACCTGATCTATAATAACAATAATCAATGTCAATATCCATATCGGCTCATGGTACCTGCTCCATCTAACAATATGAACCTATAATTCCAAGTTTCTACCTTTCAGGATTTACACAGTGTACTAATCTCACATACACTCTATTGTTCAAGCTCTTTTAATCAATATCATGTAAACATAGCTTATTCATTCAAGCATACCACATGATCACAATCATTAACTCAAACATGTTCGAAGACCAATCACACGTCATTTAATTCAAGCACATACAAACACTAAAATGAGTCCCCACTCTAATTAAAGCCACAATTAATCCTCGTTAAATAATTATTGAATTATTCTAAACATAACCTTACAACTCCTATTATTAGGTACTAAGGACCATCATTCCTAGAATTCTCCTCAATCCGAATTACCACATTGTTAGCTATCTTTAATGTTCCTTTCACGTTCCACACACAGCCAACCGTTTAGTTCATTTTCCTTTAGATATATAATTTTGACTCTAGGAATAAATCCTTCTTAGCTCAAATCATGTGAGGACACCACTTATGCAAGACCACCAAACATTACATATATTTTGACCACACAAATAGTTACCAAAACAAACAATCATTTGAAACAACCCCAAAATGTCTGAACAACATGTAAGTCACCAAGTGTTATCATAAAATCAGAGTACACATGCAAAGGTTTATCACTTCATAATCTCCTTTCTACCATTAACCTTAAGGTTCTAGTTTCCTCAAATAACATGAACACCTTATCTATGGTTCATTATCACAATAGTATTTCCCTCATTCACGTTCACCTTAAGATATACAAAACCTAGGTATAACATTACACAAGATTCTAGTTTCAATATTTATTCTAACAATTTCTAGCCAGACTCCATGCTCAAAGGCCTAAACATGTTGTCTTTATCAATCTCTACACAATAGTTATGATCACACAATTAAAGTCTTTGCTATAATTTAACCATAACCTACCTTGATACCGAGCTGCTGCCTAAATGCACACAACCTTTCTTCTTTCTCTCGTTCCATGAATCTAGAGGGTGGAGCCGCAAGGAGGAGGGGGAAACCTATAATGACCCAAATCATCATTATGCTAAAATAGTGAGTAAAATCTTCACATAGTTTTCCCTTAGACAAAAGTTTGAAATTCTGGGCTGGCCTTATTTCAGGCGTATTTTGAGTGTGTGGTGGTCTAGGAAAATCTGGAAATATTAAAGCATTGGTTTTTATTTTTGATTGTATTTTGTGCAAGAGGATAAGTTTAGAAAGTCATAAAAACTTTTGGTGCATAGAACAGGTTAGTAGAACTCTAGTTATAGCGATTACCATGAAAGGGTCAGTTTGTAACGTCAAATTTTGAGAGGTGTGTTGTGAAATGACCAAAGCTAGGACCAAGTCCTGAGATACTAGTTTGGGGTTGCTATTAGCGACATAAGTGCCACTGCAGCAACATCGCTACAGTGGAAGAAGTGTCGCCATAACAATAATCCGTTTCGGCCTAGGTGCTGATGCAGCGGCAGATTCTCCGCTGCAGCAGCAAAAACACAGTGTACCAGTTTTTAAAATCAGAAAACCCATTTTCATTCCCTGTTTTCTAAAAAATGTTCAAGGGCTTAGTAGGGGAGATTCTTCATAACCTTTAGGGTTCTCTATCTTTGCGGTAAGGTTCTTTTACACTTTAAACTTGAATTACTCCTTTAGATTCTTAGGATTGTAAGAATCATGGCCATGTTGGAATCTAAAAATTAGCTCTAAGTTATGAACTAGTGGAAATTGGTGGGAAATAATATTTTTTTTCAATTATTATTGATTCTAGGAGGTTAAAAAATACTTTCATGGTAGAATTCATGATTGTTAGTTGAATTATGAAGAATTTAAAGAGCTAAGGGTAGAAAACCCTAAGGTGATGAACTAGGTTAAGTTCATGAGTAAGTTGATAAGTGTCATTTTCTAATGTTTAGGAAGGGTGAATTATTGTGTTAAAATCTATGTATCTGTTGTTTATAGATTAAGAATGGGCAGAAATTGAAAGAAAAGGCAAGACTATGGTGTGATATTGTTTTTGGGCAAGGAATCGAGGTAGGTTATGGTTTAATTATAGTAAATACTTGCTTGAATCTGTGCTTATATGTAAGTTGGGTGTTTGTGATTTGCTTTTAGCCATTACTTGTGATTATTGATTGTATCATGCATTGAATATATGGTTTTGAGATCATATTGAGGTGATATATGGATCGGGTGTCACACCAATACTATTATATAGATCGAATGTCACATCGACACTGTTATATGGAATGGGTATCACACCGACACTGGTACATGTTCAGAGCTTGTCCCCTACAGGTCATAACTGAGAGTCCCTATCGACTCTAGTATGTGTGTACATCTTGCATGCATACAATCATCATTTCATTATACTTATATTTATGTTGACTATTGTTGAAGAAATCTGTCTAAGTGTAGTTGATTACTTATATACATGTATCCTGTTTAGATGAAGTGTTATGACTGTACTTGTTTGTCAACTAATTGTGAGTTGTGTTTTGATTGCTATTACTTGCATTTTACTTGCTTATTTGTATGGTGTTGATGTGCCATGGTTTTACGGCACATTCAATGCTTAAAACTTGGGATTAGAGTATGTTCTTTAGTGATTTTTAGTAGATTTGATGTGTTTTTGAGCATTGTACAGTAAAACAGGGTTTAGAAGCTAATGTACAGAAAAAAGACTACAAAAGGGCCAAACATTGACTTTCACGACTCAACTCCACGAGCCATGAAAGCATCCACGAGTAATGGATATCAATCGTAGACTTAATGTTACAAAGGTGCAAGAAGTCTATGTTCCACAACAGGAGTTCACGAGCCGTGGACCCATCCACCAGCCATGGATCCTGTCCGTGGAACTTGATCAGAGGAGGATCCATAAAGCCTGATTTCTATGAAGGTAATCCATAAGACGTGGAATAATCCACGAGCTGTGGAATGAACTCCTGGACTTGGATCTGCAAAAAGACAAATTCGCTGATTTGTACGAGAGCTTTTCACTACCCGTAGTTGGATCCATGGACCGTAGATGGTGTCCGTGGAAGCTACCGAACTCAGTTCTTCTAGTTTAATCAGGATAGGATTTGTAATGTCTATAAATACTTTTCCTAGGTTTTATTTTATGTTTTATGCTCTATTATTTGTTAAAAATGACTTGGAAACATTGAATATTACATTGTTCTTTATTTTGGGAGATTAATTCATCCATTGGTTCTTGATTATTGATTCTTCTTTAATAATTCAAGATTTCAGATTTCTTGATTTTATCTCGTAAGTATATGATTATGAATTTTTCAACAATTTCTGATTATTTTCTTATGAACATGAGTTGCTAAATCCACAAATAGGGTTGTGAGAACCATGACAGATTAACAAAGTAGGTAAAGTACTTAGTGATTCTATAAAGGTGTTAATGCATGTATTGTTCTTCCCTTCGCTTTGATTGCTTTTTAACAGGTGCACACATTAGAACTCACCTTATTCTTACTTGCTAGACTAAGGGGGTAACAAATGGGAAAAATGTTGATACAATGGAGATTTGAGGCTACCAACCCTCATCTAATAGCTTGACCTTGTCCGAGAATAGCTAATTTGGGATCAAATGTAAGGATTAGTAAAGCATACACCCGTAGACAGACCAAGTTGCATGGTGAAATTCTTTTATCTAGGGGACCAACCATTTAGTAGAACTTAACTTACTGATCTTGCATGCTAAGAACCAGAATGGATTGCCAGTACAACACCTTACTACATTATGAACTCATGGGGAACACAGTCCTAGTCCATTCTCTCTCTGAATTACAATAATATTAATACTTGCTGTCACTTGTTATGAATAGTTTGCAAATATTTCTTGTTACTTAATTTCCCCCTTTTCAGAAATAACTGATTAATAAGCACGAATAAATGTATTAACCTAGATTCTAGCCATATTCCTTGTGGGATCGACCCTAACCTTGGTTAGGATCTGTATTTGAACAACGACCGCTTTATACTTGTTTTTGGAAGTGTAATTTGGGCGTATCAAATTTTGGTGCTGTTGTCAGGGAATACAATTTAGGATTAGAGCAATTGTGTTTATTTGATTGTTAGTCCTTATTTCCTAATTTACTTTTTCTGTTGTTTTTGTTTTGTTTCTTAGGTTGCACACTTGTGCATCCCCAACACACGAAGTCAAGGCAATCCCCTAATTCTACTTCATCTTGAAATTCAGCAAACTCTGACAAACATGGTTAAGGACGAGATTGCTAAGACGCCAGAATAGCCATAGCCAGACCATTGGCTGAAGAGCAAGAAAGGCAATGCCAAGCAGAGGTAGCCCAACAACAAGAGCAACAATGCATAGCTGCAGCAGAAGAGCAAGTGAGCCAATAGGCTGCCCATCAAGCTGCACTGAATGAACAAGCTAGAAGAGATGAGGCAGCCTGGCAAAATGTACACCAAGATTTGGCCAAACAATAAGGGAATAGGGGTCACCAGCAACAATAACCCCGATATATCCCTGATTACAAAATTGATGATAATGATGCTGATCTTGATGATACAGGAGCTACTGGTGCCATAGTGCCACTACCACTTGCTGATGGAACAAAGTTTGATCTCACAAGTTCCATGATTATGTTGCTGACCATGAAGGGACTGTTTGCAAGAAAACCCATAGACCATGCTAACTTACACTTGATTAACTTTGTGGGAATTTGCAAAGCTTACAAGTTACCTGGGGTATGTCAGGATGCTATCAGATTGTGGATATTCCCATTTTATTTGACTGGAGAAGCAACTCTTTAGCTAGCAGAGCTTCCTGATGATTTGATCACCACATGGAGGGAACTAAAATATAATTTCTTAGAGAGTGATTTTTTGCACCATCTAAGATGTTGCAGATCAAACAAGAAATCTATAATTTTAGGCAACTGAAAATAGAGGCACTCTATGAGACATGGCTGAGGTTCAATAAGAAGCTAAAACAGGTGCCGAATCATCGAATTTCTAGTGAGACCTTGATAGAGATCTTTTACAGGGCCCTAAATGCAAACACCAATGCAGTATCTGACACCGTAACTGGAGGTGCATTCATGGACAACACCTATGCAGCTGCATCTGAGATGTTAGACAAAGTCAAAAAGATTAGTAGAGCTTGGCACATGAGAGAGTCTCAAGTTCTGGCTGGAACTTATGTTGTTTGCAAGTCTATATACCAACAATAGTTATAAGAGTTTAGTCAAGATGTGGCAGAATTGAAAATGAGCATTGGTATTATTGCTAAGCATGTGGTAGGTCCTGGAGCTGAAAAGGTGAATACAGTTGGTTCACAAGGTAAAACACCTAGGTATAATGAGTCTGAATCTGATGAAGAGGCCAACTTCTTAAATGATTAGGTGGCAGATTTCCGGGCCAACGGTCAAGGTTCTAACCAAGACACTTAGTGGGGGCAAGGAAGTCAAGGTCAGAATAGAGACAGAGATAGAGACAACAATTATAAATGGTGTGGGTATAGAGACATGAGCAGGGGCATAGATAGATATGGTGACTGGAATAAGAGGGATGGATACAAGAATGATAAGAGCAACTTATACATCTCTCCTGGTAATCGTGAAAGTGGATCCAGTTTAAATAAGGTTAAAGATATATTGTCCAAGGTCATATAGAAGGTGGAGACGACTGATGTTAACCTGAATGAAATTTGTGTAGACATCTCAAGCATGAATCAAAAAGTAGAGTCGCATACCACCGCCATCAAGAAAATTAAGAAGTAGTTGGGTCAAATGTCTACAGCCTTGAACCAGCGCCAAAAGGGTACATTTTCTAGTAATACAGTCCAGAATCCAAAAAATGATGGGCATTGCATGACAGTGACTACTCCAAGTGGAAAATAGATTGTTGATCCTCCTATCCCAATAATTCTTGATAAATCGGTCGAGCCTGAAAAAGATAATACTGAAATTATGGTTGAGTCTGAAGATAAGGGTGGCAATGTGAACCCAAGTGAGAAGAAATCTGTATCCACCAAAGGAAAGGAAGAAGAGGTCCCTCAGGTCTTAAAGCCCATGCCATGGCCTCCTCCACCTTTCCCACAAAGATTGATCAAGAAGGACGAAGAAGGGAAATATCGCAAGTTCATCTCCATAATAAAACAGCTTTCGGTTAATATTCCTTTGATAGAAACACTAGAGCAGATGCCTGGTATGCAAAGTTTATGAAGGATCTGGTGACAAAGAAAAGAAATATGAGTTTTGAGCCTGTTGAAATTTGCACCATTGTAGTGCAATAGCCTCCCATTCTTTTGTGTAGAAAAGGGAAGATCTTGGAGCTTTCACTATCCCTTGCACCATAAGAGCCTTCCACTTTGCAAAGGCCTTGTGTGATTTGGGTCAGAGTATTAATCTCATTCCATTAGCAGTGTTCAGATAGTTGGGCTTGGGAGCCCCAAATCGATGATAATGTGGCTTTTTATAGCAGATCACATAGTAAAGGTCTGTGGGTATTCTTTATGATGTACTTGTGAAGGTTAAGTCCTTTATATTTTTGATGGACTTTGTGATTTTAGATTTTGAGGTGGATTTTGAGGTTCACATCATTTAGAATGACCATTCCTTGCCAACGAACATGCTTTAGTTGACTTGGAAATGGGGTAGATGAAGTTCATACTGAATGATGAAGAAGTACCATTCAATCTTTGCCAGTCAATGAAGCACCATAATGACATGCGTGCAGTATCAGTTATTGATGTAATGGATGAGGAGCAGCCAACATATTGAGGAGTGGTTTGGTATAGAAACAGTTGCACCCGTGATCATGAATTTTGATGGGGAAGATATTGCCGAATATGACAATATGGTGGAAATACTTGCCGATATAGGGTCTTATTCATATGCTCTAAAAATCTTGATCTGGACCTAAAAAATTGAGCAACCCCACCAGCTAAACCTTCTATTGAGGAGCCTCCAGTTTTGGAGCTCAAGGCTTTTCCATCACACTTGTGATATGTCTTCTTGGGAGCCAACAATACTTTGCCTGTTATTATTGCTGCAGATCTAGTTGAAGGGCAAGTTGAGGCTCTAGTATCTATTTTGAGAAAGTTTAAGAAGGTGATTAGTTGGTCTAATGGTGACATCATTGGCATTCCGCCAGGCATATGCACGCACAAAATCCAGCTTGAGCCAAATTTTATTTTGAATATCGAGCATCAGCATAGTTTGAATCAGCCTATGTAAGAAGTTACCAAAAAGAGATCATTAAGTGGTTAGATGCAGGTGTGATTTATCCTATTGCAGACAACAAATGGGTGAGCCCAGTTCAGTGTGTGCCTAAGAAGGGTGAAATCATTATGGTTCCAAATGCTAAGAATGAGTTAATTCCTATGAGGCCTATCACAAGATGGCGTGTATGCATGGACTATAGGAAGCTGAATGTTGGGATCATGAAAGACCATTTTCTGATACCATTCATAGATCAGATTTTAGACCGTATTGCTGGTAGAGGATGGTATTATTTTCTTGATGGTTATTCGGGATACAATCTGATTTTGATTGCTCCTAAAGACCAAGATAAGGCCACTTTCACCTGCCCGTATGGGACGTTTTCTTTCAAGAGGATGCAATTCAGGTTATGTAATGCACCAACAATCTTTTAGTGATGTATGCTGTCGATTTTCTCAGATATGATGGAGGACACTATTGAGGTGTTCATGGATAACTTTTTTGTAATAGGTGACTCCTTTGATAATTATTTAGCCCATTTAAGTTGTGTGTTAAAGGGATGTGAAGAATGCAACTTGGTGCTAAATTAGGAGAAGTGTCACTTCATGGTTAAAAAAGGTATAGTGCTTGGCCACCGGATCTCCAAGAAGGGTATTGAGGTTGACAAAGCAAAGATCAAGGTGATTGAGAAATTGCCTCCTCCAGTGTCTGTGAATGGTATTTGAAGTTTTTTGGGGCATGCTGGTGTTTATTGCAGGTTCATAAATGACTTCCCTAAAATTGTACATCCCTTGTGCAAGTTGTTGGAGAAGGATACAAAGTTTGTTTTTGATGATGCATGTCTGAAGGAATTTGAATACCTCAAGCAAAAGTTAATCTCTAACCCATTATTGTCATACCTGACTGGTCCTAACTGTTTGAGGTTTTGTGTGATGCTAGTGGAGTGGCATTCCTAGGCCAGAGACGTGAAAAGATTCTCCATCCGATCTACTACGCTAGCAAAGCACTTAATGCTTCTCAAAAGAACAAGAGTTGCTTGATGTGGTCTTTGTATTTGAAAAGTTCAGATCTTATTTGCTTGGCACCAAGGTGATTGTGCACACTAACCATGTGACTCTTAGGTACCTCATGGCAAAGAAGGATGCTAAACCTAGATTGATTTGCTGGGTACTTCTGTTGCAAGAATTTGACTTTGAGGTCAAGGACCGGAAGGGTACTGAGAATCATGTAGCTGATCACTTGTCTAAATTAGAGGAGGAAGCGATGTTGAAGCTAAAGGATGAGCAAGAAATTGATGATACCTTCCTAGATGAGCAAGTATTGGCTTCATACCAAGATTTGATTCCATAGTTTGCAAACTTTGCTAACTATTTAGTAAGTGATGTGGTGCCTCCTGATTTGTCCATCCATTAGTGAAGGAAGTTTATGTCAGATGTGAAGAAGTTCTTCTGGGAGGAGCCTTACCTATTTTGCGTATGTGCTAACACCACGATTTGTAGATGCGTATCTAAGGCAGTAATGCTAGATATATTAGAGGCATATCATTCATCTCTTGTTGGGGGACATCATAGTGGCATCCAAACAGCCCATAAGATCTTGCAATGTGGGTACTATTAGCCTACTCTCCATTAGGATGCACATGATAATGCAAAGGCTTGTGACCGGTGTCAAAGGGAAGGTGGCATATCAAGGAAGCATGAGCTTCCTGTCACTCTTATACTTATGGTCAAAATGTTTGATGTGTGGGGCATTGACTTCATGGGTCCGTTTGTGAGTTCGAATAGGATGAAGTATATATTGGTGGTTGTTGACTATGTATCAAAGTGGGTGGAGGTAGCTACACTTCCCAATAATGAAGGCAAGAGTGTCACAACGTTCTTGAAAAAGAACATCTTTTCCAGATTTTGTACTCCAAGGGCAATCATCAGTGATGGAGGTTCACACTTTTGCAACAGGTTTTTTTGCGCTCTACTTGAGAAGTATGGAGTGAAACACAATGTGGTAACACCTTATCATCCACATACTAGTGGGCAAGTTGAGGTTTCCAACCGTGAAATAAAGACCATCCTTGAAAAGATGGTGAATACACATAGAACATATTGATCTAGGAAACTGGATGATGCTTTGTGGGCGTACCAAACTGCCTACAAAACTCCAATAGGTATGTAGCCATATCAGCTTGTGTTTGGAAAGGCATGTCATCTACTGGTGGAGCTTGAGCATAAAGCCATGTGGGTGCTCAAGAAATTAAATATGGATTAGTGTGACGCATCCTATCAGTAACTTGGTCAGTTAAATGAGTTGGATGAGTTCCATCTCAAAGTCTATGAGAGTTCATCCTTAAATAAAGAAAATATGAAGATGTACCATTACAGGAAGATTGAAAAGAGAGATTTTGCACCGGGTGATTTGGTTCTACTGTTCAATTTAAGACTTTGCTTGTTTCCTGGCAAGCTGAAGTCCAAATGGTCAGTGTGTGAAGGATTATTTAGGAACTGCAGAGGAGATCAAAGTTGTGGATGTTTAGGCCCTTGGTGAAGTCTGATTAGCCAAGGAACCTGCGTCGTTCCGCGATGTTAAATCAGGTGGTGCATGGGAGGTAACCCATGGAGGTAACTTGATGATGTCTGAGTAGTTAAGTAACCTGCATCGTGCTGCAATATTAAATCAGGAACTGCTTGGGAGGCAACCCAAGGCTAATGTTTGCTGGATGTGCAGGGATAAGTGGAGGAAAGGCACTGGAAAATAGATAATCTGAAAAGGGGGTAAGTGAGGATCCACGAGCAAGGTTCACTGACCGTGTGTCACGCCCCGAGACTGCACCTAGGTGCAATATGGTACTTAGAGTCACAAGTGACACCAAGCTAACCCATGGTTTGGTATAAACTAGGCGTTCTGATTAAATATTATCTGTGCGGAAGCTGAATTGGAGTAATCATAAAAGATTTAAGCATCTGCATGTATATAAAGTCTGACTGTATAAGCTAAAAACTAACATTTGCTAAGTGGCAAATGTAATCTAAGGGTATGAAGGGTTTAGCTAGTTTTAGGCTTAAAATTAGTTTTAGCCTTAGTAAAACATTGTATCTTAGCTCTTAAAAGGGATAGGAAAAGTCTAGAATACCCCTAAAAATTAAATTAGAAAACTGCTGAAAAATTCGCGACCTGAGTTCCATTGGTGAGAACCATGGCCCGTAGAACCCTGTCGTGGTTCCTGGGCCTTTTTGTCAAATTGTGAGTCTGATTTCCATGGATGAGGTTAACGTCCCGTGGAACTATCCATGGCTCGTAAAACCTATCTGTGGTTCCTGGGGGACTGATGACCCTCAGGTCTGATTTTCACGAGAGGCAATCACAGACCGTAGTCCAATCCATGACCCATGAAATCTTATCATGGTTTCAGACCCAAAGGAGGGGCATGCAAGTCTGATTCCACGGAGGCCATCCATGGCCCGTGGACCTTTCCACGGTCCATGGAAACCATCTGTGGTTTCAGTTCTGACTTTGAAGTTTCACATTCTGATTTTTTTTCTGGGCTGGTTCTAGGCTTAGAATTTCCTGGGGTGTTAACTGTGGTCTAAACCATGACCCATAGACCCCACTAGTGGAAACTCAGGGGAAATAACTGTGTTCAAAATAGAATTTATGAGCCAGGTCCATGGACCATGGTTATAACCACAAGCCGTGGTCCCTGGTGGTAGAAATCAGGCAAATATGCATCATGACAGGACTTGTTCCATGGTACCTGGTTCAATTCATGCCTCATGAGCAATGCTCGTGGAACTTAGGTAAGTTCCTTTTAAATATGTTTGACCCAACTCGGACCCACCCCGACCCGTGACCTGATTTCATTTAAAACACATTAAAAATTAAATTTCCTCGCATTTTGAATGTACAAACCGACCCCTCCACTTTCCTACTATCATTCAAACACTAAAACTCCTCCAATTCCCTAAAATAATCACTTCATCTCCTAATCACTCCCAAATTCCCCAAACAAACCGAACCCATCCTCTTCTTCACCAAAAGTGCCAAAAACAAAAACACTAGAGTAAACAAGGTCATGGGTCAAAGTGTTGCTTCCAATTTTCAAGTATTTTACTCAAGTTTCTTCCATTATTCTTAGGGACGAAGTAAAATTGTAACCTTGTTAGAAATTTTGGTTGAAAACACTGGACCTAAGATTGTCCTTGCTAGAAATTGATGCTAAAACTCTTGGGATGATGGTTTTTGTGATCAAATACTTGAACTTATTGTGTGAGTGGGTGTTAATGGTGAAAATTTGATGAAACTTATGAGAAAAAAATGTGAAAATTCGGTTTGCTGCTGTAACAGTGACTACGGGGTCAATCCACAAGCCGTGGTTAATTCCATGGACCATGGATAACACTCGTAGAAATCAGGTCAGATGCATAAAGTTTTGTTCTGACTTCCACGAGGGTCATCTATGAGCCATGGATCAAACCACGAGTTGTGGATGGCCTCAATGGATTTCAGACCTGCAGACTTACTTATGTCTCCTATGACCCAAGAGGGCTTTCACGAGTTGTGGTTCAGTCCACTGGCCGTGGATCCCACTCATGGATCCCCAATTCTAAAAAAACTCAAAAAGTTTTTTGTATTCTTTTTCATTGTGGTTTACTTATACTTTCTCCCGCAGGTACCATTCCTCCTAAAGCAACTCCAAGCAAAGCCAAAAGGAAAGCTGGGGCTCTAAAATTTTGGTGTCAGCTATTTGACGAGTCCTCTGAAACTGAAACAAGTGGGTTGGAAAAAGTCTACAAAATCCAGCTGGATCCGAATGTGGTGCCCTGGACCATAAGGTAAGGAGCGCGGACCCAGGTTACTAATGAGGTAGCACTACATCTTGCTCTCCCAGTTGCGATATAAGCGACGACTACTACCCTCAGTCTAAGAAAGAAGAAAGGTCCTCAAATACTGGGGACAACAATGGGTCCAACAAGGAGAGCTCACTAGCTACCAGTGCAGGGAGTGGCTCAGGTTATAATAATGCTGGGTCATACATAAGTGAAAAAATTTCTACTAGCCCATCCATACTAGAGTCTAAAAATTAAAGGCGAGTTGAGGTAGAGAGAGTTAACGCTGCTCGGGCTCATGATAATAGGAGATTGTGTGTGCCGAGCATGCAGAAAGTATATGATTGGAATGACACATTATCTGACAGAGGCATGCCTGGAGGAGAATATTTACAGAGCTGTGGATTCTGGCGGAGGGCTTGGCCTCTACCCTGGACATACATGCTTTATTCACTAGATACTGATTTGGGTGGGTAGCTGAGCCATCAGGAAAGTACAACCCTGAGTTAGTATGGGAGTTCTATGCTTCCTATTCAGCCTCGATATAATAGATTACCCTACCGAGGCAGAGGTGTCCAGACCAGCTCCGACTTACCAACACAGTAGTATGAGGTTCACCGATTAACATCTTTGAGTGCACGATCCAGCACTTTCTATATAGGCTAGAGTATGAGTTGCCGATTGACACAACCGAGTTTGATCACTGTATGTGGACAGTGAAAGATAGAAACAAAATGAAAGATCTGGTCCAGAAAGCAAATTCACTAAGATGGGTTGCAGGATATATAACTGACCGTGGTGAGGATGCTGAGTGGGTTACTGGAGGTGATATCAGAAAGGTGTCCATGAGTTTTGCAAGCAAGGTTTGGTACACTGTAGTATAGTCACATCTTTGTCCGGCTTAAGCAGATAACACTCATACACCAGATCAGGCAGTGCTAGTGGCTATCATCATAGCTGGCTATGATATCAATATTCTGTGGTACATCATTGAGGATATTCATAAGCGGGCATTCAGACCCAATACTAGTATCCCCTTTCCCTTCTTGATTCACTGCCTGTGTATAGAGTCGGCGGTTCTGATTATGTTGGGTGTTAACTATTCAATATAGGTGACTAGGACTTAGGACCCGAGGCTGATTAAAGATTACACTAATCCAATTGCTCAGAGGCGAGCATAGACCTCTGCTTCATCGGGTGTTGTGTTATTTGAGGGGCCGATAGTTCATGGTGATCAAGCTGACATTGGTACCACGACGCAATGCACAAATCATAGTACAAAGGTTCCAGTTCCTAGAGCTAGTACCGCAATAAATGGTGCCACAACTTCAGCTTCTGCACCTTCGACCTCTAGAGAACTAGTTATTATTCCGATTGTGCCCACACGCCCAAATGCTTCTAGTATGGTCACCATCAAAGTTGAGTTTTTACATGACTTAGTCTGGTGCCAGACAAAGACAAAGAATTAGATGGCCAATTAGCTAGACCAGCTGAAGCCATGGGTAAAGTCTACTGTTGCAGCCACTGAGGTGGAGTCAGATCATAGGTTCAGATAGATATAGATCGGGTCGCTCATGAGATAAATGGGTAAATAGATGGATTTTAGCACCGAGTAACTAATTAGTTGTGAGACGTATAGAGCCCCGACTTGGGAGGTTTACAAGAAGAGGTGGTGCATCTCATAAAGGAGATTGGATCACTAGTCACTAGCCACGCCCCTGTTATACCCTACATTGCCATTGCTATCCCAGCGGTACCTAGCAGGGTTATTAATATATTTGATGATGATGAGCCTCTGAGTGTTAGCAGGAAAAGGGCTCACAGTGAGAATCCATCTGAGGCTGATTAAGATTCAAAGAGAGAGAAGTGAGAACTTGTCATTGCCACACAACTATCCTTGGATGACCTTCAACTGCAAGAGGAGGCTGTAATGACCCTTTCGGTTATTCCCGTGTTTTTTCTTTTTTTGTACTGTTAGAGCTTACCTGTAGCAGCCTACTTCAAACCATCCAACAGGTGATCTACATCTCCGCCCATAAAGTGCCTCATACGGGGCCATCATAATACTGGAATAGAAACTATTATTGTAGGAAAACTCTATAAGAGGTAAGTGCTCATGCCAATTACCTTTGAAATTGGACTGAATGGTACACTCTATCTGGCCATCCATCTGTGGATGTAATGTTGTGCTGAGATTTACCTGGATATAAAGACCTTTCTGAATGGATCTCCAGAACTGAGATGTAAGCTAAATACCCCTATCTGAGATGATAGACAAAGGAACCCCAGGCAACCTGACTATCTCAGGGATGTAGAGTCTGGCAAAATCTTTAACTGAATCTGTAGTCTTGACAACTAAAAGGTGAGCAAACTTAGTAACCCTGTCTACTATCACCCAAATAGATTCATGCTATCAGCGAGTATGAGGTAAACCTGTAATAAAATTCATATTGATCACTTCCCACTTTTAAGTAGGAATGTTAATATCCTGAGTCACACCTCCAGTCTCTGATGTTCTACCTTCACTTGCTGACAATTGGGACATCTAGCCACAAAATCTGTGATGTCTCTCTTCATGCCATTCTACCAATAGACTTCTTGTAGATCATGGTACATCTTGGTGGCACCGGGATGAATAGAATATCTAGAACTATGGGCTTTTGTCAGGATCTGCTGCCTCAACTCATCCATATTAAAAACACATAAATGACCCTGATAGCAAAGCACACCATTTTCCCCTTGGGAGAAAACCTCTACCCTCTGTTGATGGACCACACCTTTTAACTGAAGTAAGATGGGGCCAGTTTCTTTCTTCTTCTTCACCTCGACTACTAGAGAAGATTCTGACCCATTCTGAACTATCACACCGCCATCTGCTGTGTCTATAAGGCAAACTCCTACGCGAGCAAGCCTATAAACATCCTTGGCTAATTCCTTCTTCTCTTTCTCACATGTGACACACTACCCATAGACAGTCTGCTGAGAGCATCATCCATTACATTGGCCTTACCCGGATGGTAGAGCACATTCATATCATAATCCTTAAGAAACTTGATCCACCTTATCTGACAAAGATTTAACTCTTTCTTGGTGAACACATACTGGAAGCTTTTATGGTCTGTAAACACGTCCACATGGATACCATACAAGTAGTGCCTCTAAATCTTTAAGGCAAATACAACTGCTGCAAGCTCAAGGTTATAAGTCGGGTAGTGCTTCTCATGAATCTTAAGTTGTCTAGAGGCATAAGCAATGACCTTACCATGTTGCATCAAGACACACCCCAAGCCGATTCTAGATGCATCATAATACACAATAAAACCATCTAAACCCTCTGGTAGAGTTAAAACTGGAGCTATAGTTAACCTAACCTTTAACTCTAGGAAGCTTTTCTCACACTCATATGACCACTGGAACTTAACCTTTTTCTGAGTCAATCTAGTCAATGGGGCAGTTATGGATGAAAATCCTTCAACAAATCTCATGTAGTAACCAGCCAAAAGCAAAAAGCTTCCGATGTCTAACAGAGAAGTGGGTCTAGGACAGTTCTTCACTACCTCTATCTTCTGCAAATCAACTTGGATGCCCTCACTAGACACCATATGACTAAGGAAAGCAACAGACTTTAACCAAAATTCACACTTACTGAACTTGGTGAATAACTGGTGATCCTTGAGAGTTTGCAGCACAACTGTCAAATGATTTTCATGCTCCTCTTCACTCCAAGAATATACAAGTATATCATCAATGAAGACAATGACGAACATGTCCAAGTACTGCTTAAACACCCTATTCATCAAATCCATAAAAGCTGCAAGAGCATTTGTTAGTCCGAAAGACATAACTACAAATTCATAGTGGCCATACTAAATTCTGAAGGCTATCTTCGGAATGTCACTATCTCTGAATGTAAGCTGATGATAGTCAGATCTGAGGTCTATCTTAGAAAAGCAACTGGCACTCTGAAGCTGGTCGAACAAGTCATCAATCCTGGGGATAGGATACTTATTCTTTATTGTGACTTTGTTCAACTGACAGTAGTCGATGCACATCCTGAGAGAACATCCTTCTTATGCACGAAAAGCACCGGAGAACCCCATGGAGAGATGTTGGGTCTAATAAAGCCCCTAGAAGTTCTTTCAACTATTTCTTCAATTCCTTAAGCTCAAATGGAGCCATTCTGTAAGTAGGAATTGAGATAGGCTGGGTATCTGGAAGGAGATCTATTCCAAAGTTGATTTCCCACTTGGGAGGAACCCCTGGAAGATCTTCTGGAAACACTTCTGGGAATTCATTAACCACTGGAACAGACTCAAGAGTTGGGGTCTCAGAATCTAAATCCTTAACCCAAAAAGGATGATAGATTCACCCTTTGAAAATCATTTTTCTAGCCTTAAGGTAGGAAACAAACAGACCTATAGGCACTGAGGTGTTACCCTTCCATTCTAAGGCAAGTTCATTTGGAAACTTGAATTAAACTATCCTGATTCTACAATCAACTGAGGCATAACAAGAATGTAACCAATCCATGCCTAAAATAACATCAAAGTCAGTTATTTCTAACTCTACGAGATCAGCTGAGGTGACTTTCAGAGAAACTGTGTACGGACAATTTCTATATATCCGTCTAGCTATAACTGAATCCCCGACAAGAGTAGAGACTGAGAAAGGTTCTGGGAGGATTTTTGGACTGATACTGAAGTCTACTGCTATATAAGGAGTCACAAAGAAATGTGTAGCTCCGGGATTTAACAATGGATAAACATCAGTATGAAAGACTCATAACATACCCCTGACCACATTAAGGGAATCCTCCTGGTCCTGTTAAGTATGAAGAGTATATAACCTATTTTGGTGATAACCGCCCCTGCACTAGATGATGAGGCACCCTGCTAAGTTGGGCAACCTGTTGGAGCTGCTGTAGAATTAGCCTGATTTTACGAGCGAGCATGCCTGCCCTTCTGTGAAGCCATAAGGCACTCTTTCATTCTGTGTCCTGGTTTTCCACATCACAAACAATTACCACTACTTGCCATACACTCACCTTGGTGGTTCGTACCATATTTCTTGCAAACCGGATAAATGCACCTATTAGTGACACTACCATGGGACTTAGAGCCTGGTGCCCTATCAGAGGATGGGGCTGGAGCTGAAGACTTTTGGTAGAACTGAGAGTGATTATCACTATCTAACCTTTTCTGAGAATAATTGAACTCACCTTTCTAGCCCTTTTGTTGTCTCTTTCTCTCTCTTTGATCTTTTCCCTCTCAATTTGGTAGGCATGAGTCATAAATCTGGAGATGTCTATCTCCTTCACCAGTATAGCAGTCCTGCACTTCTTGACCACGTCATCAGAAACACCTGACACAAACTTACTCACATGGGCTCTGGAGTCAGCTACCATTGCGAGAGCATACTTTGACAGCTGAGTAAACTTGAGAGAATACTTTTTAATGCTCATGTCTCCCTGCCTTAAGTTGATGAACTCCTGAATCTTGGTTTCCCTAAGTTCAAGTGGGAAGAAACTTTCCATAAAAGCAGTCATAAACTCATCCCAATCTACTGGGCCTGCATCTGTACCCCTAGATTTCTTCCACTACTTATACCAGATATGAGCCACTCCTTTTAACTGATAAGCAGCCATGTCTGCACTTTCAATCAGGATGACACCTATAATCTCTGTAACCTTTTGGATGTTGTCTAGAAATTCTTGTGGATCCTCCTCAGCTTTAGACCCATGAAACTCAGGAGGATTCATCTGAGTTAAGTTCCAGACTCTAGCTACTACTGAGGTATTCTGTAGTGGGATTGGTGCCACAGCCTGCTGGTTCACCTGAGTAGTCATGGACTGGGCTAGCACTTGAAAAGCATCCCTAAACTCAACATGAGTGACTTTCTCATTCAAAGGATCTGTTGGAGCTGGTAGTGCTTGCTGATTTTCATTTCCGTTCCTCCTTCCATTAGCTCTTCTGGGAGGTATTTTCTATTACACATAGAGCACGAGTTAGAAGGATATTAAATAGAGTTCATACTCTATAGCACAAGATATAAAAGAAGGAAGGGAAGTTTTTCCTAAGAACGTCTCGTCGCTTCTCTCTCATAAGTGTGGTGCACTTTACACCCATGAAAGAGACTCTACTTAATGTGGCTTTCAAACACCATAGGACACATTAAACCTAATGCTCTGGTACCAAGTTTGTCATGCCCCGAGGCTTCCCTCTAGGAGCAACACAGTACTTAGAGTCACAAGTGAGCCCAAGCTAACTCATGGTCTGGCATAAACTAAGCATTTTGATTAAGTATTATCTGTGCGGAAGTTGAATTAGAGTAATCATAAAAGTTTTAAACATCCATTTGTATATAAAGTTTAACTGTATAAACTAAAAACTAACTCAATGTCTGAAAGCCTCTATCTGAGATGAGTTCCAGGGACAGGCCCCCAACTAACTCTAAAAGTCTGAAAACTATAAATAAAGATTAAATATAGAAAGCGTAAATCCCATCCTCAAAATATGAAGACTCACCAACTGAGCTGCTGAATGGATTGGAGAATCGCCCTAAGTGTGGTCTGGATGTTGAGCGACTGACCCTACATCATAATAAGATGTAGCACAAAAGTATGCGTCAGTACTCTGAATGTACTGAGCATGCGGGATATGCACTAATCTATACACAAATATACCGAACATGATAGAATGATCTAAACATGAAGGATGAGATGAAACATGAGTCTGAAAGATAAACTGATGCAATAACCAAGTATTTAACATGCAACTGAATAATGCTGAACTGAACTAAATAATAGAATAATTGAATACAAGGTTAATACAATAATGAATCTGAACTGTGCGAGCTACTGCTAACCGACATACCCCAAGCTGAGCTAACTATGGGGCCAACTTATAACCCTGTATGGGAAGGTGTTCATACCTTGCCAAGGGTACAAACATATACTAGAGTGGATCCACTAATCTGATGTGCAATAAGAGACTAGGATGTCAAGCCTGAATTGACGGGCGACTGCTTTAGAACCTACAATGGCGCTGTAGTTCTGGGACATAGGGACTTCTACCAAAGGTCTCAACCTAAACTGACGGGTGAGACTTCATCCCTTCATTCACTCGGTGCTAAGTCTACTCCCAAATAAATAAGTAAATCAACAGATACACTAACATACTGGATAGCTCATATATTGATTTATTTTAGAATGAACAAAATACTGAAACAGGAGCATTCAAATCATGAAGTTCAGACTAACTGAATATCTAACTAAAAAACATGAACCAGAAATTGATTGGGTGTTCATAACCACCATCCTAATGAATTCAACCACTCTGAACTATTCTAGAATCTAATTGAAATATAGAAATTCATAATTATAATTTCAACATTCAAGAATGATACCACATAGTGAGGGTTTTAGGGTTCTGATAACATAATACTATCTAGACTTCAAGAAAAATGCAATAAAGATTCATTCAAAATAGGAAAACTGAACTACAAAGGAATTCACCAAAATCTTGGGAGCCCTAGGTTCTAAAACCTAAGCTGAAACTGAAGATCTTGAGTTAATCTAAGGACTCAATGGGTGAAAGAAACCCACTGATGAAATCCCACATACCTGAAAGTAGAATCATAAGAAGAATCCTTGAGTTTTAGCCTGAACTTTGAAGAACCCTCTGTTGGCTTTGGAGAAGAAAGAATGTTTTTTTCTCTCTTATTTTTGCTAAGTGTCAAATGTAATCTGAGGGTATGAGGGGTTTAGGTAGTTTTAGTCTTAAAATTAGTCTTAGGCTTAGTAAAAAGTCATAGCTTGGCTTTAAAAAGGGATAGAAAAAGTCTGAGATACCCCTAAAAATTAAATTAAAAATCTGCTGAAAAATTTGTGACCTAAGTTCCATGGGTGAGAACCATGGCCCGTGGATGCTTCTATGGCCCATAGAACCCTGTCGTGGTTCCTGGGCCTTTTTTTTGAACTACGGGTCTGATTTCCACGGACGAGGTTCATGGCCCGTGGAACCATCCATGGATTGTAAAACCTATCTGTGGTTCTTGGGGGACTGATGACCCTTAGGTCTGATTTCCATGAGAGGCAATCACAAATCATGGTATGATCCACGAACAATGAAATATTATCATGGTTTTAGACCCAAAGTAGGGGTCTACAGGTCTAATTCCATTGAGGCCATTCATGGCCCGTGAACCTTTCCATGGTCCATGGAAACCGTCTGTGGTTTCAGTTCTAACTTGGACAACTTCACTTTCTGATTTTTTTGGGTTGGTTCTAATCTTAGAATTTCCTGGGGTGTTACACCATGGTCCAAATCATGACCCGTATACCCCACTCGTTGAAACTCAAGGGAAATAACCATGTTCAGAACAGAATCTATGAGCCAGGTTCATGGACTATGGTTATAACCACAAGCCATGGTCCCTGGTTGTAGAAATTAGGAAAATGTGCATCATGGAAGGACTGGTTCCACGGTCTGTGGTTCAATCCATGCCCTGTGAATAGTGCTTGTGGAACTCAGGTAAGTTCCTTTTAAATATGTTTGATGCGACTCGGACCCGCCCCGACCTATGACCTAATTTTGTTTAAAACCCTTTAAAAATCAATTTTCCTCCATTTTTGAATGTACAAACTGATCCCTCAACTTTTCTACTACCATTCAAACACTAAAACTCCTCTAATTCCCTAAAATAATCACTTCCTCTTCTAATCACTCCCAAATTACCCAAACAAATCCGAACCCATCCTCTTCTTCACCAAAAGTGCCAAAAACAAAAACATTTGAGTAAAGAAGGCCGTGGGTCGAATTGTTGCTTCCAATTTTCAATTATTCTACTCAAGTTTCTTCCATTATTCTCAGGGACGAAGTAAAATTGTAACCGTGTTTGAATTTTTGGTTGAAAACATTGGACCTAAGATTGTCCTTGCTAGAAATTGATGTTAAAGCCTTTGGGATGATGGTTTTTGTGAGTAAATACTTGAACTTATTGTGTGAGTGGGTGTTAATGGTAAAAATATGATGAAACTTATGAACAAAAATGTGAAAATTTGGTTTCCTGCTGTAACAGTGACTACGGGGTCAGTCCATGAGCCATGGTTAATTCTATGGATCGTGGATAACACTCGTAAAAATCAGGTCAGAGGCATAAAGTTTTGGTCTGACTTCCATGAGGGTCATCTATGAGCCGTGGATCAAACCACGAGTCATGGATGGCCTCCATGGATTTCAGATCTGCAGACTTACTTATGTCTCCTGTGACCCACGAGGGCTTCCATGAACTGTGGTTCAGTCCACTGGCCGTGGATCCCACTCGTGGATCCCTAATTCTAAAAAACTCAAAAAGTTTTTTGTATTCTTTTTCAATGTGATTTACTTATACTTTCTCCCGCAGGTTCTATGCCTCCTAAAGCAACTCCAAGCAAAAATAAAAGGAAAGTTGGGGCTCTAAAATTCCAGTGTTAGTTGTTTGACTAGCACCCTGAAACAGAGAAGAGTGGGTCAGAATAAGTCTATGAAATCCAACCAGATCCGAATGTGGTGCCTTGGACCATGAGGCAAGGATTGAGGACCTAGGTTACTGATGAGGCAGTACTACAACTTGCTCTCCCAGTTGTGACACAAGTGGCGACTACTACCCCCTACTCTGAGGAGGGAGAAGGGTCATCAGATACTGGGGACAACAATGGGTCCAACAGGGAGAGCTCACCAGCTACCGGTATAGGGAGCGACTCAGGTTCTGATAATGCTGGGTCTAACACAGGTGAAAAACATTCTACTAGCCCATCCACATCAGAGTCTGAAAATTGAAGGTGAGTTGAGGCAGAGAGAGTTGACGCTGCTCAGGCTCATGATAATAGGAGATGGTGTATACCGAGCACGTAGTGAGTATATGATTGGGATGCTGCATTATCTGATAGAGGCATACCTAGGAGGAGCATATTCAAAGAGCTGTGGATTCTGACAGAGGGCTTGGCCTCTACCCCAGACATACATGCTTTATTCACTAGATACTAGTTTGGGTGGATGGCTGAGCCATCAGGCAAGTACAACCCTAAGTTAGTACATGAGTTGTATGCTTCCTATTCAGCTTCGATACAACAAATTACCCTACCTAGGTAGAGGTGTCCAGACCAGCTCCTACTTACCAGCATAGTAGTACCTGGTGCACCAATTGACATCTTTGAGCGCACAATCTAACGCTTTCTATATAGGCTAGAGTATGAGTTGCCGGTTGACATAGCCTAGTTTGATCACTGTATGTGGACAGTGAAATATAAAAACAAAATGAAAAGATCCAGTCCACAAAGTGAATTTATTGAGATGGGTTACAGGATACATAGATGACCATGGCGAGGATGCTGAGTGGGTTACTTGAGGTGATATCAAAAAGGCATCCTTGAGTTCTGCATGCAAGTTTTGGTGGGCTATAGTAAAGTCACATCTTTGGCTAGGTATGCTATCAACATTCCGTGGTATATCATTGAGGAAATTCATGCGCGGGCATTCAGACCCAGTAATAGCATCCCCTTTCCCTGGTTGATTCACCGCCTGTGTATGGAGTCAGCGGTTCTAATTATTTCGGGTGTTGACCATTCGATAGAGGTGACTAGGACTCAAGACTCGAGGCTGATTAAAGATGACACTAATCCAGTCGCTCGCAGGCGAGTACAGACCTCCACTTCATCGGGTGCTGTGTTATTTGAGGGGCCGATAGTTCATGGTGATCAGGTTGACACTGGTACCATAACGCAATGCACAGATCATAGTATAGAAGTTCTAAATCTTGGAGCTAGTATGGCAGCAGAGGGTTCCATAGCTTCAGCTTCTGCACCTTCAACCTCTAGACAACCAGTTGCTATTCCTATTATGCCCACACACCCATCTCCTTCTGGTATGGTCACCATCACAACTGAGTTCTTACATGACTTGGTCCAGTGCCAGACAAAGACAAATAAGAAGGTGGCTAATTTGCTAGACCAGATAAAGCCATGGGTAAAGTCTACTATTGCAACCACTGAGGTGAGAGTCAGATCATAGGTTTAGACAGAGAAAGATCAGGTCACTCATGAGATAAAAAGGCGAATAGATAGATTTGAGCATCGAGTAACTAATCAACTGTGAGACGTATAGAACCCTGACTTAGGAGGCTTACATGCAGAGGTGGCAGAGCTCAGAGAGGAGATTGTATCACTAGTCACTAGCCACGCCCCTGTCATACCCTCCATTCCCATTGTTATCCTAGTGGTACCTATAAGGGTTGTTAATATATTTGATGATGATGAGCCTCCGACTGTTAGCGAGAAGAGGGCTCATATAGGATCCATCAAAGGCTTAGCAAGATTCAAAGAGAGAGAAGTGGGACCTTGTCACTGCCACACAACTGTCCTTGGATGACCTGCGACTACGAGAGGAGGCTGTAATGACCCTTATGGTCAATCCTGCGATTTTGCTTTCTTTGTTCTATTAGATCTTGCCTGTAGCAGCCCCAAGTCATTTATGACTTGTTAGGACAGGTGGTTCGGTGCCTCGACCATTCGTTAGGTCGTTATAACCATTTCCATGTTTTATAGCTTTAACTTAGGAAATTATTGACTTTAGTCAATTTTCTTAGCTAGCATGCTCGGAATCAAATTCCATTAGTACCATTAGTTGGGATCAAGGAGATTTCAGTTTGGTTTTATCTCCTTTTCTATCATTTTAGGCCAGTTGGGCTTGGAAGTTTGACTTTGGCTAACTTTCAATGATTGGGACATTGGATTCAAAATTTGATGATTCCATCAACTTTGGAATGTTGAGTTTGGGTTAGGTAGGTGGTTGGTTAGGATATCGAGTGAGTCGGGTTCAATTTGGGTGTTTGGTTGGAATTTTCAAGAGTTGACTTAGGTCAACAATTAATCGAAACAACCTCATATGGAAGCTTCGTCGATTTTGTTGAGTCTGGAATGTCATTTCCACTCTAGTTACATGTTTAGTTTGCGTGTATCTGATTTCGATTGTGCTCAAAACCTCCTGTGGGAGTTTTTCAAATTGCTAGTTTTTCTGCAGCAGAGCAGTGCTCAGCGCGATTGCGCCTGGGCACCGCGATTGTGCAAGTTCCCTTGTTGCTCCTTCAGTGCGATCGCACCTGGTGACCGCGATCATGCCAGTGTGCCTGCCACCTCAGTGGAAAACAAGATTAAAGCTTAATTCTAACCTAAGACCTACACTAACATTCAAGTAACTTATAAAATTTAAAATCTAACCAAGCCAGGTCTAAAAGAGGTAAACTATAACCTACCTCAATGCTGAACTGAAGTCGCGATCCATCACTCGGGAGTTTTTCCCTTTTGAAGTGCCTCGGAATGCTGCCATATTATCATAAACATAATCTAGGTATCAAGATGATAATAATGACTCCCATATTGATATACAAAAATTCGGGCAAAACATTTGCTCAAAAATTGACGCTCGGAGCCCGCTTAATGAAATAGAAAACAAATTTCATAATTATGTCCCCTATGGGTTTCTAAATCCATACCCAAAAACTTGGGCGCAAACAGGACTTCTTTCAGGGCCCAAAAAAGCCCAAAAGTTACTTGATCAAAGGAGAAAAGTTTTTCATTAATAAGAAATTTAAACGGAAATAGAGGGGGATATTTACGAAGGAAACAACAGAAAATCAGCGGGGGAACATGGTGAACTTACTAGGAACAATTTGGATAAACAATGGCTTCAAAACTAGCCTTTAAGCTCAATAATAATAGAGGATTTTTTATACTTGGTGAAGAAAACAAAGTGGAAGGATTATATAGCTGGCATGGGTCCTTCATCGTGAACGCAAAGCACCCCACGCGGTCGCGATGACCATGCTGGCTAGGACATCACGATCGCAATGGCCAGCCACAGGGCTGCAAAGAATACAAGGGGTCGGGTCCACAGACCCTTCATTGTGATTGTAGGGAGGCTACCTTGTGAACGTGATGCCCAACCAGGTAGACCCTCACTATCACAAGGTCTATAACGCAGTCGGAATAAAGAAATAACGCCTGCACCAGCAATAGCAAACTAGCAAAACACAAAGGCTAAAAGTTCACTTGATGGACCCTCGAGATTCATTTTAAACCCCATGAACACAAACCAAACATACTACCTAATTGGAAACAACCTTCTGGACTTAACGGAATCATCAAAATGACCAACAGAGTTCGTCTTGATGAAATGTTGACCGAAGTTAAAACTTTGCCTATTTTGCTTAAAAGTTACCCAAGTGCCCAAAATGAGTCTGGAAGCCCCACGACCCAAACCAAAGGTCCCACTAGCCCAAAGTTAACATTCTAGTGATAACAACACTGATGGAACTTCCATTCAAGCCCGTCTTCTCTGAATATTGACCAAAGTCAAACCTTTCAATTTTAAGAGTTCCAAAATAGGAAAACTCTTCTAAACTTGACCGAACACTTCCTGAAGCATGCCACCTATTTTAGCAAGTCAAACTAACTATGAAGAAGCTATAGGAAGGGTCAAAATGGTAAAAATGCATAAATATAAGAAAATGACCACGAGGGTCATTACATCATCCACTACTAAAATAACTTTCATCTTCAAAAATTAAAGAAAGGAAGGTACCTCAAGGATTTAAAAGGTAAGGATAATGGGTCCGCATGTCAATCTCGGTCTCCCAATTAACCTTCTCGATATGATGATTCCGCCATTGAACCTTAACTGATGGAATGTCCTTGGACCTCAACTATGTAACCTGCCTATCATAAATAGCAACAGGTTTCTCCTCAAAAGCTAAAGACTCATCCAACTGAACCGAATCCCACTGACACATGTATGACTCATCTGGAACATACCATCTCAACATTAAAACATGAAAAATAGGGTAAACACCTGAAAGAGCAGGAGGCAAGGCTAGCTCATATGCTACCTCCCCAATAGGATGAAGGATTTAGAACTGCCCAATGAACCTAGGGATAAGCTTTCCCTTCTTCCCAAAAGAACACTTGGTCACTAACCATAAACTCTAAGGCTCGAACCCTCTAGTCAGCATAGTTCTTTTGCCTCCTCTGGGCAGCACAAAGTCTCTCCTGAATAACTTGAACTCTATCTATAGAATCATGTAGCAAGTTAGTACCTCAGGGACTAACCTTAAATTCATTCAAACCAACCCACCAAAGACCTGCACTGCCTACTAAACAATACTTAAATAGAGCCATTTGAATACTGGAGTGGTAGATATTATTATATGCAAAATATGCCAAGGCTAAGAACTGGTCCCACTGACCTCCAAAATCAATAACACAAGCATACAACATATCCTCTAGAACCTGAATAGTACATCTGATTGACCATTAGTCAGCAGGTGAAAAGCATTGGTAAGCTCAAATTGGGTACCCAACTCTCTCAGAATAGACCTCTAGAAATATGAAGAAAACTGAGTACCACAATCAGAAATGATAAAAATAGGCACCCCATGCAAATAGACAATCTCAAGGATGTAAATCTGAGCCAACCTCTCTGAGTTGTAAGAAGTCTGAACCGATAAAAAATAAGCAGACTTCATGTAATGACCCTCTCAGTTATTTCCCCTATTTTCATATATTTTTAGCATTTCAAGCTTCTCCACAATGGCTACATGTCATTTATGACTTATTAGGACTGATGGTTTGGTCCCCCGGCAGTTTATTTGTGTTTTATTAGAGTTTTCCTATTTTGGAACTCTTAAAGTTAGGAGAGTTGACTTTGGTCAACATTTGGAGTAAACAGACTTAGATGAAAATTCCACTAGTGCTATTAGCTCTGAACTGTGGACTTTTGGCTAGTGGGACCTTTGGTTTGGGTCTCGAGGCTTCCAGACTCATTTTTGGTAATTGGGTGGTTTTTAGGTAAAATCAGCAAAGTGTTGACTTTGGTAAATATTTCATCAAGATGACCTTCGTTGGTAATTTCGATGATTATGCTGATTCTGAAATACCATTTCCAGTTGAGTAGCATATTTGGTTTGTGTTCACGAGGCTCAGAATGAATGCCAAGGGTCTGTTTGATTACTTATTGGTATTGTTGTTTTGCTGCTGTAGCTGGTGCAACTGCTCCTACAAAGCTTGTCTTGCACCAGCAAAACTGGTCCTGTATAAGAGGTGCTGCACCAGTGATAGATGGTGACGTCAGCAACCTTCGCTCCTGCGAAGCTTTGCCGCTCTTGTAGAGCTTTAGCCGCCTCTGTGGATGTTGCACTATGCACCTGGCTCTGCTCTTACGGACTTCTATCATTGCTGCATGGCTGCTCTTGAGATCTCATGGCCTCTCCTGCAGAGCTAGAGGAATTGGATAGCCTCCACTCCAGTGGAGTTTTCTTCATGCCTATGATGCCGCGCCTGCAATGATTCTTCTCCAGGAGCAGCGATTGCTGAGTTTTTTAAAGAACTTTTTTTTTTTCAAGTGTAGAAAAGCTTATTCACCTCCATTGTTGAGCTCGTATAAAGGGAAAATTACCATTTCTTGGTGATTTCTAGAGATAGTGAGGTAATTCTCTCCCACTTCTCGTTCTATCCCTGGTTTATACCTTAATTCCATCTTCCATTTTCAATTTGGGTTCCAAATTTGCATGATTTCTTTTTCACTTTCAAGTGATAGTTTTGGACCATTTGAGGTCCTAAATCACTCCCATTTTTTCCTAAATTTGGGGCATGCGTTCCTAACCTCATGGGGAACATATTTGTTGATTTTATTTTCTATTTCATTAAGTAGGCCCCTGAGGGTCATTTTTGGACCCGATTTATGGCCTAATTTTTGAAATAATGATATGGGTATCTTTTTTATATAGATTACTATCTTGATATTGTGGCAGCCATTGAAGGATTCTCAGAGGAGAAAGCTCCTGGTTAGTGGGTTCGTGTGTGTTCGGCCACCAGGAGGTAGGTTATGGCTTACTTACTTTTAGACTTTGCTCATTTAAGGTATTCGTATAATAGACTTCTATGGTTGGGGAAACATAGGGATAGATGGTAGTTCTTTGTGAGTCAAAGTATCTCTAGCATCCTCGGGATCATAGTCGAATGCCTTAGCTTAGTTTAGGATGGTTGTGACTTAGGGTGATTAGATCATAAAACCTTAGCATAGGATTAGGAGAGGACTTTGCGGTAGAGTAAACGCTTACTACTTGATTTATATTTATATTGTATCGCTTTTTCCTCGTATTTCCCTATTATCACATGTTGTGTATTTTTGGGCCCGAGGCCATGGGTGCTGGTTTGGTTAGATTCCATGCGTCCTTGGCTTATTTTGGTTAGTTGCTTACCTTACCTTAGTTTAGGTCGCATGTTACCTATTTAATATTTTTATTATGGTGTTATTAGGTATCCTTGGTATAGGTTGAGGTAGTAGGTTGCAACATAATTGTTTTCCTCCTCTAGATCTTTTTATTATCGTGTTATTTCTGTACTTCTTATGTTATGAGATAATAGACCAGAGGCCTTGGACTTTGGCTGGTGGACTTCTGGTTAGTATGATCATATCATTGTGGGAGGTGGTTACCCTATTGGTGTGTGTGTGCTTGCACTTATATGATTTTTGGGTTAATACTTATGCATTCCTACATGCACATACATTGTTCATGGCATGAATTGGAATAGAAATATCGGTTTTCTAGTTTTAAAAAAAGGTTTTTTGCCCTTGCCACATATTTCAGATTTCAAAAGGACTTGTACTACTTTACTACTCATTTTTGGTTTTTAAAAATAAAATGCCTCATTTTTATTGTTACGTCGACTCGGATTCTGGACTCATATTTACTTATTGTTATGTATGACCAGAATACATGACTCATATTTACTTATTGTTATGTCCGACTGAGATTCCAGACTCATATTTACTTACTGTTATATCTAACTTGGATTCTGGACTCATATTAAATTAATATTACATTTGACAGGGATTCTGGACTTGCATTGCATTAGCCACATATGGCATTGCACTATCTCATATTACATACCATGGCACTCCTCTGTATCCCTCTCCAAGCTTGTGGGGGTCCTGTTGGATTCATTGGTTGGTGTTTGTACTTTTCAGGTTTATGAGGATCTGATTAGGTTTATTTGTTGCCATTCATATTTCTCTTAGTCATTTGCCTTATGCTTCCCATTAGGTTAGTTATATTGTTACTTAATGCTTCATTTCGAGTTATTTACTTACGTTTTTAATGGTTTAGCCATGACCTATTAACCCACTTCTGACCCTTATCTTCTTGCCTTTAGCTTATATTGCATTTTATTATACTTATATCCTATTTTATCTCAGTCGGCCTATGATGCCTATTGGGTACCATGTGGTTTTGGTACTTATGCTACACTTCTATATCTTTTTCCAGATGCATATCTTAGTATGAGTTAGAACCATTGATGTCGTCCTTGTGTAGAGTTGCTGATTAGAGATTTGTGGTGAGCTCTTGTGACCGGAGTTGATTCTTCTCCTTCTGTTTTGGACTAGTCTTAGTTTGCACTTCTTAGATGGTCCTATATATATTGTACTTATCTAAAACTCCATATGTTGAGTAGCTATTGAACGGACTGATACCAGGTCTTGGGGGAATCTTTGTACATTTTGTTCTCTTCCCTCTCTACTTATATGCTTTATTTTCTGCTTGTTCCCTTTATTTAAATGTTGTTCTTCTGCTTTCATTTTGTTCTTTTATTAGCCCATTACTTGCCGTTCTGGGCTAAGGGTTTGTCTTACCTACTAGTAAGTTATAGTAGGTGCCATCACAACCTGAGAAATCGGGTCTTGATAGAGTGGTAAGAGAGCTCTAGGTTCACCAGTGTTGTTGGTACAAAAGTAAGTGTCTAGTAGAATCTTGTGGATCAGTATGATAACGTTCGTATCCTATCTGCGGGAGGCTACATGGAATTCTTAGGAAAGGTTCCATTTTCTTGATTCCTTATCGTGCATTCTTGACTCTTTCAACTCCTAAACCTCATTTGTTCCATTCCTTCTTAGATGGTTAAGACGAGTATGATAGCGGGTGAGAATGAGGCTCCTGCACCTATTGCTACAACACTTTCATCAGTGCCAGAATTGCAGATTGAGGGTTTGACGCTTCAGCCCAAGGACTTGGGGCCATCCTAGCCTCCAATAGGATTTTTGGCCATGTTAGTTCTTCAGGACACCATGGCTAGGACTCCGAGTCTTCTGGAGGGTGTCTCACAGTTAGGGGCAGTACCCGATTCTTCAAGCGGTGCTATGGTTAGTGATGAGTTTGCAGATCTTCAGTAGGGGTCTACATCTATTTTGAAGTATGAAGTGAGGTTTCACAATATGAATAGACAGGCTACCATGACTATGCCTATAGAGTTTGGAGAGTGCAATGTTTCTTCATAGGGTTGATTTCGCCGCTCTGTTTTGAGACAAAGCACTTTGTGACAGTGGAGACTACTTTCCTTCAGGTAGTTGATCATGCATGTGCTGTAGAGAGGTTATGTCGTGAGGCCTATGGAGGCGTTGGTTAGAGGCATCACCATCATTCACAGTTTTAGTAGTTCTCAGTCCTGAGGTATGGGATTATCTGGTAGAGGTCAGATTTACTACTTTCAGTCTATCAGGCAGGTTCAGGTGGCACCACAGGGATTAGGTCAGACTTTGCGAGGTTTGAACTCTAGGTATTTAGGCCGTAATGGCCAGCCTGGTTTATTAGGATCTTTCTGCTGGACTCTATCTGGTAGAGATTGCTATGTGTGTAGTGAGTTAGGGCATTTTGCTAGGGATTGTCCCAGGTTCATGGAGTTTCACCCTCTCCGAGTTCCAGTGCCACCAGCTAGAGGTGGTGTGCAGGGTAGTAGCGGTGGTCCTCAGATTGCTAAAGATGACTTCCATCTAGGCAGTTCAGGTGACCGTTCTAAGTCGGCAAGTACTTTGCATCTGGGCAATGCTTTTTGGGGCTGTTATGATTGTGAGGTGGTTGGCCATTATTCTAGAGAGTGTCCTCGATGTGGGATGATCGAGGCTTTAGCACTGACGGCTCAGCTGGGTAGGATAGGTAGTGGTGTGGGTACTTAGTCTGGAGGTGGACGCAGTCAGTCAGATGCTTCTTTGAGTATGCCAGAGGTTGGGGCTCTAGGTGTTGCCATTTCAGGTTCGATATCCTTGGTATTGTTTGATATGGGGTCTTCATGTTCATGTGTAATTATATTCTGACCTTGCTCTCGTCTAGGTGTAGTATCTGAGTTTTATAGTTCTTATGTTTGTAGCTACCTGATAATGTTCAAAAGCACTCTCCCAAAGGAGGTGGTAATGATTGCCAAGCAAAACAATAAGTAATAGATGTCGGGGCTGAATCCATAGAGAACAATGTAAAGGCAATTGAGGAAACAAAGAGCAAGAGCAACTTATTAAAGTTCAAGGAGCAAAACAGAAATAAAATGATTGGGGGGGTTTTGTTGTTTGAAAACACAAACGCGATTACAAAGGAGAGCGACATCAACCTACACAACGCAAGGATAGCAAGGGAGATTTGGGAATGGGAATTACCTCAAATCCATATGATCCATTACAAGTTATTCAACTACTTACTAGTTAATTATGGGCCAATCACAATATTCCTTGGAATCTTGAGTATCCATCAATATCTCTCGATAATTGGAAAAATTTCTCAACTAGTTTTCTCAAATCTAGCTAAGTGTCAACAAAGCTATTTCAGTTATGGCAACACTAGAATTAACTATTTTTTAGCTCAATTCCTTCAAATGAGGTTTAAAGACTTAAGTTAGAGCTAATTAACCTTTCCCCAACTTCAATTCACTCTTTCAAGCTAAAACAAATTAAAAGAGGCAAGTCCAAGGGTTGAGAACTCCTTTTAGAATTCAATTCAAGCACGAGATTAATTAGATAATAAAAGACCCCATTCATAAACTAGAAAGCATTCAATAGATTGTAAAAGCACAAGATAAGAATTCAAACCCAAATATTGTTTATCTCTAATACAAAATCCAAATCTCAAATCAACTAATACACCTATAATTTTAGCAATACAAAGCAAGAGTTAAAGAACAGAACTAAGGATTTTACAATAAAAACTTCCAATATTCACTCCAATGGTGTTGGGTGATGAACTTTCTCTCCAAGTTTGCCAACATAGGTCTCTCAAAATTTGTATTCTAAATTCTCTATGTTCCAAGACTGCTGGGAAGTATTTTATATGGATTGGGGTTTCCAAAAGTGTGAAATGACCAATCTAGGCATGACTGGAACCCATTAGTTGCACCTGCGGAACTATGACCGCAGGTGCATGACAATTGTGGCGTGAGAATGACCACATGTATGGATAAGGCTGATGTCAACATAGGTATGATAGACTATACCATAGGTGCGAAGCCGCAGTGGTAGCTTCCCTAGCGTAGGTACAATATAGCCAAATAGTGCTCAAGCCATTGGTACAACTCCTTTTACGCAAATATGAGACCGCTGCTGTGCCCCATTGCACGCAGGGGTGGCGGACCTGACAGCTTATAGTGCTGCTCTTCTCCTCTTTGCTCCACTTCCTTTTATCCCAGTTGCTTTGCATTATTTGCATAAATAAGAATCACCTGAAATATAACCAAAACACGCCATAAGAAGTCTCATATCACCATTAGAAGATGCAAAAGCATAGGAAAAGAGATGTAAATAAGTGGTAAATTCACCACTTATCAACACCCCATAGGAGAATTCTTTTAGAAGTGGATCAAGTGTATCAATCTTGGGAGGTCTCTATCCGAGGGGTATGATATAATATAGGTCTTGTTATCTTAATTGGTGGTCTTCACCGTGATTTTAGGTTTAGTTTGGTTACCTCATTGTCTAGTGGTCTAGGGTGGCCTTGCCAAGACCATTATCTTGCTTATGACTGGAACCTTTTAGTTAGTGTGGAATGGTACCAATAGCTATGTGCTAAGGGAAGTTATGTTGTCTCTAAGATCTTGGTGTTTGGTAGATTAATAGGTGTTTGGATGGTCTTGCTTACGTGTGTGTGAATAGTATTAACGTTCTTTGCTTGGGTTAGTTTCTATAGTTAGTGAGTATTTAAGGTGTTTTTCTACTATTTTCCCTAGTGCTCAGCCTGGTTGTGTTTTGACTATGACATTGATGTTGGGCCGAGGCATTTAGACGATTTCTATTCTGCCATATTGGGTAACACCTACACTATGTGGGAATTAAGGAAATGACTTTAGGACTTTCTCTAGTATATCTCCTTAGGAGTGTTTCAGTCTGGGTTTAGGAAGAAAGAAGGTGTCTCCTTGTGTAGTTGTGGTGACTACCAGCAGTGTTTGTAGATTTGATGAGTTGTGTGTTTAGAGCCTATTGGGTTTCAGTTTCTATAGTGCACATTGATGATTTATGAGCCTACTTGAGTAATAGAGAGAAGCGTGAGCAACGTTGAGAGTTGGGGATTCAGACTATGTGAGCTAGCAGGTTACTTAAGATGGTTTATGAATGGCTTCCTTCGGTTGAAACACCTTTGATTAGATTTATTCAAAAGATTGTTCCCTTCTAGTGGTTTGAATAATGTGTGGGGCTGAGTTTTCTAAAGCTCAAGCTTTGTGGATTTCAGCACCGATTCAAACTCTTCCAGTAAAGGGCTAGGAGATTATTGTATATTGATATACTTTAGGGTAGTTGTTTGCGTGTTGGTATAGTAGGACAAAATGCTTTGGGCCAGATGATAACAAGGATAGGTATTTTGTCTTTTTGAGTAGCTAAGTGGCGACTTTTGGCTTTTGGCATTCAACCCTTAGCCAATGAACTAGTTTTGACTTGATGACTTGAGGGTTCGTAGATTCTGGCTTGCGTAAAGGCTATGGACTTCGTGGTAGGATTTCCATATACCTTGAAAAACATTTATGTTGTTGGTTTGTCGTGGCTAGTTGGATCCAGTATATTCACCCTCTAGTGGGTTAGACCTTGTACAGTTCATAAAGGTTGGCTCAAATCTACATTTAGGAGGTTGTTCAGCTACACGAGGTGTTTTTCTATGTCATTACTAGCCACAGTATTTCCTTTGCAATTGAGTTTCTGGTGGTCATTTCAATTGAGGTTGGGTATCTGGGTTGAGCTTAGCATAAATTTCCATCCATAGTCTGATTGTCAGTCTGAGCAGGCTATTCAGGTTCTAGAGGATATGCTATGGGCAGGTGTTATGGATCTTAGAGGTTAGTGAGACCATTGCTTTAATTTGGTAGTGCTCGAGTATTCAGATAACTTCATTTGAGATGAAGGATGGTAGGAGGTATGGGTTTTTGGTGGGTTGGTTGATGTTTTTGAGAAAAGCTTAGGTAATTGACTTTTTGTGTGACTTTATGGTTAAGAGTACGGTGATCCAAAAGAGGGTTTGTACAATTTAGTTTAGGCAGAAGGGTTATGAGGATCAGAGAGTATATGGGATAGAGTATTGATGAGGTAAGTTTTGGAGTTAGCCTAGTTACTGGCTGTGTCAGGTGTTCATCCTGGTTTTTCCTGTGTCTATGTTGTATTTGTACATTCTGGATGAGTATTTTTGTGTTTTGGAGGGGGTTAGTTCAGTTAGTAAAAGCTTCAGCTTTCGAGGAAGAGTCGGTTGCTATTAGGGTAGGCAAGTAAGAAGTTGGAGATTTAGGGAGTTTTCAGTTTAAATTCAGTGGAGGTGTCATCCAGTCGAGAAGGCTCCTTGGGAAGCCAAGCTCAATATGCAAACCTGATACCCTTATGTTTTCGAGCCTTTGGGTGCTTTATGCTTCTTAACTTTTGAGGACGAAAGTTCTTTTAGTAGTGGATGTTGTAATGACCCTCCAGATCATTTACCCTATGTTTGTGCATTTTTAGTGTTTCAAGCTTTCCTACAGCACCTACAGGTTATTTATGACTTACCAATACTAATAGTTCAATCCCCGGGTAGTTCGTTAGTGTTTTAGGAGAGTTTTCCTATTTTAGAACTCATAAAGTTGGGAGAGTTGACTTTGTTTGATATTCAAAGTAAATAGGCTCGGATGAAAATTCCACCAGCATTGTTAGCTCCAGAATATGGACTTTGGGCTAGAAGGACCTTTAGTTTGGGGCCCGAGTCTTCCAGAGTTATTTTGGGAACTTGGTGGTGTTTAGGAAAAACTGGCAAAGTATTGACTTTGGTCAACATTTCATTAAGATGACCTTTGTTAGTTATTTTGATGATTCCGTTGAGTCTGCAATGCCGTTTCTAGTTCAGTAGCATGTTTGTTTTGTATTCACGGGGCTTTGAATAAAGCTCGAGGGTCCGTTCAATGACTTGTTGATCTTGTCATTTTGCTAGTTCATCCGCTCATGTGGAGCTTGGATCTCACTAGTGCTACCGCTTTGCATGTTCAACGGTCTTACCATTACAAGAGCAAGTGTCTAGTAGAATCTTACAGATCGGTACGTTGACGTCCGTATCTTATCTACGGGGCTATAGGGCATTCTTAGGGAAATTCTATCTTATTGCTTCCTTATCATGCATCCTTGACTCTATCAACTTCAAAATGTCATCGTTTCACTCTTTCCCAGATGGTTTGGATGAGATCGGCAGTAGGTAAGGACGAGGCCCCTGTGCCTTCACTTAGAGCCCCAGCTACGGGATGGGGCAGAGATTGACCTAAAGGTCAGGGTAGGGCATGGGATGCATGCCAGCTCGAGCCCAGACTATGGTACCATCACCATAGCCAGTTGTTGAGGAAGAGGATATTCAGCATGAGTTAGAGGGCATGGGGACAGCCTAACATCTGGTAGGTTTTGTGGCTACACCAGTCTTATAGGACACTTTGGTTCGTCTTCTTGATTTTCTGGAGGGCATGTCATAGCCCGGGGATTTACCTGGTACTCCTAGTGGCTCATAGGTTTTTGAGATGAGGCTCAGACTTCAGCCCAAGTAGCAATATAGAGTTTATGAGTGCATCCTGCTACTGCGGCTCCCCGATTAGATGTGTTGCCTATTTTGACAGTTGTTCAGCTTATGAAAGCCAGGCCGTCTATATTTTTTGAGGAGCAGAATATGCTTCAGGCCATGGTGTCTAGTCTGGTTCAACAGGTTCTTCTCCATGGACTTTAGCAGGCAAAGGTTTCTATAATTATGGTGTGCTGAGTCACTTTGCTAGAGATTTCCCTAGATTCAGACATGTTGATCAGCAGGGTCAGTTAGACCAGGCCCCTAGGGCTCTAGTGCCACTCAGCTAGAGGTGGTACGCAGAGTAGTAAGGGTGGTCCCTAGGGTGCTTGAGGTGTTTCTTAGTCTGGTAGATCAGGTGGTCATAGTGGACGAAGCGATATGTACGTATTTTTGGGCCAGTCGAAGGCTAAGGCTTTGGATGCCTTCATCACAGGTACGATCTCCATTTGTCATCAACTAGCTTCTGTATTATTTGATCAGGGGTCTATATTTTCATATGTATCTGCTTATTATGCTACTCATCTAGAGTCTACTTGTGAGTTACTTCCTGTACCAATGCATGTAGCTACCCAAGTAGGAGATTTCTTAGTAGTGGATCATGTATATCATGCCTGTGTAGTGACTATCCTGGGGTATGACATGTGGGAAGACCTGGTTGTGCTAGATATGGTTGACTTTGATGTGATTCTGGGCATGGATTGGTTATCTCTTTATCATGCGGTCTTGGATTGCTTTACCAAGACCGTTACTCTATGGATGCTTAGTATCCCTCTTATTGTATGGAAGGGTACCGATAGCCACGTGCCGAGAGGAGTTATATCTTTTTTGATTGCCCAATGATTAGTTGGGAAGGGGTGCTTGGCTTACCTTGGTTACATCCATGATACTAGTGCCACCACACCTTTAATTGAGTCAGTTCCTGTGGCTTATGAGTATTCAGATATGTTTTCTACTGATCTACGAGGTCCTCCTCCTGATCATGATATCAACTTTGGTATTGTTGTTGAGTCAAGCACTCAGCCCATTTCTATTCTGCCATATCAGATGGCACTAACCAAGTTGAGAGAGCTTAAGGAGTAGCTCCAGGATCTTTTGAGTAAGGGGTTTATTAGGTCGAATATGTCTCTGTGTGGTGCTCCTGTTCTATTTGTAAAGAGAAGGATGGTTCCATGCATATGTGTATTAACTACATGCATTTGAATAGGGTGACCATTAAGAACATGTATCTCATGCCGCGTACTGATGATCTGCTTGACTAGCTTTAGGATGTATCGGTGTTCTCTAAGATAGATTTGAGATTGGGTAATCGTTAGTTGAGGATCAGGGCTGTGGATATCCCAAAGATTGCATTTAGGACTTGATACGAACATTATGAGTTCCTAGTCATGTCTTTTGGGTTGACCAATGCCTCAAAAATATTTATAAAGTTGATAAATCATGTGTTCAGAGCCTTCCTGGATACCTTTGTTATAGTGTTCATCAATGCCATTCTGATTTATTCGAGGAGTAGGGAGGAGCATGAGCAAAATTTGAGAGTTGTGATTCAGACCTTGCGATATCAGCAGTTGTATGCAAAATTCACGAAGTGTGAGTTTTGGCTTGAGTCTGTAGCATTCCTGGGGTACGTGGTGTCCAAGAATGGGCGTATGGTAAATCCAGAGAAGATTACGATAGTTTGTACCTAGGATAGGCCTACTTCTCCTACTAAGGTTTGCAGTTTCATTAGGTTGGCAGGTTGCTATAGACTGTTTGTGGAGGGGTTTTCTTCTATAGCAGCACCTTTGACTAGATTAACTCAGAAGAATGTCCCTTTCTAGTGGTCTGACGAGTGTGATGTGAGCTTTCTAAAGCTCAAGGCCTAATTGACTTCAGCTCCAATCTTACTATTTTGGTTGAGGGCCAGGGGTTTACGATTTATTCTAATGCTTTCAAAGTTGGTTTGGGTTGTGTATTGATGCAACAGGGCCAAAGGATTGCTTATGTTTCCAGAAAGCTGAAAGTTCATGAGAGGAACTACCCCACTCATGACTTGGAGTTAGCAGTGGTAGTCTTTGTGTTGAAGATCTAGAGGCACTATTTGTATGAAGTATATTGTGAGATCTTCACTGATCATCGTAGTCTTCGGTATATCTTCAGTCAAAAGGACCTAAATTTGAGAAAGTGTAGGTGGTTGGAGTTACTGAAGAACTATGACATATCAATTCTCTATCACCCAGGCAAGGCAAATGTGGTGGTGGATGCCCTGAACCAAAAGGTGGTGAGTATGGGTAGTTTGGCGTTCTTGGCAGCGGAGGAGAGACCTTTAGCTTCAGACATCCAGCCCTTAGCTAACAGGTTGGTTAGACTAGACATTTCTGAGCAAGGCCGCGTTCTTGCTTGTGTTGAGGCTAGATCTTAATTGATGGAGAAAATTAGGGCACAACAGTTTGATGATGCAAGGTTGAGGATCATTCATGATAAGGTGTTGAGTGGCAAGGCTAGGAAGGCGACCTTAGATCTGGAGGGTGTACTGAGGATTGAGGGTCATATCTGCATTCCTAGAGTTGGATAGATTGATATTGGAGGCGGCCCATTAGTCTAGATATTACATTCATTCGAGGGTAACTAAGATGTATTATGACTTGAGGCAGCACTACAAGTGGTGTGGGATGAAGCGGGATATCTCAGAGTTCATGTCTATTTGCTTGAACTGTCATTAGATGAAGTACTAGCACCAGAGACTAGGTGGTTTGACCCAGAGGCTACCCATTCTTGAGTTAAAATGGGAGAGGATAGCTATGGACTTTGTGGAAGGCTTGCCATGTACTCTTTGGAGATTTGATGCCATTTGGGTTATCATGGATAGGTTGATGAAGTCTACTAACATTCTGCCAGTTCAGACTTCATACAGTTCAGAGAGATTGGCTAAGATCTACATCCGTGAGATTGTCCATTTGCATGGGGTGCCTGTTTATATCATTTCTGACCATGGTACTTAGTTTACTTCGTGTTTCTGGAGGTCGATTTAGAGAGAGTTAGGAACCCGAGTTGAGCTTAGCACTTCTTTTCACTCGAAAACTGGCCAGTCAAAGCATACTATTTAGGTCCTGGAGGATATGTTACCGACTTGTGTTATCGATTTTGGAGGTCAGTGGGAGCAAATTTTAGCCTTAGCAGAGTTTGAGTATAATAATAGCTACCACCCTAGTATTTAGATGGATCCATTTAAGGTGTATGGTAGGTATTGGAGGTCTCTGCTAGGTTGGTTTAATGTATTAGAGGTTAGGCCATGGGGTACCAACTTCATACATGATTCTATGGATCGAGTTTGGGTTATTCAGGAGAGACTTTGTACTGCTAAGAGTAGGCAGAAGAGCTATGCTGACTGGAGGGTTCGAGACCTAGAGTTTATGGTTGGTGATCGGGTTTTCCTTCGTGTGTCACCCATGAAAGGCGTGATAAGGTTTGGCAGGAAGGGTAAGCTTAGCCCTAGGTTCATTGGGCCATTTGAGATCCTTGTCCTATTGGGAAGGTAGCATATGAGTTAGCCTTACCTCCTGCTCTTTCAGATGTTCACCCTATTTTTCACGTTTTTATGCTGAGGCAGTATGTTTCGGATGAGTCTCATGTGCTTCAGTGGGATTCGATTCAGTTGAATCAGTTTTTGGCTTTTGAGGAGGAGACTGTTGCTATTTTTGATAGGCAGGTTAGACAGTTGAGGTCCAAGGAGATTCCATCAGTTAAGGTTCTATGGAGGCATCGTCCTATCGAGGAGGCTACTTGGGAGATCGAGATTGACATGTGGACCCATTATCCACACCTCTTCGCGCCTTCAAGTACCTTTTTTTTTAACTTTTGAGAAAGAAAGTTCTTTTAGTAGGGGATGTTGTAATGACCCTCGTGGTCATTTTCTTATATTCTTGCACTTTTACCATTTTGGCCCTTTTCATAGCTTCTACTTGGTTAGTTTGACTTGCTGGGATGGGTGGCATGCTTCCCAAGGTGTTCAATTGAGTTTAAGAAGAGTTTCCTTGTTTTGGAACGCTTAAAAGTGAAATGTTTGACTTTGGTCAACCTTTGGAATAAACATGCTCAGATGAGAATTCCTTTAGCACTGTTAGCTCCGGAATATGGACTTTGGGCTAGTGGGACCTCTAGTTCAGGTCTCGAGGCTTTTGGACTCGTTTTGGGAAATTAAGTGACTTTTAGGCAAAACAAACAAAGTGTTGACTTCGCTCAGCATTTCATCAAGATGACCTTTGTTGGTTATTTTGTTGAGTTTGGAATGCCGTTTCGAGTAAGGTAGCATGTTTGGATTGCATTCACGAGATTAGGAATGAATCCCGAGGGTCCATTCGAAGACTTTTGAGTCTTATTGTTATTGCTGGTGTGCTATTGCCGTTGCAGCTATAGGCCCTTCATCGCGTTCACGAAGGTCAAGGAAATTTGTCCATCGCGTTCGCGAGCCAAACTTCATGTTCACGATGAAGGAGCTGGTGGACTCAGCTCAGGCCCCTTTACATGTTTGCGAGGGGACCATCACGTTCATGATGGGTCCCCCTAATGCTTCTTTGCGTTCACGAGGTGTCTTTGACATTCCCGATGAAGGACCCTTGGTAGCTATATATTGCTCAAACTTCATTTTCTTCACCTTTTCTAACAAAAATTTCCTCATATTTGAGCGTGAAGCTTCCTTCTTGAGGATCTCTGGTCATAATTATTTTCGGGTAAGTTCCTTATGTTGCCCCGCTTAAATTCCCTTAGTTTTACGCGCTTTTCCATCTTTTCTTCCATAAAATTCCTTGTTATATTCCTGCAAATAATTCCATGATCAAGTGAGCTTCGGGGATATTTTGGGCTGAAATGTGTCCCATTTGTGCCCAAATTTTGGGCATGGGTTTAGGACCCTATTGGTAGCATAATTGTGAATTTTGCATCCAAATTCATAAGTGGGCCTCGAGGGGCGATTTTTGACTCAATTTTCAGCCCAAAATTCTTTATATCAATATGGGTTTCATTTTTTCCGTCGAGACACAGATGACACTAAAAACAACTCTCCCGAAGGAGGTGGTAGTGATTGTCAAGCAAAGAAAAAAGTAACCAAATGTGAGATCGGGATCCAATCCATGGAGATTGGTACGGAGATTCACCATAAATTGTCAAGTCAATTCACGAGAGTAAGCAAATTGTTCAAGCAAGTAAATAAAAATTAGGGAAAATGATTTGGGAACTAGAATTTAAATTGTAATAAAATAATGATGTGAACACGATTGTTTTAATCAAGAATGGGAAGCTAGGGGTGTGCTTCTGATGGGGTAATAAAATGGGATAGGGTTTAATTATTCAAGCAAATTCTCAATTAGGAGTGCGTGTAGCATTGGCTTAAAGTATACTTGGTAGTTTTTCAACCCACTAAGCATATATACTATGGTCTCTTTCGAACCCCATTGTTGAGCAATAAACCAACCAATTGACTTAGGTGAGTTAGGCTATTTCTAGCCCCAACTCTTAGGTGGGAATTTCCTAAATCAAGCTATTTCTAGACTCAATTTATGGTGGAAATCCAAAATCCCCACTATTGAATTCTTACCCAATTAATAAACTTCTTCAAGCAAGCACACAATTAGTAAGCTAAATTAATATTTGCAACCACTAATTTTATAATGAAAACATGAAGGATTCAATAGACCCACACATAATAATCAATTATAAACTCCAATAATCAACACCCATCATACATACACCCCTAGAATTGAATTTATCTACTCATGATGAAGGAACAAGAGAATATACCAATTGGGATTTCAATAATTCCATTCATTATGCAATAACCCGCTTCAAATTCCAAGCTCAATGTCAACATTGATGTTTTTAACTACTAAGAAGAAGAAAACTTGTACTCTAAGGTGTACTATATTCTATTCTATTCAATATTACTGTCACGCCCCAAACCATGGGAGGCATGACCGACACCCGGAGCCCCAAAAGGCTGAGGGTGCCAAAATAGAGTGTATCTCTATTGAACCTGCTGGGGGTCTGAGACCGACAAGGTCTATAAGAATAGCAATTTGAAACACTGAAAGCTCAATAGTAGGTAAACAACTCAAGGCCGACAAGACTATTATCATAGTAGATAGATAATAACAAGGCCGACAAGGCCATACCCAACACTGATATACATATACACATCTACAAGCCTCTAGGAGTAAGTAAACTATCTCATATCCAGGACAGGGCCCTAGACTACCCATAAGCTGTACATATACATAACCTGGTCAAAATATAAGCTAGACCTCTGACTTGTCAGCTCCAGGAAGAATAGAGCTTACCAAAATGGCTGAACTCTGCAACTCCTACTGAAGAGGTCTGTCTGGGTTTCTGTCTGGACCTGCAGGAATAAATGCAGCGCCCCCAGGCAATGGGGACGTCAGTACGACAATAATGTACTGGCATGTAAGGTAGAAACATAAAAGCAAGTCGCAAGTAGTAAATCTGAACAAGATATAATATGAAACTTGTAAACTGTAATTTTTAAGACTCATTAAGCTCTTTCTCCTTTATTCTTTTTAAAATACAACATATGCATTAACTCATACTGCAACTCACTCTTTATAACCCACGCTGAACCACAATAGTGCCTCGGTGCACCCTATATATAATAGCCTCAATATGGCAATAGCGCCTCAACGCACACTATGTATATAATGGCCTCAATATGGCAGTAGCACCTCGGTGCACACTATGTATATAATGGCCTCAATATGGAAGTAGCACCTCGGTGCACACTATGTATATAATAGCCTCAATATGGAAGTAGCACCTCGGTGCACATTCTGTATATAATAGCCTCAATATGGCAGTAGCACCTTGGTGCACACTAACACGCAAACCACGCATAATAAGTGTATTACTAGATTGACCTTCAAAGCTATTCTTGTTATTTATGAAGGTTCATTTGGATAACTTCTTTAGCCTTGGCTTAATAGGTGTTGGACTCAACATACCAAACACATATAAATGGGGATTTGACTTACTAACCTTCCTTTTATACTTTCTAAACCTTGATTAGGGATCATAATACAAAGAAGAAACTTGACAAAAGGATAACTTACGTTTCGTGCAAAAAGAATCAGATTTTTATAAGAAGGAAACTTGAATAACCATAATGTATAACTTAGTTCCCTAAGACTTGTTGAGTTACCAAATCAGCTCTCTTACAACAGAATACTCAAATTTCTTCTTTCGGAGATTTAGAATTCTATTTCTAGATTCATGCCGATAAGCAATAAAGAAGCCTTAACATACCTCGTTCCTTCCAAAGATTGCACTTACCACACAAGGGTATAATGAAGCTAATATTAGCTCTTAAACCTGATGCAAGCTTTCCAAAAGAGTAGCTAAACATTTCCCGGGCATATTTACGTATTTTGCATTAATTAAAGGTGTATCGTCACACCTTTCTCCCCTGTTAAATACACATCACACACATACCAACCTAATGCCTCCAATAATACAAAACCCATCAAACATCCCCTACTCAACTCACCATGCCAAAATACAATAGCAACACATTGAACCCACGGCTTCCGATCGCCGTCCCGTGAGTTCTTAACAATAATTCAACAACAATTGTCCATCCGAACATCAATCCAAAAATATGATTATGGGCAGAGTACTTACCACACATGAAGGGGTGTTTTTATCCTCTTTTTATTGATGCCTTAAAAATCTTAAGTACCCCCTACACATACACCAACAAGAGAAGAAGAAATCTCTTAATTGTTACACAATTTCTATGTGTTAAATCTTAAGAAAGGGGCTGCCATAGTTCATGTCTTTCTTACCATAGGATATCCTAGATATATGTAGTAGATTAATACCAAGATAACAAGTTGTTTAACTCACCTTAAGTTTGAATGAATCTTGATCTTCTTAGAACCCAAAAGGGAGAGAGGGGCTGCCAAAAGGAAAGGAGATAAAAGAGAATTTTTTCCAGCTTTTTGTGATCAATATTGATCAACAAAAGATCTGTATAAAGGGACCTTTTGGCCGACTTTTTTGAGTATATTTGGGCCAAAATGGGTCAAGAAACTTGGGCCAAAATTACCCTTAGCTTGGGTCTCAAAAGGGTTATGTTTTGTGTCTGATTTTGGGCTTCTCTTGGGTCAAAATGTGGTCAATATTGGTGGCTACCTTTTTTAGTTGTTTGGGCCAGATTTGGTTGTGCTTTGATGGTCCAACTTTAAGCTTCATTTGGGCTACCATTAGGTCTAATAATCCATGGTATTGCTACCCGTAATCGGCCCTCGGAACTTGGTTCATTAGCGTAGGTAGGTGATGTACCTACTTGTCACCTAAGAGCTTAGATAAGTCGAGCAAGCACCTCACTTGTTTTATCTCATTTTCAAAACCCTCATCCTTATACTTTAACTTAACACTTATATACATTTGACCATTTCAAATTCTAGGCCAAAGTACCCCTTCACAATCTCGAGCTCAAATACCTTCGTCGATATTTACTTAGTCACATAGGTTTTGAAAGGTACGGGGTGTTACATCCTTCCCCCCTTAGAATCATTCATCCTCGAATGAGGGTAATGCATATAGAGCTCTAGTCCCTTAGGACTTTTTTGAAATTTCGGCAGAGTTTCCTTTATAATTGGGACTATCCAAAAACCTGAAACTCAGCAAAAGTCCAGCACGATGCCTCACAGGGCGATACAACTATATACAATTAAATTTAATCATTTTCACATGTTCAAACCTGATCATATTTGCATAGTAGGAAGAGTATCAAGAACATAAGAATATGACTTACCTCAATACTATCTTCAAGTCATAAATAACTAGGGATGCTTTTTCCTTATTTCTTCCTCGGCTTTCCACGTCATTTCCTCGATATTATTATTTCTCCACAACACCTTTACCGAGGCTACTTCTTTGGTTCTGAGCTTCCTAACTTGACGATCTAGGATAGAAATTGGTACTTCCTTATAGGATAAGTCTTCAGAAAGTTGAACATCTTTGATAGGCATAATACGTGAAGGATCTCCTATGCACCTTCGTAGCATCGATACATGAAATACAGGATGGATTGTATCCAATTCTGTGGGTAAATCTAGCTCATACGCCACTTTTCCTACCCTCCGAATGATCCTGTATGGTCCAATATATCTTGAACTAAGCTTTCCCTTTTTACCAAATCGCATAACGCCTTTCATGGGCGAAACCTTTAGGAAAACCCAATCACTAATATTAAATTCCAAATCCCGACGTCGCACATCTGCATATGATTTCTGCCTACTCTGGGATGTTAGTAATCTTTCTCAGATTAGCTTCACCTTCTCCATTGCCTGATTAACTAGGTCTGGCCCTAATAATCCAGCTTCTCTAATTTCAAACCATCCAATAGGTGATCTACACTTTCGTCCGTATAAAGCCTTATAAGGAGCCATTTGAATGCTTGCATGGAAGCTATTATTATAAGCAAACTCAATTAGTGGCAAATGGTCATCCCAACTCCCTTTAAAATCTAGTACATAAGTTCGTAGCATATCTTTGAGTGTTTGAATAGTGCATCAGCTTGTCCATCTGTCTGTGGATGAAAAGCTGTACTGAGACTTATTTGAGTACCTAAGCCTCTCTGGAAAGACCTCCAAAAATGTGCTATAAACTGAGCACCCCTATCTGAAATGATGGAAATTGGGACACCATGAAGTCGAACTATTTCACTAATATACAACTTGGCATAATCTTCAGCAGTATAAGTTGTCCTGACTGGCAAAAAGTGAGCTGATTTTGTAAGTCTATCTACAATCACCCATATGGAATCATACTTCCGATAAGTACGGGGTAAGCCTGTAATAAAGTCCATGTTGATCACCTCCCATTTCCAGGTAGGTATCACTATACTTTGAGTTAGACCTCCGGGTCTCTGGTGTTCAATTTTTACCTGTTGACAATTCGGGCATTGGGCTACAAACTCTGCAATATTTCTCTTCATATTATTCCACCAATAAATCTGTCAAAGATCATGATACATCTTCGTCGCTCCTGGATGGATTGAATAGCGGGAATAGTGAACTTCTACCAAAATTTACTCCCGAAGCTCTCCGACGTTAGATACACATAGACGACCTTGATATCTCAGAACCCCATCTTCCTTAAGCTATTAGTGGTTGCTTCTGTTGTGGAATTTCCTCTCTCAATCTTACTAATTTTGGATCATCATATTGTCATTCCTTTACCTCTGTTATAAGTGAGGATTTTGCTGTGCTTTGAATAACAACTCCCCCATTACCTTGGTCTAGTAGTCGAACCTGCAAATTTAGCTAAGTGATGTAGTTCTCTTGTCATCTCAATCTTTGTATTTTCCATGTGGCTCAAGCTTCCCATGGATTTGCGGCTAAGTGCACCGGCCACTACATTGGCCTTACCTGGATGGTACAAAATATCTACGTCATAATCCTTTAGTAACTCTAGCCACCTTCTTTTCCTTAGGTTTAAATACTTCTGTTTGAATAAATACTGTAGACTTTTGTGGTCCATAAACACGTATACATGGACTCCAAACAAGTAATGGCGCCAAATTTTCAAGGCAAATATAACTGCTGCCAATTCAAGATCGTGAGTAGGGTAATTTTGTTCGTGCTTTCTTAGTTTTCTCGAGGCATAGGCAATAACTTTACCATGTTGCATTAAAATGCAGCCCAACCCAATCCTTGAAGCATCACAATAAACAACATAACCTTCCGTGCCCTCTGGCAGAGTTAAGACAGGTGCTGAAGTAAGCCTGTCCTCTAACTCCTGAAAACTCTGCTCACATGCATCAGAACACTGGAACTTGGCAGCTTTATGAGTCAACTTTGTCAATGGTGCATAGATAGAAGAAAATCCTTCCACAAACCTCCGGTAATAACCTGATAAACCCAAAAAACTATGGATCTCTGTAGCATTCAAGGGCCTCGACCAATTCTTTACAGCTTCAATCTTTTGGCCGTCAACTCTAATACCTTCATCTGTAATTATATGGACAAGAAAATCCACTGAAGTCAACCAAAACTCACATTTGGAGAACTTCGCATATAATTTATGATTCTAAAGTGTTCGCAATACTGCACGTAGATGATCAGCATGTTCGGCTTCTGACCGCGAGTAAATAAGGATATCATCAATAAATACGATCATGAATACATCTAGAAATGTCTTGAAGATCAGATTCACTAGGGCCATAAAAATTGCTGGGGCATTAGTAAGCCCAAAAGACATTACTAGAAATTCAAAGTGGCCATACCTTGTCCTAAAGGCTGTTTTTGGAACATCTACCCCTTTAACACGTAACTGGTGATACCTCGACCGCAAGTCAATCATTGAAAAACATTTGGCGCCTTGCAACTGATCAAAAAGGTCATCAATCCTTGGAAGTGGATACTTATTCTTGATTGTAACTTTTTTCAGTTGTAGGTAATCGATACACATTCTCAAGGACCCATCCTTCTTATGAACAAACAAAACTGGTGTGCCCCATGGCAATGTACTAGGCCTAATAAAACCTTTTTCGAGTAGATCCTTTAACTGTTCCTTTAACTCTCTTAATTCTGCAGGAGCCATCCTGTAAGGAGGAATTGATATTGGCTGAGTATCTGGGAGTAGGTCAATGGCAAACTCAATTTACCTTTCTGGAGGGATTCCTGGAAGCTCATCCAGGAATACATCTAGAAATTGACTCACCACGGGAACCGATTGAAGAGTCGCTGGTCCATCCTCTATGCTTCTTACTTGGACTAAATGGTAAATATAGCCTTTAGAAATCATTTTCTGGGCCTTAAGGTAGGAAATAAACCTACCCCTTGGCGTGGCAGCATTACCTTTCCACTCTAGGATTGTCTCTTCCGGAAAATGGAATTTGACAACCTTAGTTCTACAATCGATATTAGCATAACATGCAGCTAACCAGTCCATGCCCATAATGACATCGAAGTCAATCATATCTAATTTAATTAGATCAGCTGAAATGAGACGGTTATAAATCCACACTGCACAATCTCGATAAACTCGTCTAGCTATAATAATAGATTCACCAACCAGCGTAGATACAACAAAGGGTCTAGGAAACAACTCAGGGCCTGCCCCCAACTTACAGGCAATGAGGGGGGGTAACATATGAAAGAGTAGAGCCAGGATCTATAAGTGCATAAATAGCATGAGTAAAAATAGTCAATGTACCTGTAACAACATCAGGTGACGATTCCAAGTCCTGGCGACCGGCTAGAGCATAAGTGCAATTCTGACCACCACCTGAACTGGATGCTCCTTCTCCTCCTCTACCTCTACCATGACCTGGTGTAGCCTATTGGCCTGTCCTAGGGGGACGAATAGTAGATGAAGAAGCTGCCATCGACCCTGTAGGCTGGGACATCTCACCCCTACCTCTACTCGGACAGTCTCGCATAAAGTGACTAGGATGACCACATGAATAACAAGTATCTGAACCTAGGTGACATATCCCAGGATGCTTCCTACCGCATTGAACACAAGGTGGAAAAGGTGGCCTCATCTGACCTGAATGCCCCTAGCGATAGGAACTGGATGCACCTGAACTGTGGCCTGGTCCAATTTGAGAAAAACGATCATTCTTCTGCCTTTGCAACTGATATGGGGAACCACTAGTAGGGTGGGGTGATCGCCTATTAAAATATGGCCTAACATTACCTCGTGGCTCTACATACAACCCAGTAGATCTAACCCTCTTATTCTGATCCCTTTCTCGGCTTTGGTTATCTCCAATTTGTACTTCAAGATCCTCTGCAGTCTGAGAAATAGCCTGTATCATAAAAATATTCATATCCTCTTGTGTGAATGCTATTTTTAATCCCTTAATCAATTCATCCTTAAGGCCAAGCACATATCGATAAACTCTAGCTCATATCGTACTCACAATATCGGGGGCGTACCTGGCTAATGAATTAAACCTGAGGCTGTACTGCTGAACACTCATATTGCCATGCCTAAGGGATAGAAATTGATCAAGTCTGGCCTCTTGAACCTCTTGTGGAAGATAGTGAGCTAGGAAGGCCTCTGAAAATTCCTCCCATTCAGCTGGGGGTGCATTTGATACCCTAGACCGATCCCAAGCCTCGAACCATAAAATGGCCACATCTCATAACCTGAAAGATGCAAACTCCACTGCCTCCACTACTGTTGCATGCATGACTCGAAGTACTCAATAAGTCTGATCAATAAACTCCTGAGGATCCTCACGTGTGTCAGAGCCTGTAAATATAGGAGGACTTAGGTTGATAAACTCTCGAGCCCTAGAACTTTCTGAGCCACCTGACCTAACACTCGCTGATGCCCCAATTTGTTGTTGTTGTGTGTCTACCATCTGGGTCAATAATCGAACAACACTCCTGATGTCCTGGTCCTTTGCTTCAGGTGGAGGAGCTACAAGTGCTGGTTCATCTCTAGCTATCTCAAATGCCACTGGAGCAGGTGGGGTCAGGGGTACTGGATCCCCTCTAGTCTCATCAGGTACTTGATGAACTGGGATCTCTAGTGTCGGTGATTCACTTTGAGCCTCAAATCTATCCATTCGGATAGGTGGGGAATGACTAGTACCTTCCCCCGTATCCGTGCCAACCCGTCGGCTACTCATTTGTCTGGTCACAGGCATTTCTGTAAACAAGGAATAGAAAAACATGAATTAGACTTCAAACATCTTATGACCTTGCTCTATTGCACGATCTAGCAGATGAAAGAAGGATAACAATTCCTAAATGTCCCATAGCCTCATGATTATAGGTATGGTGCACAACACACCTATAAGCAAGACTCTACTAGACACGGCTTGTAAACTCCCTGGGATTCGACGTGCTTTGATACCAAGTTTGTAACGCCCCAAACCATGGGAGGCATGACGACACCCGGAGCCCCAAAAGGCCGAGGGTGCCAAAATAGAGTGTATCTCTATTGAACCTGCTGGGGGTCTGAGACCGACAAGGTCTATAAGATAGGCAATTTGAAACACTGAAATCTCAATAGTAGGTAAACAACTCAAGGCCGACAAGGCTATTATCATAGTAGATAGCTAATAACAAGGCCAACAAGGCCATACCCAACACTGATATACATATACACATCTACAAGCCTCTAGAAGTAAGTAAAATATCTCATATCTAGGATAGGGCCCTCGACTACCCATAAGCTATACATATGCATAACCTGGTCAAAATATAAGCTAGACCTCTGACTCGCCAGCTCCAGGAAGAATGGAGCTTACCAAAATGGCTTAACTCTGCAACTCCTACTAAAGAGGTATTTCTGGGTTTTTGTCTAGACCTGCAGGCATGAATGTAGCGCCCCCAGGCAATGGGGACGTCAGTACGACAATAATTTACTGGCATGTAAAGTAGAAACATAAAAGCAAGTCGCAAGTAGTAAATCTGAACAAGATATTATATGAAACTTGTAAACTGTAATTGGTAAGACTCGTTAAGCTCTTTATCCTTTATTCTGTTTAGAATACAACACATGCATTAACTCACACCGCAACTCACTCTTTATAACCCACGCTGAACCACAATAGTGCCTCAGTGCACCCTATATATAATAGCCTCAATATGGCAGTAGCGCCTCGGCGCACACTATGTATATAATGGCCTCAATATGGCAGTAGCACCTCGGTGCACACTATGTATATAATGGCCTCAATATGGCAGTAGCACCTTGGTGCACACTATGTATATAATGGCCTCAATATGGAAGTAGCACCTCGGTGCACACTATGTATATAATAGCCTCAATATGGAAGTAGCACCTCGGTGCACATTATGTATATAATAGCCTCAATATGGCAGTAGCACCTTGGTGCACACTAACACGCAAACCACACATAATAAGTGTATTACTAGATTGACCTTCAAAGCTATTCTTGTTATTTATGAAGGTTCATTTAGATAAATTATTTAGCCTTGGCTTAATAGGTGTTGGACTCAACATACCAAACACATATAAATGGGGATTTGACTTGCAAACCTTCCTTTATACTTTCTAAACCTTGATTAGGGATCACAATACAAAGAAGAAACTTGACAAAAGGATAACTTACGTTTCGTGCAAAAAGAATCAGATTTTTATAAGAAGGAAACTTGAATAACCATAATGTATAAATTAGTTCCTTAAGACTTGTTGAGTTACCAAATCAGCTCTCTTACAACAGAATACTCAAATTCCTTCTTTCAGAGATTTAGAATTCTATTTCTAGATCCATGCCAATAAGCAATAAAGAAGCCTTGACATACCTCGTTCCTTCCGAAGATTGCGCTTACCACAACTTGGACTTTCCTTTATTAAGTTAATCTACAACACAAGGGTATAATGAAGCTAATATTAGCTCTTAAACTTGATGCAAGCTTTCGAAAACAGTAGCTAAACATTTTCCGAGCAGATTTACGTATTTTGCATTAATTAAAGGTGTATCGTCACACCTTTCTCTCCTGTCCAATACACATCACACACATACCAACCTACTGCCTCCAATAATACAAAACCCATCAAACAGCCCCTACACAATTCACCATGCCGAAATACAATAGCAACACATTTAACCCACGGCTTTCGATCGCCGTCCCGTGAGTTCTTAACAATAATTCAACAACAATTGTCCATCCGAACTTCAATCCAAAAATATGATTATGGGCAGAGTACTTACCACACATGAAGGGGTGTTTTTATCCTCTTTTTATTGATGCCTTGAAAAGATTAAGTACCCCCTACACATACACCAACAAGAGAAGAAGAAATCTCTTAATTGTTACACAATTTCTATGTGTTGAATCTTAAGAAAGGGGCTGCCATAGTTCATGTCTTTCTTACCATAGGATATCCTATATATATGTATTATATTAATACCAAGATAACAAGTTGTTTAACTCACCTTAAGCTTGAATGAATCTTGATCTTCTTAGAACCCTAAAGGGAGAGAGGGGCTGCCCAAAGGAAAGGAGATAAGAGAGAATTGTTTTCCAGCTTTTTGTGATCAATATTGATCAACAAAAGGTCTGTATAAAGAGACCCTTTTGGCCGACTTTTTTGAGTATATTTGGGCCAAAATGGGTCAAGAAACTTGGGCCAAAATTACCCTTTGCTTGGGCCTCCAAAGGGTTAAGTTTTGTGGATGATTTTGGGCTTCTATTGGGTCAAAATGTGGTCAATATTGGTGGATACCTTATGTAGTTGTTTGGGACAGATTTGGTTGTGCTTTGATGGGCCAACTTTAAGCTTCATTTTGGCTACCATTAGGTCTAATAATCCATGGTGTTGCTGCTCATAATCGGCCCTCGGAACTTGGTTCGTTAGCGTAGGTAGGTGATGCACCTACTTGTCACCTAAGAGATTAGATAAGTCGAGCAAGCACCTCACTTGTTTTTCTCATTTTCAATACCCTCATCCTTATACTTTAACTTAACACTTATATACATTTGACCATTTTAAATTCTAGGCTAAAGTACCCCTTTTACAATCTTGAGCTCAAATACCTTCGTCGATATTTACTTAGTCATATAGGTTTTGAAAGGTACGGGGTGTTACACTTACTTCTCTCTATATTCTCTATGCTAATTGGGAATTGAAAATTGTTGCATATCCTTTGCACGAATCCCAAAAAGGGTCTTAGAAGCTTCCCAATTACGCCATAGACATCTGAACCATTTTGCCCTTCAGGACATGTGCGAAGCTTTGTGTGAAGGCACATGTGGCTTCCCATGGTGACTTGCGACTTCCAGGTGCCAAGTTATTAAAGCAATGATCTTCTCTTCACTTGCGATGACATCTGCAAAGGTATGGGCGATCACCCTTTACCACTTGTGATGCTCATATGCTTTATAGTTTAGGAAGTGTTTCATCTATCTTGTGTACTGGAACCTGCGAAATACAGGTGCTCTCTTGCGGCACGCATGTTAATCGCACACCATATACAACTCTTTGTTCTTTTGATTATCTTTTGTAACTTGGCTTCTATTTTTAGCTCCTTTAAGCTCAAATCCTTTTCTTCCTTCAATTGACCGAGGGTACCTGTATATAAGACAATAAAGGTATAAAATACTTCTAAATTGCATCAAATTAAGGCAATAATTCATGAATAACTGCTAAATAAGTTGGTAGATTGCCAAATTATCAGATACGTAAAATATATTTCTAATAGTGTGGCAGTAGTTTGAGGCTCTTCAGAAGGGGAAGGCACACGAGTGACATTTCGTGCTTGCAGTTTGGCCTCAAGGTAGGTTATAATTTACTTCTTTTAGACTTAGCTTAGTTAGATTCGATGTTTTATAAGTTCCATGATAGTTAGTGATACTTGTAGGATTGAATTAGGCTTAAATAATCCTCTCTTATAAATTGGCCATCTTTGGGACCTTAGATTAGAACCTTCGTTGTAAATCCTTTGCTTAGGTTTCTTTTAGTCTTAAGGTGTTTAAGATAGAATCCTTAGCATAGAATTGATGAGATTTTTGTGTTAGAATAGGCTGTTACTAATAGTTACTGTTAGTTCTCTATTGTCTCTTTTTCTCTCAATTACTGTGAAATTATGGGCCCGAGGCCATGGTTTTGGACTAGACAGGATTCCAGGTCAGTATCTATTACTTGAAGTATAGTTTTTCCCTTTTTGGTGTATATTATTGTATTTACATGATTTTTGTGATGGCATTTATACATTTTTGCATTCATATACATGGTTCATGTCGTGGGTGTTAAAAGAGAAATATGGGCTTTCCGGTGCTAAAAAGAGGTTTTGCTCACTCAATACATATTTATTTTTTCTAAAGGGTTTGTACTACCTTACTACTGATTCTCAGCTTTTAAAACTAAAATTCCTCATCTTTTACTGGTTTGAGCTATGGGGAGAGCATTTTACTTATTTTATGTCTGATGTAAGATTTAGGGATTATATTTACTATTATATCTAATGTAAGATTCTGAGCTCATGTTTATTTATTATTATGTCAGATGTAATATTCTATATTCATATTGCATTGGCCTTATACTGCATCACATTCATCTTATATTGCAGTGCATTTTCTTCTTGCTTGTTTACCTTGAGTGAAATAAGCATTTTCTTCTTGCCTGTTTATATTGAGTGTCTATTTCCTTTATTATTACCTTCACCATCATGTCCAAATTATATGAAATTTGGGTTTGGTTTTTAGCTTATACGCTTACCTTATTGTTATCTTCATTATTTTTAGACTTCTAGGCTAATCAAAATGAATAGTTTGTCTTTCATGCCACTTATATATACTAATCAAAATGAATAGTTTGTCTTTCATGCCACTTATATTATATATTATCTTCTGAGCTCGGTTGGCCTATGATGCCTACTGAGTACCTCGTGTTATGGTACTCATACTATATTTTTACATCTTTTTCTAATGCAACACCTAGTATGACCCACCCTCGCTAATTATCTACTCATTCGAGGTTAGCTGCTGTTTGCATCGTGGTGAGTTCCTGGCATCCAGAGATTTACTGCTTTCCCTCTACTCTTACTATCTTTATTTTGTATATTGGATAGATAGTAATATTTAGTATAGCTTTATCCCGTACATTAGATGCTCTTGTACCAGTGACACCAGGTCCGAAGTTTGGTTCTTATATTGTATATATTTTCATCTTTCTTGGTCCCTTTTGGGACCTTTTTGTATATGTTATACTGTTATGTATATATCTATACTGGTGGCCCTTTCCCTTATCTTTATCTTACTTTGGCTTATCATGTTTTATCTTATTTATAGTATAGTTCTTTGGGTTTGGCTTGCCTACTGATGTTTTTTAGTAGGCACCATCATGGTCCAATTTTGGGTTGTGACAGCCTTGTCCTATTGTTCTGGGTGGACTGCCTTATCCTATTGATCCAGGATGACTTGCCTTATTCTGTTGTTCTGGCGGACTGCCTTGTCCTATTGTTTGGGGTGGACTTGTCTTGTTCTATAATTTGGGTCAGACTTGCCCCGTCCTATTATTCTGGGTCGATTGCTCTTTGTTTATTATGTTAAAGTATTTTAAATGAATTGTTAGTACTTGATACCTGAAGCTTGATATGCGATTCCTTTAGCATGGCCTGCAAAAATCAAGGAATTCCTTTTAGAGTCATAAAGTAATAGCTAACAAATTGATGGAACTTGTCCTCTAGGGCTTATGATAGTAATGCGGTGATAAGAAGTTGATGGAGCATTGTTGTCTTGTTGTTCTTGACGTGAGATACTTGTTATACGATTATTAACATGACCTGTAAGATTCGAGAAGATCCTTTTAGAGTTGAGAAATAATTATGGATAAATTGATAATACCTGGCTGCTCAGCTTGTGATAGTGAGGTAGAATTTTTAGGCTCCTAGAATGTTTGAAATTTCATTGTAATGTCATTGTTCCTGCGTTCAAAGAAAGATTCTTAGTTTTGGGAGGGGTGTTAATTTTGTGTTGATCGAGAACTCGGCTTAGTAGATATCTTGTCCTTCAATTTTACGGTCGTTATGCTGGTTCTTATTTGGAGATTTAGAAGGTGGACTAGTGACACTTCCTGATCCAAATAATGCTCTTGCACTGGTATGCCTTCTAGTGATGACTTTCTTTTCCAAGATCTATCTCGGTCTTTGGCTCATACACAGACACAAACACTTGTACTTCTGTTAGAGCAATAAAATCTATGCAACTTGGGATGTTAAAAGGAATTTTTTGAAGGGTACAAAGATTATTTTATTTGTGTGACTGGGCCTGAATTAGGTTGCCTATGTATCCTTGAAGAGGAATCAAGTCAAAGCATAGTTTCACAAAACCATGATTTGATAAAAGGGTGGGTGAGTGGAGAATGGTAGGGTCAATAATTATGATAAGCTCTCCTTTGGAGTCTTGAGTGATGTCTCTTTTATGGGGAATATTTGGTCGTCTTGCCTTGTTGCTGGCTAGCATTAGAGTGCCCTTTTGTTTGATTTATGCTCTTGTAACTTATTGCATTGATGATGCCTCAAAGTCAATTCCTCTATGGTATGACTTTAAGCAGGAGAGAAGAGAATGCACTAGGTAAACTATCTTCGTAAGTGGTCCTGGATACTCATACTTTATTGTAAGTGAAAGGCCTGGGTACATGCATAAGTCTTCCTTTCCTAAACTTCAAATATTTCTCGAGTGAATCCTCGACAACCTCCTTATCTTATGGGTGACTTTGTATCTAGAATCACTAGCTAATCTAGATGGAATTTTATGATTGATGTAGTTCAAGCTTTGAATGCTTCATGAGAATATCTCTTCTTCGAAAATCCTCTTTGGGTTATGGGTATAGGTCATCGTTCCTTGTTATTGGAACTTTCATTTTAGTTCTTTCATATGGTTTTAATGCTCGAAGATTTGATTGACATCCTATGACTGATATAATGGTGTAGTTAATCGTGCCTTGATTGATGACACAATTCCAAAAGCATTTGCATTGGTAGTATGTTCTCACAGTGTTTATGGAGAAACCCTATAGATATGAGTAGGATGAGATTGACATGGTAAAGAAAATATCTTGGGATGAGACAATGAATTTAGGCATGAAATATCACATTAAGTAGCTAGGAGTGCCTTCCATGTTGACCAGTAAATCTTTTTGCCACCATATATCTTAGGATGTTATGAAGAAATTAGACCAATGTTAATTGTGGGGAAGTTGTTTGTCATTTATACTTCATCCTTAATGCATATTTGTGATAATTTAATTGTTTAGAAAAATCCAACCCTGATTGTAATATCTTCAAGTTGAAAGTCCTAGCCTCGGGTTGAATTAGACCTTTTCTTTATTAATATTTGAAACATTTTCCAAAAATTTCCACAGTCTTTCAAAGAGATTTTGGTGTATCTCAGGATGTCGTATCACATCTTCTAGATTTTGGCATCTTATATTCTAATTTTGTTGGAGGGTAATGTGAATTTTTGTTATAAATGGGCCAAGCCTTATATAGTCTGCCTATGTATTCCATCGAGGGAAATCAGGTCACACGTAGTTCCAATATAAAAAGGAAATATTGTTTCTACTAAAATATGATCTAACCCGATGAGAGTTGCCTATGTACCTCACCATGAGAAATTAGATCAGTATGTAGTTCTATTACATAAAAAGATGACAAATAGAGGGAAAGCTTGTTTAGGAGGCTTGATTGCTTCTGAGTTGATCATCTTGGAATTCGTCTATCGTCCATCTCTACTAGAATTAGTTCTTCTTTAGAGAGTGCCTTGTAAGTCCTCACTATTTTAGGTAGAAATAGTGTCTCACTTGTTGAAGCTTTCTTCTTTTCAGTTATTTGTTCCCAGGATCAGGTCATTGTTCACGGTTGGTTGTGCTGCCACAATTGGATTGCCACTGTTTTGATCAAATTCTCAATTTGGTGCCTCATCCTACTGCAATCTTTAGTGTCGTGTACCTAAATTCCAGGATAGAACACACAATGTTTGTTTTTGTCAAACTATCTAGGTAGTGGGACAGGAATCTGCCTTGGCTAGGATTATAACAAATTGACAACTCTCAACCTTTCAAATAATTGTGCTAATGGTTAAGCCAATTTGGTGTAGTTCCCATTATTGTCTCCTTTTGGATTTTGTCTTGGTGCAAAAGGTGCACAATTTTGGTAAACTGGTACTTGGATTGGTACATATGGTTGCGGTGGATTTTGTTATGTTGGAGCTCGTGGTTGAGGGTAGTTTGGCTGGATATTGTAGGCATAATATGGGTTGTTGGTCAATATTTGAATCGAATGGTTTTCTGGATTCTGAAGTGATTGGGAGGATTCTGGTATTGAGAAATGCGGCAACACAATGGGTTCCTCTTCTTTCTTTCTCTTGGTCCCTCCGATGGACTCTGACTGAATAGTTTTGCTTAAGTTTTTTGTCGACTTAATCTTTCCAAACTTAATTGACTCCTCTATAAAATCCCCCATTTTGATATAATCAGCAAAATTTTGTCCCATCATGGACATCTTCCTTTTAAAGTAGACCCATTCCTGATTGCGGATGAAATACTTCATCAATTCACTTTTATCCATTGGTGGTTAGAATATTTTGGCCGTAGACCTCTATTATCGAGCATATTCCTAGAATAACTCAAAAGGTTTCTTCTGTATATTGATGAGGGAAAATCGATCAGGTGTAATATTTATGTTAAACTTGAATTTAGCCATAATATCTTTAGCCATGTTGCGCCATCCATGCTAATGACGATGCTCTTGTCTAGTGTGCCAAGCGAGAGCCTCACTAGACAGACTTCTAATGAACAACTTCATTATGAGCTTTTTGTTTTTGTCGACCCTACCAATTTGTCACAATATTCTCTCAGATGAGCATGAGGGTCGCTCGTTCTATCAAATAAGTCAAACTTTGGTGTTTTGAACCCGACTGGCACATCAATGTCTAGATGGATGCATATTTCTTCATAGTTCAAATTCTTGCTTCCTTGGGTTTCCTAGAGATGCTTCATTGCTCGCTTTAAATTGCGGAGCTCATTTGCAAGTATGTTCCCCATAATTTCGTCTCCTTTTCTCGTATTTAGTAGGTACGTTAAAAGTGGGTGTCTCATCCATACTTAATGAGGGAATGTATCGATCTTAAAAGGTAGTGTCATTTGTCTGCTGAAAGTGTTGAGTAGAGGCGATGATATTGGGATGCAAGGTATAGTGAGAAAGATTTCATGGGTTAGCAGGTGTGAATGGGGATAATGGATTTGTTGAGTTCTTGGAGGTAGTTGGAGGTTTTGTTGATGGAAAGTGTTAGGTACCAAAGATCCTAGCGATGCAAAATAGGGAGGGCAAGGTAGAGTAGTTGTGGTTTGATGAGTCGGGGCCTTGCCTTGATGAAGTTCTCCTCTTAATGTCTCGAGTTGTTACTTCAAAAAGCGATATGCTCGTCTTTGTTTGTGTCGGTTCTTCTTATAACAGTTCCTGATATATTTGTTAGTGTGGAAATACTTCTAGTCGGGTCAACATCCTTGGTGTTGATCATTCTTAGGTTATAGCTTGATTCAGCCAGTTCTATCGATCAACACAATCAAACTTTGATGGGGGATAAAGAAAATAATTGCAAAAAAATATAAAATATCTAAAAAGTTAGTTTAGGTCAGTGGACAAGCACATACAATTAAAACGTCTGGTTAAGTGTTCAAATAATGTCAAGTAGATGCGTCTTATATTTTTAGAGCCTCTTTTTGCAAGAGATGGGCCTATGTTCATACAAATTGATATAAATGGATCCAAATTTGGACACATTTAAATTTGAAACATTACTTTCATTTAGACAAAGTGTCTTTGTGAGTTCACAATAAATAGGCCGATGGAAGCCTGGAATAATGAAAGTACAAGAGATGGCCACAAGGGCGTACAAAAGAATAGGCCATGAGGCACTCTTAGAAATAACGAGAAAGGACAACCTAAGGCCACGTGGGACCATTATCACTATCATCACAAAGACTCAAATAAGGCCCTGGGTGGTACTGTGAAATCCCCTAGATCATCTCTCATCTGCTATTCCTGGTAGTGTGGATCATTTTCTTCAACAATCACTAAGGACCCATACTCAGACTGATCTTCAGGATCCTCTTGTAGGTCAGCCCTTATGTAATCCTGATTGTCTGGAGGTATCACATCATTAACTGAGCTCGGATAACCTGTCGACGCATGGAGGTGGTGAGATATATATGAGGTATTATTTTCCTTGAGACTTGAGCCACCATGTCATAGTCTATAAGCCCAGGGATCCTTTCCCATCTCGAGTGCATTATGGGACTCCCTCTACTATCCATGCAAAGTATTTCGAGGTACACCATTTTGTTTGTCCATGTCTGCCGAGAGTGTATTCATCCACAATTCCTATAGTCTTCTAATTCTTGCTATAATCCTTCTATTTTTAGGATAATTGTTAAATGGTGATTACCTTGTTGTTTTAGACCACAATCAAACTGAGATTGCAAGAAAGGGCAAGGCTCAAGTTCATTAGAGCAGTGCAAGGCTTGGATTAAGGTAAGTGATGGTTGAATTGTAGTTAAGACTTAATTTAGTTGATGTGTGCATGTTAACTGCCTCTTTGTTACTTGTTGCAATGCATGCTATAAAATTAACTAGTTGGACAATATGGCAAGTGTTTAATTACTTGAAATGAGATTGTATAAAAAGGCTTGTTTTTAAGTGTAATGTGGTTGTGTTATCTCATATTGTGATTGTAAGTGTTGTGACATGAGTTGATATTGTGAGATGAACTTGTAAAGGTCATTGTCACAGAATTGGTGGAACTTAGGAGGTATAAGGGTGGGGATGTTGGAATAAGGGTGGTACAACATTGGTTTGGCATAATGGTGGTAGACACTAGTTGTCTGGTTTATTTGGTACATCGATTGAGCTCGTCCCATGCAGGTCATGCTAGTGGGCATTTATAAGACCCATTGTATGTGTGTACACAATATTGGTGAGTTTAATGGTTCTATGAGTGGAATAAGTTATATTGTTGATGCTATTTTGGATCCATGAGTGGTCCGGGCTATTATCTTACTTGAAATGTGTAATCATTGGTTAAGGTCAAGTAAAAAGGGAAATTATGGCAAGGTTGAGTTAATTGTTTTTAGTCATGGTTTGACTTAGTGGATTGTTTGTAACTATCTTATGTTTGTCTCAATTACTTAGTTATTTTTGAGAAAAGATTAGGAGAAGGTATAATGCTAAGTATTCATGGTTGTACTTTTTTACAATTTGTTGGTTATGTGTTCATATTTATTAAGTTGAGTTGGCCGATGACCCTACTAGTAAATAGTGGTTTTGTTATGATACTACCTGTGCTCTTCCTTTTGTTGAGTGCAGAGCATATTCCAGTGACTTGGATGAGACCTCAGTTGTAGTCAGTGATAATTTTTGACTCGAGGGTGATCTTCATCTTTTGAGCAGCTATGAGTCTTCATATGCTATGTTCTGGTCCACTTGTTTCGAACACAAACACTTTAGTCATTTTAGTTTTTCTGGGTTGTACCTGCAAATATTTGTATTCAGATGTTTTGGTACAATTACTTTCTGTTATTGGGAGCATTTTAGATAATTGCATCTTTTCCGCACCATTTGATTTTTAGATTTATCCAAAATTCTTATTTTATAATGGAATAGCTTATTTAATATTTAAAAATTGTTAAGTATCCTTATTGGGTAATTGGGGTTATATGATTCTCCGACCGAAGAGTTAGTGTGGGTGCAACTCACGATGGGCATGAGTCTGTACCAAAATAGGTCTGATAGAGTCTCGCAAAATGGTCTAGTGACGTCTGTAATTTTCTTTAGGAGGCTATAGGACTTCTGGAAATTATCACTTTCTTTCTTCCTTTGTGCTATAACTTGATTCTAATTGGTATCTAGTGATCCAAATTGGTATCTGACCTCTTTACTCCATTGTTCCTAGGATGGGTGAGTTTTTAGGGATGGAGGCTTTCCCTCGTTTTGTTTCAGGTCCTGTTATTACCGGGACTGAGCATGATATGTTGACTAAGTTTTGGAAGATAAAACCTCCTACCTTTGTTGGTTATGAGACAGAGGATGCCTTCGAGTTCATTGTTGATTGTTATCAGAGGCTGCATAAGATGGGCATTGTGGAGCAACATGGTGTGGCATTTGTGACCTTCCAACTGCAGGGTGCTACTAAGCAATGGTGGAGGGATCATGAATGTCGGTCTCTAGCTTTACCTCTATTGACATGGACTCATTTCCATACCCTATTCTTAGAAAAGTATGTGCCACACACTCTACGTGACAAGAAGAAGGATGAGTTTCTAGCTCTTGAGCAAGGAAGTATATTAGTTGCAGCCTACGAGGCTAAATTCATTCATTTCCAAATATGCTACTCAGTTTATTGGTACTGAAGAGGAGAGGATCTATCTCTTTGTGAAAGGTTTGAACACTGACATGCAGGTTATGTCCTTGCAGATGACTTCAGCTAGAAAGACTTTTAATGATGTTTCTGACTATGTAAAGAAAGTGGAAGGAGTCGAGATGTTTGGTTAGGTAAATATTGTAGTGAAGAAGGCTCAGAATGCATGTAACTTTAGCGGATCTTACTCTAGGGACTATGGGCATCATGTCTATCAAACTCATCCTATACAATAAGCTCTGCCAGTATCTACAGGGGTCCCTCAGGGACCACTCAACAGTCTTCAGTTGTGAGAAGTCAAGGGGGTTCGTATTTTGTTTCTACCGGCCCTCACTGGATCGAGGTTGCTTTACTTCTGGTGGTGTTGGACACTTTAAGAGAGATTGTATGAATGGTAGGCAGACTAAATTTAAGGGCCAACAGCAGTCAAGAGCTATGGTTCTAGCTGGTAAAGGTGGTGATGGTAATAGTAGAGGTCATCCACAGGGTGGGCGTGGTAGTTATCAGGGTGGTCGTGGTGGAAATTGAGGTGGTGGTAATGCAGGGAGAGGTGGTGCTCAGCCTACTAGAGAGGTTGCTCAGATTAATGACAAAGCTCATTGCTATGCCTTTCCAGGCAAATCCAAGGTAGAGGCTTCAAATACAATCATTACATGTACTATTCTCATTTATGACCGGATGTCTATAGTCTTGTTTGATCCGGGTTCCACTTATTCATATATATCCATTAAATTTTCCTTGGGTTTAGACATGGTTTGTGATATGCTTGACTCACCTGTGTATGTATCTACTCCGGTTGGAGACTCTGTGGTAGTGACTCAAGTGTATCATGCTTGCTCTGTTATGTTTATGGGTTTTCAGACTTGGGTAGATTTGGTGATTCTGGATATGCTTGATTTTGATATCATCCTGGGCATGACTTGGTTATCCCGGTATCATGTTGTTTTGAACTGTTATGATAAAGCTGTGAACTTAGACATGCCTAGGATGGAAAAGTTAGAATGGGAAGATGTTTATAAGTCTGGACATGTGAAAATAATTTTCTTCATTCGTGCTAAGAAGCTAGTTTGGCAAGGGGTGTTCAACATTTTGGCACATCTTCAGGTTGTTAGTGCAGAGGCCTCTTTTATTGATTTAGTTCCCGTAGTGTCTGAATTTCAGGAGGTATTTCCCATCGACTTGCCTGGTATGCTTATGGATCAGGACATTGACTTTTGCATTGACTTGGAGCCAGGAACTCGCCCAATCTCTATCCCTCCCTACAGAATAGCTCCGACTGAGTTGAGAGAGATCAAGACTCCATTGCAGGAGTTACTTGATAAGGGTTGCATTCGTCCTAGTGCTTTGGCTTGGGGTGCTCCAGTATTGTTTGTTAAGAAAAAGGACGGTAGCATGAGAATGTGTATAGACTATCGATAATTAAATAAGGTTGCCATCAGAAATAAGTATCCTTTGCCCCGAATAGATGATTTATTTGACCAGTTGTAGGGTGCTTCAGTATTTTCCAAAATATGTTTAAAGTCAGGGTATCACCTGTTAAAGATTCGGCCTCAGGATATACCCAAAACAACTTTTAGGACTCGTTACGAACATTAGAAATTCTTAGTGATGTCCTTTGGGTTAAATAATGCGCCGACAACATTCATGAGTTTAATGAATGGTATCTGCAAATCTTTCATGGATTTATTTGTAGTTGTATTCATTGATGACATTTTGGTTTACTCTAAGAGTAAGGAGGAACATACAAGTCACTTACGCATAATCTTGGGTATTTAGAGGGAGAAACAACTTTATGCTAAATTCTCAAATTATGAGTTTTGAATGTCTTCTGTGTCTTTTTTTGGGCATATGGTTTCTAAAAATGCGGTGATGGTAGATCACTAGAAGAATGAGGCTTTTAAGAGTTGGGCTCGGCCTAACTCATGACTGACTTATTAGTTTTGTTTTCCATTTTCCTGTTATAACTAGATCTAGGTGGATCCCGATAGTTAGTTAGTTTCTTGTTTCTTATAATATATATTATCTTTTTGAGCTCGATATGCATGGGATGCCTATTGAGTACCCCATGTTTTGGTATTCATACTATATTTCTATATCTTTCTCTGATGCAACACCTAGTACGAGCCACCCTCAGTGACCATCTGGTCATTCATGGCCAGCTATTGTTCAGATCGTAGTGAGATCCCAGTGGTATAAGAGCTCTAAGTTCACCAGTCTTGCCAGTACAAGAGCAAAGTTTCCAAAAGTCTCGTGGATCAGTACGATGACATCCATATCATATCTGCGGGAGGCTGCAGGGAATTCTTAAGAAAGCTTCCATCTTGTTTGATTCCTTATCGTGCGTCCTTGGCTCTATCAATTTCTAAATCTCTTTTTTTTTACTCTTTCTCAGATGGTTTGGATGAGATCAACAGCAGGTGAGGACGAGGCTCCTGCACCTACAGTTAGAACCCCAGCTAGGGAATAGGGCCGAGGTCGACCCAGAGGTAGAGGTAGGGGATGGGCTACGGCTCCAGCTCGAGCCCAAACTAGATTACCATTCCCAGAGCCAGATATTGAGATTGAGGATATGCATTATGAGCCAGAGGGCATGGGGCCAGTCCAATATCCAACAAGTTTTGTGGCTGCACTAATCTTACAGGATATGTTGGTTCATCTGCTTGGATTTCTAGAGGAAATGTCACAGACTTCAGCTTTGCTTGGTACTCGGATTTGCTCACAGGTCAGGGATGAGGCTTAGACTTTAGCTCAGGAAGTGAATATAAGGTTTAGGACCACAACCTGCATTTATGGAGCCCCATTTAGAGGTGGTTCCAGTTCCTATAGTTGTTTCGCCCATTCCATCATAGCCTATATGTCTTATTCGGAGCAGATGATGCTTGGTAGGTTTCTGTGGTTGGGTCCCCTGAGATTTTCTCATGCTCTGAGGGAGGATATACATGAGTTTTTGATTAGTTACCAGGAGAGGTTGCATAACGTTGGTCGAGTCACATGGAGTATATTACACTATGTTTCAGCTAGATGGTCCAGTAAAAGAGTGGTGAAGGTCCTATATAGCTTGCAGACCAGTCGGGTCACCTGGGATTACATGGGCTCAGTTATTCGAGGCTTTCTTGGAGAAGTATGTGTCATGTAGCTTTAGAGAGCGATTGATGGACAAGTTCACTAGGTTAGAGCAGGGCTCCATAACTGTTACAGGGTACAAGGTCTGTTTCTATGAGTTGTCTAGGCATGCCACCATGATTTATCCCACCAAGTACGAGAGGGTGCATTGCTTTGTTTAGGGGCTGATTTTGCAGCTTAATTTAGCTATGAAGGGTATGGTAGCCTCAAGCCAGTCCTTCTTGGATGTTGTAGATCATGCCTACACTATTGAGGGCATACTTCACAAGCCCAAGGGGGAAGCGTCAAGAGGCCTTGCCATTAAGGTAATTACAATGGTCCACCATCTCAAGGTAGAGGCTTTTTTGGTTGAGGTCAGCACCAGAAATGCTTCCAGCCGAGCCAGCCTATTTAGGTAACATTACAAATTACCGAGGGTCAGAGTAGTTAGGGTACTGGTCAAGCTTCTCGTGGTGCACATTCGGGGTATTCAGGTAGTAGTGGCTAGTCTGGTTTAGTGGGTTCTTCAGTTCAGGCTTTAGTAGGTAGAGGGTTCTTTGAGTGTGGTGAGTGGGGGCACTTTGTTGGAGATTGTCCTAGAGTCAGACATGGTAACCAACAGGGTCAGCAGGTTCAATCCCCCAGGGCTCCAGTGCCACCAGCCAGAGGTGGTGCACATGGTAGTAAAGGAGGTCCCTCGGGTACTCGATGTAGTCCTTAGTCTGGTATATCAGGTGGTCATGGCGGTCGAAGACATATGTATGCATTTCTGGGCCATCCAGAGGCTGAGGCTTTAGATGCTGTCATTAAAGATACGATCTCTATTTGTCATCAGTTGGTTTCTATATTGTTTGATCTAGGGTTAACATTTTTGTATGTATCTGCTTACTTTGCTACTCGTCTGGAGTCCACTTGTGAGTTATTTCCTACACCTATGCATATAGCTACCCCAGTAGGAGATTCCTTAGTAGTGGATGATGTTTATCAGGCTTGTATGGTGACTATTATGGGGTATGACACGTGGGTAGACCTGGTTATACTAGATATGGTTGAATTTATTGTTATCTTGGACATGGATTGGTTTTCTCCCTATCATACAGTTTTGGATTGCTTCGCCAAGTTTGTCACTCTTTGGATGCCTGGTATCCCTTATATTGTATGGAAAGGTACTGATTGCCACATGCTAAGGGGAGTTATATATTTTCTGAGTGCCTAATAGTTTATTGGGAAGGGGTGCTTAGCCTATCTTGCTTACGTTTGTGATACTACTTCCACCACACCTTTACTCGAGTCAAATCTCGTGGTTTGGAAGTATTTGGATGTATTTCCCTTTGATCTACCAGGTCTTCCTCCTGATCGTGATATTGACTTCAGTATTGATATTGAGCCAAACACTCAATCTATTTCTATTCTGCCATATCAAATGGCACCAGTCGAGTTGAGGGAGCTTAAGGATCAGCTCCAGGATATATTTAGTAGAGGGTCCATCAGGCCTAGTGTGTCTCCGTGGGGTGCTCCAGTTCTGTTTGTGAAGAAGAAGTATGGGTCCATTCATATGTGTATCGACTACAGGCAATTGAATAAGGTGACCATTAAGAACAAGTATCTGATACCGCGTATTGATGATCTGTTTGACAAGCTACAAGGTGCAGCAATATTCTCTAAGATTAATTTGAGGTTCGGTTATCATCAGTTGAGGATCAGGGCTGTAGATATCCCAAAGACTGCTTTTAGGACTCGATATGGTCATTATCAGTTTCTAGTCATGTCTTTTGGGTTAACCAATACCCCAATAGCCTTTATGGAGTTGATGAACCATGTGTTCAGAGCCTACCTAGATTCTTTCATTATTGTGTTCATTGATGACATTCTGTTATATTTAATAAGTAGAGAGGAGCATGAGCAGCGTCTGAGATTTTTACTTCAGACCTTACGAGATTAGCAGTTATATGCCAAATTCACTAAGTGTGAGTTTTGGCTTGTTATATGCCAAATTCACTAAGTGTGAGTTTTGTCTTGAGTATGTGGCATTCTTGGGGCACATGATGTCCAAGGATAGGATTATGGTAGATCTGGCGAAGATTATGGTAGTTTGTGATTAGGCTAGGCCTACTTCTCCTACCGAGGTTCACAGTTTTGTTAGGTTGGCAGGTTACTATAGATGGTTTATGGAGGGGTTTTCTTCTATAGCAGCTCTATTGACTAGATTCACTCATAAAAATGTCCCTTTCTAGTGGTCCGATGAGTGTGAGATGAGAATTCAGAAGCTCGAGGCCTCATTGACTTTAGCTTTGATTCTTTATCTTCTGGTTGAGGGCCAGGGGTTTACTATTTACTATGATACTTCTACAGTTGGTTTGGGTTGTTTATTGATACCGTAGGGCCAAATTATTTCTTATGCTTCCAGATAGCTGAAGGTTCATGAGAGGAAATACCCCACTCATGACTTAGAGTTAGCGGCGGTGGTCTTCGCATTGAAGATTTGGAGGCATTATCTTTACAATATGCATTGTGAGTCTTCACTGACCATTGTAGTCTTCAGTACATATTTAGCCAGAAGGATCTAAATTTGAGGCAACGCAGGTGGTTGGAGTTACTAAAGGACTATGCCATATCTATCCTTTATCACTCGGGGAAGGCAAATATGGTAGCGGATGCCTTTAGCCGAAAGGCAGTGAGTATGGGCAGCTTGGCATTCTTGGTAGCGTAGGAGCGACCTTTAGCTTTGGACATCCAGTCCTTGGCTAACAGGTTGGTTAGAATTTATATTTCTAAGTTGGGTTGTATTATTGCTTGTGTTGAGGCTAGGTCTTCCTTGTTAGAGCAGATTTGAGCACAATATTTGATGATATGAGGTTGAGGATCATTCATGATAAGGTGTTGAGCAGTGAGTCTAGGAAGGCGACCTTAGGTCTGGAGGGTGTTCTGAGGATTGAGGTCGTATATGTGTTCTCAGAGTTGGTTATCTTTTTAGGTTTATCTTAGAAGAGGCCTATTGTTCTAGGAATTCCAATCATCCTGCGGTAGCTAAGATGTACTATGACTTGAGGCAACACTATTTGTTGCATGGGATGAAGAGGGATATCTCAGATTTTGTGTCTAAGTGCTTGAACTGTCAGCAGGTGAAGTACAAGCACTAGAGACTAGGTGGTTTGACTCAGAGGCTACGCATTCCGGAGTGGAAATAGGAGCAAATAACTATGGACTTTGTGGTAGGATTTCCATGTACTTTGCAGGGGGTTTGATTCTATTTGGGTCATCATGGATAGGTTGACGAAGTATGCTCACTTTCTGCTAGTGCAGACATTCTAAAGTTCAGAGAGGTTGGCTCAGATTTAGATCTATGAGATTGTCTATTTTTATGGGGTGCGTGTTTCTATCATTTTTGACTGTGGTACTCAGTTTACTTCATGTTTTGAGAGGTCTATTCAGAGAGAGTTGGGTATCTGAGTTGAGCTTAGCACTGCTTTTCACCCGCACACTAATGGTCAGTCGGAGCATACTATTCAAGTTCTATAGGTTATGTTGCGGGCTTGTGTTATTGATTTCATAGGTCAGTGGGACTAGTTCCTAGCTTTGGAAGAGTTTTCATATAATAATAGCTACCATTCCAGTATCCAAATGGCTCAATTTGAGGCTTTGTATGGTAGGCAGTGTAGGTCTCCGGTGGGTTGGTTTGACGCCTTTAAGGTTAGGCCGTGGGGTACTGACTTGCTGCGTGATTCCATGGTAGAGTTTGAATCATTTAGGAGAGACTTTGTACTGCCCAGGGTAGGTAGAAGAGCCATGCTAACCGGAGGGTTCGAGACTTAGAGTTCATGGTTGGTGACAATGTTTTCCTTCGGGCGCTGCCCATGAAGGGCGTGATGAGATTTGGGAGGAAGTGCAAGCTTAATCCTAGGTTCATAAGGCCATTTGAGATCCTTCGTTGCATTAGGGAGGTAGCATATGAGCTATCCTTGCCTTCTGCTCTTTCAGTTGTTCACCCCATTTTCCATGTTTCTATGTTGAGGTGGTATGTACTAGATGAGTCGTACGTGCTTCAGTGGGATTCAGTTCTGTTGGATGAGTCTCTAGCTTTTGAGGAGGAGCCAGTTGCTATTTTGGATAGGAAGGCTAGGAAGTTGAGGTCCAAGAAGATTCCATCAGTTAAGGTTTAGTAGCAGCATTGTCCTATCGAGGAGGCTACTTGGAAGATCAAGACCAACAAGCGGACCCGTTATCCTCACCTTTTTGAGCCTTTATGTATCTTCCTTTATGTAACTTTTGAGAATGAAAGTTCTTTTAGTAGTGGATATTGTAATGACCCTCTAGGTCAATTAAAAAAGATCCTCTAGGTCAATTAAAAAAATACCCTCTAAGTCATTTTCTCTATTTTCATGCCTTTTCTGCATTTCAAGCTTTCCCACAGTAGCTATAGGTCATTTATGACTTGCCAAGGTTGATGGTTTGATTCCCGGATAGTACATTTGTGTTTTAAGACCATTTTCCTATTTTGAAGCTCTTAAAGTTAGAAGAGTTGACTTTGGTCAACATTCAGAGAAGACGGCCTCAGATGGAAATTCCATTAGTGTTGTTAGCTTTGGAATGTTGAATTTGGGCTAGCGAGACCTTTGGTTTGGGTCCCAAGGCTTCCGGACTCATTTTGGGCGGTTGGGTTGCTTTTTGGTAAAATGATGATTTTTAGTATGGGGCCCACTTTTCATCAAAATGATCTCCATTAGGAATTTCCTCGGTTCCATTGAGTCCAAAATGCCATTGTGGTAGGGTAGCATATTTGGTTTGTGTTCATAAGTTTTGGGAATGATTCTCGAGGTTGTGAGTGGACACTTTTTGAGTGAAGTTGCAACTGATGTTGTTGGTACTAGTATGGGCTAGACTGTAGTGCTTTGGCCGCACCTGTGCAGCTTCCCCTGCATTCAAATGCTGCACGTGCGGTGTAGGGTGATGTCAGGAAGGTATCACCCATGCGGCGTGTGTGCTTCACCTGCGGAGCTGGAGGGTCCTGTTGACCTCTGCTCCTACGGTGGTTTGGCCGTCGCTGCGACGCCCACCTGCGTCAATCGCTGGGAGTTTTAAATGAAGTTTCTTCTTTATTTATCTCATTTCCAACAACTCATTTCCTCTATTGTTGAGCTCAATTAAGTAGGAAAAGCACCACTTTTAGGTTATTTAAGGAGCTATTGAGGTAAGACTCTTCCTCTCTCGTTATATCCCGCGTATGGGTCTTTATTTTGCGTTTCATTCTTGGATTTGAGTCCTAAATTGCATGATCCCTCTTCAATTAAAGTGTCAGATTTTGAGCCATTTGTGGTCCAAATTCTCTTTCAATTTCACCCAAATTTAGGGCATGCACGCCGCATCTCGTTTGGAGCATAATTATGAATTTTGTTTTCCATTTGGTTAAGCGGGCCCTGAGGATCACTTTTTGACCCGATTTCCAGCCCGAGATTTCATATAGCAATATGGGTGTCAATCTTCTCATCTTGACACCTAATTTATGTTTATGATAGCGTAGTAGCATTCTGAGGCTATCCAGAAGAGGAAGGCACACGATTAACGATTCATGCTTGTAGTTCAGCCCAGAGGCAAGTTACAATTATTTGTTTTAGACCTGGTTTAGATAGATTTTATATGTTATAAGTTACTTTTAATGCTAGAGTAGGTTTTAGGCTAGAATTAGGCTTTAATCCTATTCTCGCATATTTGGCCATTACTGGGACTATAGAATAGAATTTCCATGTTTATCCTTAGTTTAGGTTGCTTTAGACTTGCTTATGTTAGGATAAAATCCTTAGTATAGGCCTGTGGCGATAGCTACACTAGAGTAGAGATTTATAGTATTTTCTTTTATTTATTTCATTTTCCCGCTTTTATTACTGTTTTTGTGTAACTATGGGCCCGAGGTCATAGCCTTGGACTGGACGGAGTTCCAGGTGAGTATCTTGTTTGGAGGGAGCCTTTGCACTATTTTAGTGTATATTCCTATATTTACATGACTTCTTTTGGCGCGCATACCTTTCTGCATTCATAAACATGGCTCATAACGGGGTTTTTAAAGGAGAAATGTTGTTTTTCGAGTTGAAAAGAGGTTTTCAGCTTTATGATTTACTTTGGATTTTCAAATGGGATTTGTACTGCTTTACCATGGAGCATCAGGTTTTCAAACAATATGTCATATCTTTTACTAAATTGGATTTCTAGAAGAGTTTATTTAATAATTGCTTCGTCTGCTTGGGATTTCGGACTGATATTTGCTTATTATTTCATCCGACTGGGATTTCGGACTCATGTTTACTCACTGTTTTGTCCGACAGGGATTTCAGACTCATATTGCATTGGCCTCATACTGCACCGCATCCATCTTATGTTGTACCGCATTTTATGTTGATTGTTTCCGCTTTAAGTGTCTTTTTCCCTTGTTATTATATCTTCATAGTTAGTTTGGATGGTTCTATTTTAAGTTTTCCTATTGTAACTAGATCTAGGTGGATCTCGACAGTCAGTTACTTTCCTGTTTCTTTTAATATATATTATCTTTCTGAGCTCGGTCGACCTATGATGCCTACTAAGTACCTTGTATTTTGGTACTCATACTACATTTTTGCATCTTTCTCTGATGCAACACCTAGTACGAGCCGCGCTCACTGACCATCTTGTCATTCGTGGCCAGCTGCTGTTTGGATTGCGGTGAGCTCTCGGCATTTGAAGATTTTTACTGCTTTCCTTCTACTCTTCTATTTATATATTATATTTTGGCTAGACAACGTATGTTGTGTAGCTTTATTTTGTACTTTAGATGCTCTTGTACCGGTGAAACCAGGTCCAGGGTTGGTCCATGTATATATTTTCGTCTTTTCCGATCTCTTTAGGGCCATTTTTATATATTTAGTACTGTTGGTATATATCTATACTGTTGGCCCATATCTTATTATGACTTCTCTTCCGCTTATCCTTACTTAAATGTTTTATTGTACTTCTACATCTCTTGGGTTGACTTGCCTACTAGGGTGGTGGTGGTTTAATAGGCACCATCATGCCAGAATGACATAATAATTTTGAAATAGAACAAAAATCTTTAACTTTTAGGGTAAAAAAGACTTGCTGAAACCTTTACCTACAAATGGTTTAAAAAAGAACTACAACATGCTCATTCACTTTTTAGACACAAAAAAGTGAGACATGAGAGAAAAAATGTAATGACCCTTCCGGTTATTTCCACGTATACGTTTTTCTTGAACCGTTAGAGCTTGTTTGTAGTGGCCCCAAGTCACTTAAGGCTCATCAAGACCGGTATTTTGGTGTCGGGTCCATTTGTTTGGTCGCATTATAAGTTTTGAAGTCAAGCAAGTCGGCAAAATTTATCGTAAGTTCTTTAATAAATTTTCTGAACTTTGGGTAAAATGTCTCGGAGCTTTTCTCTCAATATATAAAGAGTTATAAGTCCCTCGAAATAACAAATTGAAGGTCTACGAGTCTAGTTTCCAACACATAAAACCTCACGTCCAACTGATCTCGGAGAAAAAAGTTATGACTGTTTTACTGCGGACTGTCTGGCAGAAACCGGGTTGCGAACCGGGTCGGGTCAAACTCGATTTAAGCCTCAACTTCACATTTTAAAATGCCATTTCAGTTCTGAAACAGTGAGAAAACATAAGGGAGGGTTCCAAGAGAGTTCTTGGGTATCAAAATCGTGCGATGGTGAATTGCGAGCCTAAGTCTGAGAAATTATTAACATCGCGTGTATTTGAAAATATTTTATTTGGAAGTTGAATTTGGTAAAAAGTTATATTATTATTACCTTTTAAAAATATTTTAAAGGTTTATGAAAAATATGTTTGTTACGATATAATTGTATATGTATTTATTTTATAAGATTTTTATACATTGTAATATTTTAACGGAGATAGTAAATTTAGTTATGTTGAAAATTATTATTATAATATAGTAAGTTTTATTGGAAATAATTTTCTATTTATTGGGATATATTTAAAATATTATATTTATTTTACCACGAACCTATGCAATACCCGAATATATACATTATGGGGTTAAAATAGGTATGGTGTGTCACCTCTACTTCCACGTGGAAGTAGAGGGAGTGGACAGCAAGTGAGTTAGGCATTAGTGCTGCCACTAAGCACATCACCAAGCACCTCTAATTGGTTATTAGGTGATGTTGGCCAAACTTTAATCCTTGTTATATTTATATATATGTTGCATCTATATATCCTTCTGCCAAGTCTCTCAATATTATTTGAGGATTAGCAATACCTAATATCCGCATATACTTATGCTTACAATTAAAGGAATATTTGTGGAAAAATTATTTGATGCGATGTGCCATCTTTGAAAGGAAATCAATTATCTACGTCAAGTTATTCAAGCCCGAGTTCGAGTTTGATTTCGTGTTGGGGATTTTTTCGGAGAGGTTCAAGCTTGTCATCGGACAACAGGTAGGTTACGGGCTGCGTGTGCCGGAGGAAGGGTATACAGTTGAGTAGAGGTATACGGGCAGTGTCCTTCCATGGAACCTACCTGCTGGGCCGGATCGGCACCGGAGGAGGTACATACAGAGATACCATTTCACTTGAGATCTTCATGCATCATATCATTCATCGTTTGAGGCTCCACCGTTGTTTGTTGTTTGTTGATTGTACGCTCCGGTAGTATGGGATGCCAGAGGGTTTGTTTTCACTTGTTTGTGTTCCTTGGTTGTATGGGCGGCCGGGGGACTGTAGGTAGACTTTTGCTATTTACTTACAGAATTGTTCCCTGCTACGGTTAAGTATGAAATTGGTTACTGCTAGACTGTTAGTTTCTGGATTTGAGATTGCTATGATTAGTTGAGTTTGATTCATATCCCTGAGCATGTCTATCATTACTCTTTCCCTCTTCTTACACTTGAGGTTACCGGTATACCGTCCATTTCGTAAACTTATTATGTATACACTGTTATTGCAAGGACCCCAGGTGCGTTATTTCTTACTTTCACCTGTGCTATGGTGTGTATATTCTGCTTACTGGCCTCACATGTGGTTCTGTTGATTTCCCTCTGGGCTAGTTCCTGTGTACCTTTTGTTGATTTCTGTGACTACTTGCTTCTATTCTGTCTGTTACTACGCTTTTATCTTATATGTGCCCAGTCGGCCTATGATACTTACTGGGTACCTTATGCTTCGCATTTGGTGCTCACCCCTACCCCCTGCATCTTTGGGTGCAGATCCTAGCGTGGGCCATCGCCGTTAGATCGTTGTGATTCGTGCTTGGAGATCTGTTGGGGACTACTTCAGACTGAGGGTGAGCTCTTGGCGATCGGAGCGTAGCTTTAGTTTATCTTTTGCTTCATGTACTCTATTACCATTCAAAGACATCTGTATATATTGTTTTGGATTATTTGCACTCCATGTATGTAGTTTGGCTCTATACTATGATACCAGGTCTTGGGATTTGGTTTAGTTTCCGCATATGTATATATATATATCCCTGTTATCTATCCTCTTCGTCTTGTTCCCTTATTTGTTAGATAGTAGCCCATTACTAACTGTCTTGGGCTACGGGGATTGGTTCACCTACCGGGGGTTGTAGGTGCCATCATGACCGAGAAATCGGGTCGTGACAAAAAATTAGACCAAGATTGGTTTAAACATCAAATATGCTTCTTATACTTCTTTACTTACTGTTAGATTCAAGTGTTGAACACATAATACCCTTTAAAAACTTAAAGCAACCGAAAAAGAAAGGATAGGGGTGAACTTCACATTAGCCAAGTTAACCATCTCCTTTATCCTTTGTTACTCAATGGTGACGCAAAGGAGAAATATTCATACAACATCCTATCTTTTATCACACCTTCAACAAGTCAATACTCACGTTTACAAGGTAATCATGACTACTAATAATTTTAAAATAGGCACACAAAATACTTATATTTTCTTAGCTCTTATTATTAACAACTTAAACTTCACTTATATCACTAATTTGGATGTGTAACAACCATATATTGAGACCAACAAAAATCAAGACAAAATCACATTCTTGAATGTGATTCTCAGAAACAAGAAGAAATACTTAACATATACTTGAAGATGGAATAAGCATACGCACACACTTACATACATGTATTGAAACTAAAATATAAAATAAAGAGAGGGAAAAAGCTCACCTTCTGTTAAGCAGCAAAACTGGGGCTGCATTGTCAAGGATTTTGGAAATGAACTCGAACTTTCTCGTTAGTTTGAGTCAACTCAGAAGACAAGAAAACAAGGGAAAAGAGTTAGAAAGTAGTAGTGTTGTGAAGAGAAACTTATCCTTCAAGTAACTGATTTTTTTTGTGGTGAAAGAGGCTAGTATTTATAGCCGAAAAATGTGAGGGTTTCAGATTTGAAATTCGGATTTAAAAGGCTTTCAAGAGAGGGTTGAAGATTTGAAAATGTCACGACCCAATTTCTCAGGTCATGATGGCACCTACAACCCTCTGTAGGCATACCAATTCCGGTATCCCCGAATGGTTAGTAATGGGCTACTAGCTAATAAGCATTCAGAAGAACGATATAAATAGCGGAAGCAATGGAACAAGGTAAAGAAATAAGCAACAAGAATATATATTTAAGAAAACTAAGCCATCCCACTGACTGGTATCACAGTATAAGAGCCGATACTAAATATACAGAGTACAAATGGTCCAAAAGAATATATATATATGTCTCTGAACAACAAAAGAGAACATAATACAAAAGATGAGATAGCAGCTAAGCTCCAATTGCCAAAAGCTCACCCTCAATCTCAGATAGCCCAAAATCACCCCACACGAGTCTCCATGAGTCAACAGTGATGACCCACACTAGGATCCGCACCAAGAAGATACAGAGTGTAGTATGAGCATCAATTGCAAAGCAACGAGTACCCAGTAGGCAACATAGGCTGACTGAGCGCATATAAGATATAAAAGCAATAATATAGCAGAAAGCAAGAAGTGGTCACAGAAGCAACAAATAAGTACACAAAATCTAGCACAGAAGAATACAAGTAGAAACCAACATACTTGGCTAGCTACTAGAAATATATATCTCACAGATACAGGTGAAGGAAAGAAGAATGCACCTGAATCCTTGCAACAATAATACATATAAAGAGAGTTTTAGAAATAGGTGGTATACTGGTAACCTCAAATAAAAAGGAAAGGAAGAAAGGCAATTAACAATAACATGCTCGAAAACAAGACCAATAACTAAACAATGTTAATAATATAGTTCTGATGAATGATAATAAGAATCCAATGGTAATCATAACAAGAACCAATACTATGATGGATAAATAAATACAAATCTACCTACAGTCCCATGGATGCCCATACACGCGAGGAACACATACAAGTGAAAACAAACCCTCTGGCATCCCATACTACCGTATCATACACTCAACAAACAACAAACAAGGGTGGAATCATACACAAATGAAAGATATGATGCAAAAGTGAAAACTAGGTGGAACAATAGCTCTGTATGTACCTCCTCCGGTGCCTATTGTCCCAGAAGGTAGGATCCATGGAAGGACACTGTCCTTATACCTCAACTACACCATATACCTCTCCTCTAGCACACTCAGCACGTAGCCCCTGGTCCGGATTGGCAAGGTCCATGGAGGTCCTCGACCACACACTCAATCTCATAAACTCAATATGATCGTCCAGAGTGTATCCGGATCCAAATAAGTAACCGACGTCTAAGAAATGCATGCCCGGAGTCTATCTAGGTCTAAATCCCTGAATCAAGTCTCAAAAACCCCAATAAGGGTATCCTGACATAACTGAGTCTAAAATAGTAGTAAAACAAGTCGGATGCTCGACTCGACCAAGTTTAGTATCATCTAAAATCAATGGTAAAACATGTCTAGCACTACGGCTCAGCCGAGTCTAGTATAAGTATGAAAACAATGATAATTTCATCCTGTTAACTCTTTTACCCCAAGAATATCCATGAAAATTAGTTCCAAACCTTTTATAACCAATTTTACTGAAAATGGGCCCTCGGGGCCATGCAAGATTTAGAAAACCATTTATAGTGGGCCCAAAACTAAATCAATAGTAAAATATGCAGAAATCTCTTCATATGCATGATAATGATATGCCAAATGCAAACAATAGCCCAATAGCTCACAATCAACCTATCAGCCCTACACAGGCTCCAATCGCTCTACAACATATATAAACAACTCTAAAATTGCAATATCAATGTCCGAGACTCACGGATATTCCCAAGTAACCCACCATCTATGGCTAGAGTAAAATACAAGGCCAGACAGGACCACAAGGGTGATACTACCAACTATAATGAGTACTACAACCATAGGAGCAAAAATAAGATGGATATGAAGAAACATACAAGGTCTGGGGGTATCAAGCTAATAAAACCCAAACCAAGGGTGCTAATTCGTATAACTATAGCCTATATACATAAATTTTAATAGAGAGGAGATCATAACCTACTTGTCATCCAATAACAAGCTGCTAGAATGACGATGTCCAAGCTCGAACTGCTCCGAGAAGCTCCGAATAGCAGTCAAACTATCATAAATATAATCTATGCATTAAAATGAAGCTAACGGTACCCATAATGCTAAAAGTATAGCCGGGTCACAATTTGAGTCACAAGCGGGCCAGCGAGGCCCATAACCCATAACCAAAAACGAAAAAGCGCACGATGAGCCTGACACTCCCATGAGTGCATGCTCCAAAATTAAGCGGATTTAGCCAACAAAAAGGGCTCAAAATAGACCGGCAAACCAAGGAATCAAACAGGGAAATTAAGGAGAAATACCAAAATAAAAAGAAAGAATTCACCTACCACGAGGAGAGGAAGCAAGCCCACGGGATGAAATCCATGCAACCCCCAAACAAACAATCCCAAATTGAGCAACTACAACCAACAAAACCCCAAGCTTAAGGAAGACACAACAATGGAGGTTTAGCTAATGGAGAAGAAGAATTTAGGGAAGAATAATACTTACCAACCGAAGAGAGAAGCAAGATTAAGCGCCAATTGGTGAATTCCCAAGCCAAGAACTGATTTGGAAGCAACTTTAGGTGAGGGAAATGAGTTTAGAGTTGAAAGGAATAGAGAGAAATGGCTGGAAAATCATGAAGGAGACAATATATAAGCTTGATCACAGGATGGAGCCATTGGCGCTGGCCAGGCGCCATTGGCACTGAAGGCAGCCAGGCGGGCTGGCGCTGGCAAGCCGCCATCACGCACATGCGCGATCACGCTAAATGAGCATCATCAGTGCTGGTAGGTAGACAAACTATCTAGGCGCCATCGCAGCTGGTGAGGGCACCATTAGCAAGCTAGCGCAAATGTGCTGCCTTGGCGCTGAGGACATGCCTGTTGCAGAAAAATAAGTTGAGATAAAAACTTCCACAAGGTGTTTCGGATACAATCAAAACCCGATACTAACAAACCAAATAAGCTACTAGAGTACAAACAATGTTTCGGACTCAACAAAATTGATGAAACTTCCATACAAGGTCGTTTCGAAAGAATGATGACCCAAGTCAACACTAGCTAAAACTAACCAAACACCCAAAATGAGCCCGGCTCACCTGAGACTCGAAACAACCACCTACCTAATCCAAACTCAATATTTTAGAGCTGATGGAATTGTTGGATTTTGAATCTGACCTTCCGATCATCGAAAGTTGACCAAAGTCAAGCTTCTAACTCTAACTGGCCTAAAAAAACCAAAAGCAAACCAAAAACCACACTGGAAGTTCTCAGGCCCCAACTAAAGGTCCAACCAGACTAAAATCCACACTCCAGAGGAAACGAAACTATTGGAATTCGATTTCGAGTACGTTAGCGAAAAATATTGACTAAAGTCAATGATTTCTTAAGTTAAAGCTCTAAAATAGATAAACATCCATAAAAAACAAATGAATGGACAGAGCACCGAACCACCAATTCCAGTAAGACATAAATGACTTGGGACCTCTAATGGTGTAAGCTCTAACAGTATAAAAAAATCATAAATGCGGGAATGATCGAAAGGGTCATTACAGAAAATCAAAAGATGGGGGAGTGGGAGAAATCGATCAATAAATCAAAAAAAGGTAAGGTAAGATTTGAACTTTTCAGACCTTGAAGCTTTTGAGAGGATTTCAACCATGGATTCAAACTCATTTTGAGATATAGACAAATCAAAATCGTTGAAACCTGGAGGATTTTCAATGTTACATGATTTGGGGTCTGTTTTTTCTGAAGGACGACATGGGAGGTGGTTAGCCATGGCCATTTTTGGTGGAGGAAGAGATTAAAAAAGAGAGAAGGGGGCTAGGGTTTCTTTAGATATGTTTGGTCTTAAAAGGGAAGTGAAAGTGATGGATCTTCTTTTGGGATTGAACGAATTTTGATCCGTTCGATCATTTGATCGGAAAATTAATATTAATCCGATTTAATATATATATATATATATATATATATATATATATAAATAAATAAATGGGTTGGTTTAATTTGGTCCATTGGATGCGTTTGGAGGGTTCAGATTAATGATGAGAAAGCACAATCCTTGTGTTGTCTACGTGGCACACGCGGATTGGCTAATTTATGAGGTCTTGAATTTCTATATTTCTTGCTCAATTGGGATATTTTAGAATTTTAATTATAGCCAATTCTTATGCAAAAACAGTCACACTTCATCAATGTTGAAAATAATGATTTGCAAGATTAATTTATTTATAAAAATTGGTCATTGATAAGATGAATTAACATTTAATTAACTATCCTAATTTGAACAATAAGAAAAAGATATTTATTTGCAAGAATGAGAATTTTAATTAAGTAAAATATTTTATTTGATATAAATTAGTTTCAAAGATACAAAACATGAAATAAATATTTGTATGTATTTTAAGATATTCAAACTAATATTTATGGAGTAATTTGCCAAATCAAATAGCAAATTACTAAAGAAAAGAAAAAAAAATTAAAAAAATATTTACTTTCATATTATTCTATTTAAAAAATTGGAGAGATAAAATTGTGTGTCAATAGATACAAATAACACATAATCACAGTAAGTCCCAACAAGAACAAACAATCACTAAATGCCCCTACTGGCCCCCTTACTTGGACCCCAATGATATATGAACTGAACTTTATGAATGTACAAGTTTTGTGAAGCAATACATCTCTTAAACTCAAGTAGAATATAACTACTGCCCCATATATACAACCTGCTCGCCCTATAGGTATGGTCCGTCCAGCCCGTAGGCACGGTCTGCTCGACCCATAGGTTCGGTAGTGCAATATAATTGCTTCCCCATAGGTACAGTCTACCTTCCCAGGTAGGTATGGTATGCCTAACCCGTAGGCTCGGTCTGCTCGGCCCATAGGCTCGGTATATAAGTCAGCCTGTAGGCTCTAAACCCTGTAGTGTCAGTATTTGCTAAGGCCATAAAAAACTCATAGGCGCCAACCAAATGATTAAAACATTACAATAATAGCAAGTGATCACATGCGACCTTAATACATTCATAACATACTTTTATAGACCACTAAGGAATAAAGTGTTATTTATAAACACAATATCATGTTGTTATAGCAAACTCAGTAGTATAAGGCTACAAGTCGAATAACGATGTTATACAGGCTATAACAAGCTTGGGCCTTCAGGGTCATCCCAAAAAATAAAAAAGAATCCTTAACATACCTTTCAACTGATGCCTCAAAGGTTACTTGATGTGCCGGGATTTTTTGGCACTTTCGATGCTTAAAACTTGAAATTGGAGTATGTTCCTTAGCGATTTTTAGTAGATTTGATGTGTTTTTGAGTCTTGTACAGGAAAACATAGTTCGGAGACTAAGTGCAGAAAAAGATTGATATTTTGGCTGAAACTGACTTCTACGACTCAACTCTATGAGTCATAAATAATTCCACGGGTCGTATAAGTTTGTCGTGGAAAAAGTACTGTAGATTATGCTGAAGTCTGAGTTCTACGGGAGGTTTCCACTAGCTGTGGACTTGTTCATGAGTCGTGACTCCTGTTTGTGGAACCTGATTAGAGAAGGAGAAAAAGTTTTGAGATTGATAAATCAACTCCACGAGCTGTGATTCAATCCACGAGTCATAGGATGAACTCGTAGAAGTGAACCCATAGGATGACAATACCTCTGAGTTTCACGAGTATTGATGATGACCCGTAAAAGTTTCCACAAACCGTAGACTGTGTCCGTGGAAGTTGCTGAGTCCAGTTTTCCTTGTTTAATTAGGATAGGATTTCTAATGTCTATAAATACCTTTCCTAGGTTTTCTTTTACATATTATGCTTGATATTTTGTAGGAAACACATTTGAAAACCTGTGATATTAATTTGTTCTTGGTTTTGAGAGATAATCACATTCATAGTTCTTTATTCTTGATTTCATCTTCATCCATTCAAGTTTCCAGATTTCTTTACTTCTTATTGTAAGTATATGATCATGAATGCCTCAACAACTTCTGATTGTTTACTTATGAACATGAGTAGCTAAATCCACAACTAGGGTTGTTGGAACCATGAAGAATTAATGAAGTAGGCAAAATATTTGATAATTCTAGGGAAGTGTTTATGCATGTATTGTTCTGCCCTTCGCTTTGATTGCTTTTTAACGGTTGCAAATGTTAGAACTCGCCTTATTCTTATTTACCGGACCAAGGAGGCAATGAATGGGAAAATGGTTGTTCAACAACGGAGATTTAAGGCTACCAACCCTCATCTAATAGCTTGACCTTGTCCGGAAATAGCTAATCTGGGATCCAGGGTAAGGGTTAGTAAAGCATACACCCGGGACCGGACCAAGGCATGTGGTGAAATTCATCTATCTAGGGGACCAACCATTTAGGTGAACCTAACTTACCGATCTTGCATGCTAAGCACCAAACTAGTTTACTAAGTACAACACCTTACTGAGTTATGATCTCATGGGAAACACTACCCTAGTCACTTCTCATATTGATTACAACTCTTAAAACTGTTACTTGTTACTTGTTTGAATTTGAGTTACAATTACTACTTGTTAGTATAAACCCCCCTTTCGTAGGGAAATAAACAACTAAGAGCGCGAGTAAACATAATTGACCCTAGTCCTACCATATTCCCTGTGGGATCGACCCTAACCTTGTTTAGGTTCTATATTTGAACTACGACCGCTTTATGCTTCTAAAAGTAGGTGTCATTTGGGTGTATTATTTCTCTATGAAGCTTTACCAACCAATCATAACACAACAAATGCAAGAATCAACAAGGCTGAAAGAACAAGCCATAGCCAATCGATAAGGAGTTAAAGTCATCATTACAACTAGCTCACTTAAACTCAAAAAAATATATCTTAATCTCTATGAAACCAACTGGTAATAATAAACAAGAAGTTCTTAACAACTCACAAGAGCGAAAAGCTCCCAAGGTAATATAACAAGGTGTAATTTACACCATTCAATCAAACAATAATCGTACGTAACTCCAATAAGAAGCACACCAACCCCCAGTCCCTCCAATACCATAACACCATCAATATACAATAATAATAACCCAACTTAATAAGACAAAGAGGCTTCCCGTAGCCACGTATCCAATATACTGCTTCATGGCTTGGAAATCTATAAAATGATACTAGAATCACAATTACGAAAGAGGGTCATAGGAGGAAGATTACCTCAATAAAAAAATTTGAAATCTCAAGATAAATAAGCTGTTAGATTAACCCACCACCTCTACTATGTTGGAACTTCACCAAAATGCAACTACAATAAGTTTTTGATGTCACCAACAATATTGGAACATGGAACTAGCTAAAGATCAATAAAAACAAGGTGAAATCTTACCTTAGAATGCATAAGCTCTAGCTGCCACCCTAAAAAGCTCTCAAGAACCCAAAGTTTCTATTTTGTAATGAAAAATCAAGTTAAATTGCACTTTTATTGTAATTTTGGCCAAATCCGATTTGTTGGTCTAGTTTTGTGCAGACAGTCAGTGGTAAAATGGTCATAACTTTTTAATCCGATGTCGAATTGACAAACAGTTTTGTCAGTTGGAAAATGGACTCATGGACCTTTGATTTGGTAGGTTGGGTCCCTCTAACTCTTTATATATTGGGAGAAAAGTTCCGAGATATTTGACCTAAATTTTTAGAGAATTTATTAAAGGAATTTACAATACCTTTTGCCGACTTTTATTTTGCAACTTGCTTGACTTCAAAACTTAATATACCATCATTGTGTGATTAGAATACCTAATAACAAATTCTTCCTAACATATTAAGAACTCTTAGTCTAATCCCACAAGCACGAGTTAATTTTAATGTTCAAACTGGTGGGGTGTTACATCCTTCTCCCCTTTGAAATATTCATCCTTGAATGATGATAATGTACGTGGTATCATAGGAAACAACCCAAGAATTCATATAATACACAAGTAACATACCTCAAGTACTCAAATGCAGGACTATTATCTGTCTTTTCTGAACATCATCTGAAAGAGCGAACCGGTGGGGATCTCTGGACATCATGTCCTTTTTAACTTTCCATGTCACTCCTCGATATTACAGTTTATCCATAATACTTTCAATGAAGCTATATCCTTATTCTGCAATCTTCTAATCTAGCAGTTTACTATGGCAATAGGGATTTTATTATATGATAGTTCCTTCAAAATTTGAACATTTGTTGTCAGTACTATATGTGTTGGATCTCTGATTCACTTTCGTAACATAGAAACATGAAAGATAGGGTGCTTTGTCTCTAATTTTGGAGGCAACTCTAGCTGGTAAGCAACTCTACCTATCTGTTGGACAATATGGTAAGGCTAAATATATCGAGGGCTCAACTTGCCCTTCCTACTTAATCCAATAATGCCTTCATCGATTAAACCTTCAGAAAGACCCAATATTCAATATTGAACTCTAGGTCCCATTGCCTGACTTTTGAATATGATTTTTGGCAGCTCTAGCATATCAACAATAGCTCTGACATATCAACAACCACTCTCTAATCAGCTTAACCTTTTTCATGGCTTACTGTACAATATTAGGCCCAAGCAATCCAGACTCTCCAACCTCAAACAAACAAAAAGGGGATTGACATTTCCACCCATATAAAGCCTTATACAGTGCCATATCGATGATGGAATGATAGTTGTTATTATAAGTAAACTCAATAAACAACAAGTGATCATCCAAATTCCCTCTTAAATCTAGCACATATGCCCATAACATATCCTCAATCGTCTAGATTGTATGTTTGACTTGGCCATTAGTCTGAGGATAAAAATTTGTACTAAGATTAACTTGAATCCCCAGACCCTTATGGAAAGATATCTAGAAATATGATCTAAACTGTGCCCCTCTAACAAAAATAATTGATAATAGAACACCATATAGTCAGACTATTTCTCTAATGTATAGCCCAGCATAATGTTCAGCCAAGAATGTGGCTTTGACTAGTAAGAAATGCAATGATTTTTACAACCTATCAATAATCATATAGATAGAATTAAACTTCCATCACGAAAGAGGTAAACTTGTGACAAAATCTATATTTATCACTTCCCACATTCACAAAAGAATAGCTATCTCCTTAGTTAGCCCAGTGGTCTTCTGGTGCTCCACCTTTACCTACTGACAATTTAGGCACTGTTCCATGAACTTAGGAAGGTCCCTCTTTATTCCCCACCACTAATAAATCTCCTTAATATCATGATTCATCTTCATAGATCCTGGGTGAATAGAGTAGCAAGAATAGTGTGCCTCTTCCATAATAAGATGTCGAAGCCCTGCAACATTCGGATCACACAATCAACCTCTGTATATGAGGACTCTATCTCCTTCTATATCTAAGGCTAAAGAATCTCTCTATTAAGCCGTGCCTCTGAGTTGCTCTAAGTTGGGATCCTCATTCTACCATGCCTTCACCTCCAAAACCAGAGATGATACGGGTGTGTCCTGAACTATGAATCCATCATCATCGAAGTCTAATAATATAACCTTTAAACTAGCTAGATAATGGAGCTCCTGGGTAATCTACCACTTCTCAGCTCCCAAATACGATAGACTACCCATAAACTTATGACTAAGGGCGTCCACTACTATATTGGCTTTCCCTAGATGATATAATATATCCACATCATAGTCTTCCAATAAGTCGCGCTATCAGCGCTGTCACACATTCAACTCTTTTGATCTAAAGATATACTGGAGGCTCTTATGATCTATATAAATATCAACATGAATTCCATACAAGTAATGCCTCCAAATCTTCAGGTCATGAGTAACTACATCCAACTCTAAATTATGGGTCGGGTAGTTCTTCTCATGCTTCTTTAACTGTCTAGAAGCATAAGCAATTACCTTTTCATGTTGCAGGTACTTTTGATAGAAGATGAAGAACAAGGATATGGACCCAAAAAGAGCCAAAAAAGAGCTAAGTGTGAAGAGTTAAGAAAAGCTGAAGAATCTGAACCAAGATATGGTGGCTGTGCAACACGCACAAGCTGAGGTGCAGTTCGCACCTCCTTCGCATGAAGCTACTAAAGTTGTTGAAGATTCTATAAGGGAGTGCGGTCGCTGTGCCACACGCACATCCCGTGCTGCGGAATGCACCACCTTCGCATAAAACCCACAATTTCAGCTGAAGTCACTAGTTGAGTTGAGGCAGGTGAGCGATGCGCACATTGCGACGTGTGAACCGCACATTGCGACGTGTGAACCGCACATTGCGACGTGTGAACCGAACATTGTGTTACACACTTCCCGAAGGTCAAACTTGTCCTAGTTTTATGTGATGACTTGGGAACATATAAAAGGCCATTCTAGGCTCAATTTGTAGATACAATACTTCAGACCTGAGTCTTAGAGACCATTTTTTGCTTTGTAAATAATTTTCCACCTCCATTGAGAAGAGGGTTTCAATCCAAATCTCTTGGTTAACAATTTGTGTGCCTAATTTGATTCTAGAACTTGAGATTCAGCTATAATGGATGGGAATTTGACTTAGCCAGATGGTATGTCTTCTTCTCCTACTATGAGTGGCTAAATTCTCTTGTCTAGGGGTGTATTGATGATGGGTGCTTAGCTAATGGGTGTGGGTGTTGTTAATTCATCTCTATAATTGCTTATTTTACATGGGTCTAGTAATTTCACCAAGTTTTAATCATAAAATTGATGGTTGCAAACATTAGTTTACTTTACTTGACTATGTGATTGCTTGAAAGAGGATTCCATGGTTGTAGATGTGAAATTGCTAGTAGGTATTTGGGAATCCATCTAGATTTGAGGCTAGAGATAGTGTGACCTACCCAAGCATATGTTGGTTGATTGTTGATCAAACCAATGGTGTTCTATCCGAAATCATTGGAAATATAGATGTTGATCGAGAGATAAACATTTCACACCTATAACCAACACTACTTGTGTCAAATAGCGAGAATAGAAGTGAATTGATGATCACCCTATCCCATAAGCAACGCCCCATCGGATGTGCACCCCTAGTATTCTAAATCACTTGGTACACCCATTTTTAGTTTTATTGCTTTTTGTTGAATTGTGTTAGTAGTGACAACTTTCCCAATTCCCCCAATCCTTTTACTTTTTGCTTAAGCAATTACTCTCGCTTTTAAATCAACTTATACAATCTCTAGTTGGATAAGTCAAGTCCCTTGGGTACGACCCCGACATCTGTTGGGTTTATAAATTTTGTTTTGTTGGACGATCGTCGTGGCCTCCTAATTGGAGAGCACGATTTGAGCATTCATCAACTGCTAACCAAGAAAGCATATAGAATGTACCCCTGAACTCATGATCTATAGGGATATGAGGATCTAAATGTCCTGTAGCTCCTATGGCCTCCTGATTTGGAGCTGAAACTGGGGAGGAATGTGAAGATTTCTCCCAAACTGCTCCAATTGAGCTGCCCCGACAAGTGGTACCCTGTTGGTATCCTTGCCTATGGGTGTATCTGGTTTCCATCCAAATGTTGTATGATGAGTCACTAATATTTCTCTCTATATAATAATAATAACCATCATAAGCCAAAGAACTCAACCCTTATGACTGAGTTCTATAGCACGAATTGAGAAAAGGAAGGGTAACTATCCTGAACAATGTTTGTAGCTTCCTGCTTATAGAATGTGGGGCACAACATATTTATAAGCAAGACTATACTAGACACAGCTTGCAGACTCCCTAGGATACAACATTGCTCTAATAATAAGTTTGTCACGCTCCTGACTCAGGGGAGAAACTAGTACCTGATGCCAAAACATAGGCCTGAATGACCCTGCTAAACCATTTTTCAAGGGCGCATAGAATCCACATGCAATCAAGAAAAGAAACAAGTATATCTTAGCTTAAAAATCAGCCCTCAACTGGCAAGGACATGGTCAAAAGCTCTACAAAGAAAATAGCTATTCCTAACAGTTCATATAAAGTAATAAATAGGTCATATGCATGTCTTGTTTAGGCCATCGAGGCCACCATAATATCTCTGAAACCATAAATGCTCTGTGGAACGTCAAGGCCACTAGAATCTCTATGCAGAAACTGAAAATAGATATATACAATATAAGTTAGGCCAATGGCCGCTGAACTATCAACAACAACAACTAGGACCAACTGGCCAATAGGCTACAACTAATCAAAATACAAGGCTAAAATGGTCACTAACATAGCTATATAGCCCAACAAACTACCCGGCGGGTCTGTCTGGTCATTGCTTAGGACCTACATGTATAAATGCAATGACCCCAAGTAATGGGACGTTAATACAAAACAATGTGTCACGAACCAAATTTGGGCATGATGGCACCTACCACACCCCTCGTGATAGGTAATCCAACCCAAACAAAACTTAACAAAATAAGAAAATTATGTGGAAGAAGTAACTAAGAAAATTGAGTCTCAAAAGGGTTTCATAAAATAGCGATAAAGGAGAATACAAGAATAACAACCAACCCCAATAATCTGGTAGTCAAAAGGTACAAGCCCCTAAGTACATAATACGACAAAAGAGTCCAAAAGTATCTCATAATGCGAAAAATGCATAAGAATAAGATATAGAGAGATCCGTTAATCAATAAGAACGACAACTGCTACCTTAGGAATCTCTGAGAGTGAACCAAGCATGATATCTCTATCATCCCGAGAGAACTAGATCAGCACCACACACAAAGTACAAAAATAAATAAGCGTGAGTACAAAAACACGTGTACTCAACAGCATCATCGTTTGACCTAAATTCAAGGTGATGGCGAGAATCACCCAATCAAGACTATTTACTACAACTCTTACACACTTGCAAATAGGAAGGCCACACTTAGGCTAACAGATAAACAATCACCACAACAATACACGTATAGATATAACCTTCAATACAAGTACCAATCCAAAAAAGTTAAAGAAGATTAAGGCATCAAATTATAATATCACACTTCCCAAGCTAATATCAGTACAATACAATTGAAACAAGAGGAAATGTATGGATGAATGCAATGCATATGCTATGAACACACTGTGTAGGCGTGCATTCCATTACCAATAATATTGTGCAAGCGTGCACTCTGTTTCCCAAAATATTATGCAGGCAAGAACTTTGTTCCCAAAATATTGTGTAGGTGTGCACTGTAATCCAAACACTATCGTGCAGACATGCACTCCAACCCAAATAATATTATGCAGGCGTGCACTCTGATCCAAATAATATTGTGTAGGCATGCACTTCAATCCAAATAAAATACAATGTATGATGTGCAAGCGTGTGACTCTCATCCCAAAAATCATACACAATAATCAAGTAAGGCATCTCATATCATGTATCAATCATGTTCTCCACTATCAGTTTTCACAAATAGTAAATCTCTCTTTTAGATAATTCAACTAGTCAGAGTTCAGTATTTCATCAATGATCATCACAAAGAGGATCAAACTTTCAAACGGGAGTATAATCATCACTAGCATGCTCAACAAGTCACTATCAGACACAATCCACAACTAGTATGCTAGCAAATAGGGGGAAACAGTTCAAACAAGTCAATTAGTTACTTTTATCCCTTCACAAAACACTGGTACCTGAATAAATGCTTGTCATGACATCTATTCAAGACCCCCAAATCCTCATTACTCCCCTTTCATATCATAATCACATAAACACTTTGAAAAAGAGTCAAAAAAACCTCAACTTACCTTAAGTGAAGACCCGCAAAGTCAGACCAAGGCTTTTACTTTTTGTAAAGCTTCTAAATGAGCCAAATCTATTCAAATATGGATTCTACATAAGAATACAAAACTATAGACACACATATTACTATATTTAGGTTTCAGGCCTAAAAATTAACCCAAAAGTCAACCCTAATCCCAAAAAGGAAAAATCATAAATTTATTTGGAAATCACTTTACCCATAACATAAGGAGTTCAAATATGAAATTTCAAAAAAAATGAGGTTAAAATCAAACTAGAAATCATCAAAATACCATTCTTTAACTTTACCAGAAAATTCTCAATATTCCAAGTTGAAAATCCAAGATTTGAAAGTAAAATCATGAAATAATTATCGGGAAACGTTAAAATATTAGTTTAGAAACTTACCCAATGAAGAAATCCCAAAAATCACCTTCTGAATCACCCAAAATCGAGTTCTCAAGCTCTAAAAATTGAGATATGGAGTCTATGGCCGAAAAATAGAATTTTAAATTTGTCCAGGTGACTCCTTCTTCGCGAACACAAAGGGCCCATCACGAATGCAATGGGCCAGCCTGTCCCACCCGTGTGAACATGACCCAGCCCCCGCAAATGCAACACACAAGCTCCTTGACCTGGACCTAAATACCATTTGCGAATATGGGCCCCCACTGCAAAGGAAAGGCCAATCCACATCCTTCATTGCGAACGCGGCCAAGGCCTCATGAACGTAACCAAGGCCTCGCAAATGCAAAGAAGGAGCACTAGTGCACTAGCAGTTGTGCACCAACAACAAGGAATAATAAAAATCTCCCCGAATGGACCCTCAAAAATCATTTGGAACCCCATGAACACAAAACAACCATGATACTAGACAAAAATTGACATTCTGGACTCAATGGAATCATCAAATTCACTAATAGAGGTCGTTATTAACAAATGTTGATCGAAGCCAACTCAATGCCAAAACTTCCAACTTTCCAACCAATGACTCACAATGCATATGAATGGTTCGGGACCTAAACCAACAGTGTTACTATCCCAAAATGGTATTCTGGAGCTAACAAACATAATTCCCATATGATGCTCAGAACCTCAAATATTGACCAAAGTGAACTATATCAATTTCAAAACCTTCTAAAATGAAAAAGTGCCTAAAACCCAACTGAACACCTTGAGAACCATGCCACCCACTCCTGCAGAGCATAAATACCATGACACAACTACGAAAAGGGGCAAAATGGTCAAAATGCATAAAAATCTAAAATTCACTATGAGGGTTGTTACATCATCCATCACTAAAACACATATTCGTCCTCGAACGTAAAAGTAAGGAAGGTAACTGAACTATCAAAAAGCTGAGGACATCGACTCCGCATGTTCGACTTTGTTTCCCATATAGCCTCCTCAATCGAATAATGCTTCCACTGAACTTTCACTGATGCTATCTCCTTAGACCTTAACTTCTTAGTCGGCCTATCAAAATTAGTTATAGGCTCTTCCTCAAAAGTTTGATTCTGATCCAAATCAACCGAGTCCCACCGAATCACATGAGAACTATCAAAATGGTACTTTTTTAGCATCAAGACATGAAAAAGTGGATGAGCAGCTGAAAAACTCAGAGGTAAAACTAACTCATAGGCTACCTCCCCAATGCACCTAAGAATCTTAAAAGGGCTAATAAACCTCAACTAAGCTTGCCCTTTTTCCCAAATCTTATCACACCCTTCATGGGCGATACCTTCAACAGAACCCTCTTGCCAACCATCAATTCCAAATCATGAACCCTTCTGTCAGCATAAATCTTCTACCTACTCTGGGCTGTCAAAAGTCTACCCTAGATCAACTTTACCCTATCTATCGAATCCCACAATAAATCTTTACCCCAGGGCCTAACTTCAAAGGAATCAAACCAACCAAATAGAGATCTACACATCCTCCCATATAAAGCCTTGAATGGTGTCATCTGAATGGTGGAATGATAACTATTGTTGCAAGCAAACTCTGCCAAAGGCACAAACTGGTCCTAATGAACCCTAAAATCCATCACACAAGCCCGAAGCATAGCCTCCAATACCATAATAGTCTGCTCTGACTTACCAGCTATCTGTGGGTTAAAAGTTGTACTCATCTACAACTAAGTACCCAACTCTCGCTGCATAGAACTCCAAAAGTGAGATGTAAACTGAGTGCCTCTATCAGAAATGATGGAAATGGGCACACCATATAAATGAACTGTATCATGAATGTAGATTTTTTCTAACCTCTCTGCATTGTAGGTTACCTTTAGTGGAATAAAATGAGCTAATTTGGTAAACCTATCCACTACCACACAATTAGAGTTAAACTTCCCCAAAGACTGAGGCTAACCAACCACGAAGTCTATAACAATAAGCTCTCACTTCCACTTAGGTACAGGCATCATTTGAGTCATACTACCCAGTCTCTGTTGCTTATATTTCACTTGGTGATAATTCAAACACCTGGACACAAAATCTATGATATCCATCTTCATCCTACACCACCAATAATGTTGTTTTAGGTCATAATACATCTTGTCTTCCCCTGGATGAATAGAATACCTCAAACTATGAGCCTCTTCCATGATCATCCTAGTCAAATCACAAACTCTAGGAACACAAAACAGATCTTTGATTCTCAAAACACCCTTCGAATCAAGAATCGCTTCCTTAGGTTCACCTTTCAACACCTTGTCCGAACCATGCACAACTTTCCATCCTTAAACTATCTATCCTTAATCTGCTCCACCAATAGGACCGCACCTCAACATAAGCAAATACTCTACCAGTCTTAAAATATCAAGTCTCACAAAACTATTGACCAAACTCTGAACATCAATAGCCAAAGGTTGCTCCTGAGGCACAAACAAAGTAAGACTACCCATACTTACAGCTTTCCTACTCAAGGAAAATGCTACTATATTGACCTTGTCCAGATGATAGAGAATAGTTATGTCATAATCGTTTAACAACTCCAACCACCTGCGCAATCTTAAATTTAAATCCTTCTGGCTGAAAATATACTGAAGGTTGTGATGATTGATAATGCATCACAACTTCAAATTAAACGCTACAGTTGCCAACTCCAAATCATAAGTAGGGTAGTTCTTCTGATGAGTCTTCAACTGCCTCGAAGCATAGGATATCACCTTCCCTTTTTGCATAAAAACACCACTAAGACCAATACCTGATGCATCACAATACACGGTAAAACCTCACCCTCCATAGGTAGGGTCAAAATAGGAGTTGAAGTGAACAAGGCCTTGAGCTTTTAAAAACACACATCACACTCCTCAGTCCACTGGAAAATAACAATTTTCTGAGTCAACCTAGTCAATAGAGCTACAATAAAAAGATAAATGCATGAACCATCTATAATGCCCAGCCAAACCCATAAAACTCTGAATATCAGTAGGTGAAGTAGGCCTAGACCAATTCTAAACCGCCTCCACCTTGGCCGAATCAACCATAATACTATCCTTGGTCACCATATGACCCAAGAACGTCATAGAACTAAGCCAAAACTCACACTTTGAGAACTTAGCATACAACTTCTCATCCCTCAGCCTCTAGAGCATAATCTACAAATTTTTATCATGATCCACCTCACTCTTAGAATATACCAAGATATGATCAATAAACCCAATAACGAAGGAATTAAGATACAGATGAAATGCTTTATTTATCACTTTCATAAATGCCGCCAGGGTGTTAGTCAACCCAAAGGACATAAACAAAAACTCATAATGACCATAACGAGTCATATAAGCTATCTTTTTTATATCCAAATTCCTAATCCTCAACTGGTGGTACCTCAACCTCAAATCAATCTTCAAAAACACCAAATCACCCTGGAGTTGATCAAGCAAATTATCAATGCGCGAAAGAGGATACTTTTTCTTGATAGTCACCTTGTTTAACTACTTATAATTGATAAGCATCCGTATAGTCCCATCCTTCTTCTTCATAAATACACGGGAGCAACCCAAGGTGAAATACTGGGTCTAATAAATCCTTTACTCAATAGGCCCTGCAGCTGGTCCTTCAACTCCTTTGGGGTCGTCCTATAAGGAGGAATAAAGATAGGCTTAGTGCCTGACTCTAAATTAATGCCAAAATCAATATATTTATTCGGAGGAACCCTTGTAAATCCATAGGGAACACATTGTCATGCCTCAAAGCTACCCGCTGGGCACAATACGGTGCTTAGTGTCACAAGTGACCCCAAGCTAACCTATGGCATGGCACATCTATACAAATTCAGGTTAAGACATGCACTGTGTGGAAGCTAAACCGATTTTAATATATGAAAGTGGGAAGAACCCAAGAATCTGAATATATAAAGTATATAAAAATATAGTATTGACTGAAAACCACACTAACGACTACTGAATCTAGTCTATGTCTGAAAGCCTTCTAACTAAAAAGGAGTTGCTGGGACATGCCCTCAGCTAACTCTAATAAATATGAAATTGTAAATAAATGCGGAAGATATAAGCATGTCTATCATCCTTGAAATACTGAGGAATCACCAACTGAGTTGTTGGATACGGACCAAAAGTCGAACTAAGTGCGGTCTGGATGCTGAGTGCCTGAACCTACATCATAAAATAATGTAGCACAAAAGTATGGGTCAGTACTTTGAATGTACTAAGCATGCCGCATATGTACAAAGCTAGATAATATAGAACTGAACATGAAAATAGATATAATACAACATAACTGAAAGCTGAACTGAATGCAATGACCAAGTATAGATCATGAAAAAATATGCTGAACTGAATACTGAACATATATACTGGATACATGGTCAATGCACATGAATGTGACTGTGGGAGACACTACTAATCGACATACCCAAAGTTGAGCTAACTATGGGGGCAACCTGTAATCCTGGATGGAAGGGTGTTCATACCTTGCCAAGGGTATGAACAAGTCTGATGTGGATCCACTACTGATGTCCACAAGGAAAAAGGAGTTACAGCCTAGTCTGACACCTGACTCCTCTAAACCTATGGTGGCACCGTAGTTTTGGGACATGGGGACTGTTACTAAAGGTCTTAGCCTTAACTGACAGCTAAGCCTTCATCCCCTCGTCCGCTCGGTACTAAGTCTACTTCCACTGAATGTAAGTAATAATGTACTGAAATAAAAGATAGCTCAAATACTGATAAATGACTGAGAATGCAACATACACAGGTTGAAGGGTATATCATTCAATTTATGTAGCATAAACATATAACTGATCTTCCTAGCAAGCTAAATTCATGGAATACTGGAATTCCTACAAGTTAGGGTTTCTGAGCCTTATGCATGAAACTACTCTAAATCTCTAAGCAACATGTAGTCAATAGCATATAAACTATAATAACTAAATTGCGATAAATCCCTGAGAATTTGGAACCTTAGGTATGAAACATTCGTGGAGAAAACTGAAGACTGACTAGAATCTAGGGACCTGATGTGTGAAAGGAACCCACTAGTGAAATCCCACATACCTGGTGAAGAAACCCACGAAGAAATCCTTGGATTTTTAGGGCTGAACCTGATGAAGAGCTCTGCTTGTTCTTGGAGGAATACTGTCGCCTCTTTCTCTTATTTTCTTTCTAAGTTTAAAGAATTTAGGGGAATCAATATTTTAGGTAGTTTTAGGCTACTTAATTAGTCTTAAATGACATAAAACGACGTAGCTTAGGCCTTAAAAGGAAAAGCCCAGAATACCCCTAGGATAGTTAAAATAATTTCTGCAGAAAACACAACTCAAGGATCACGACTCTGGATGACGGACCATACTCCTGGACGATGGACCATCAACCTGAGTCGTGGTCCTGCCTAAGAGTTTTAGGGATATCTGGTCTCACGAACTATGACTCAATAGGACAGACCGTTCTTCTGAATGATGGTTCGTCATGTGACTCGTGGTTCCTGGTATTTGACTTAGCCTAGGGATTTCCATGAGTCAAAGGACGGACCATTTTTCTAAAGTACGGTCCATAAACCAACTCGTGGTTTCTGGGACTAGAAGTGGGGGTCCTCTGATTCAGGGAAACCACGTGTGACAGGTCAAGCCGTGGTTCTAAACTACAATCCATGGTCCTAACCATAGAACCAGGGATATGTACTGGAGAGGTACTGGCACTTGAACTACAGTTCAAGGTGACGGTCCATTGTTCCAAACTACGCCTGTACTCTTGAACCGTGGTTCCTGGAAACTTGAATTTTCTAAAATTTTTATTCTCTATTGGTTTTACGAGCTTAGTCTGTTCTTGGAAGTTCTGGGGTGTTATAATATCTCCCCATTGGGATCATTCATCCTCAAATGAAGACTGAATAAGCTGACTTTGGAGGGGAAGAGATGCAATCCTTATCAACAGAGTACTAGAAACTGATATCTAACTGAACTGAGTTCCATAAACATGCAAGTATGCTAAAATGCAAGGGTAACTGATGGAATAAGGTGCTGAGATTAAATTTCACAAGAGTAGACTGAGAGACTGGAGAGGAACTATTTACCTTCAAGATGAAACTAAATCGGAGGGAAAGAGGTGGGGGTACTTGGACATCATGGTTTCTTCTTCTTCCCAAGTAGCTCCCTCTACGGACTGATTCCTCCATAAAACTTTCACTGAAGTGATTTCTTTATTTCTCAACCTACGAACCTGATAGTCAAGAATCTCAACAGGAACCTTCTCATAGGTGAGGCTATCCTTTACAACCACACTCTCCAAAGGTACTATCGAAGTCAAATCCCTCACACACTTCTTCAACAGGGAAATATGGAAGACTGGATGAACTACTGCTAGTTCTGATGGCAACTCTAACTCGTAAGCCATATTACCCAACCTTTTCAGGATTCTGTAAGGACCTACATACCTGGGACTGAGCTTCCTTTTCCTACCAAATCTCATTACCCCTTCATGGGTGACACTTTAAAGAAAGCCCAATCGTCAACTTCAAACTCTAACTCTCTTCTCCTAACATTTGCATAGGACTTCTGACGACTCTAAGCTATCTTTAGCCTATCTTTGATGAGCTAAAATTTCTACATAGCCTCATGTACCGAATTTGGTCCAACCAAAGCTGCTTCACCTACTTCGAACCAACCAATAGGTGACCTATACATAGGCCCATAGAGGGCCTCATATGGGGCCATCTGAATGCTGGAATGGAAGCTGTTATTGTAGGCAAACTCTATGAGAGGTAGGTGATCATCCCAACTACCTTTGAAATTGATCACGCAAGCCCTAAACATGTCCTCTAACGTCTGAATGGTATGCTCTGCTTAACCATCCGTCTGCGGATGAAATGCTATACTGAGATTCACCTGAGTACTAAAACCTTTCTGGAAAGATCTCCAGAAATGAGATGTAAACTGAGGAACTCTATATGAGATGTAGACAAGGGAACCCCATGCAACCTGACTATCTTGCTGATGTAGAGTCTGGTGTAATACTCCGCTGAATCTATAGTCTTGACTGCCAAGAAGTGAGCTGACTTAGTGACCCTGTCCACTATCATCCAAATAGAGTCATGTTGTCTCCGAGTATGAGGTAAACCTATAATGAAATCCATGTTGACCACTTCCCCCTTCCAAGTAGGAATGTTAATCACATGAGTCACACCTCCTGGTTTTTGATGTTCTACCTTAACCTGCTGACAGTTGGGACACTTAGCCACAAAATTTGTGATGTCCCTCTTCATGCCGTTCCACAAATAGACTTCCCATAGATCATAGTACATCTTAGTGACACCTGGATGAATGGAATATCCAGAATTATGGGATTCTAAAAGGATCGGATGCCTCAACTCACCCACCTTAGGAACACATAAGTGACCCTAATAACGAAGTACACCATCTCCCCCTTGGCAGAAAACCTCAACTCTCTACTGATGAACTACACCCTTCAGCTGAAGTAATATGGGGTCACTATCCTGTTTCTTCTTAACCTCCGCTACCAATAAAGATTCTGACCCATTTTGAACTATCACACCACCATCTGACGTGTCCATAAGGTAGACTCCGAAGTGAGTGAGCCGGTGAACATCTCTAGCTAATTCTCTCTTCTCTTCCTCAACATGAGATACACTACCCATAGATAGTCTGCTGAGAGCATCAACTACTTTATTGGCCTTACCTGGATGGTAGATCACATTCATGTCATAATCCTTGAGGAACTCAAGCCACTTCCTTTGGCGAAGATTCAACTCTTTCTGGGTGAACACATACTAGAGGCTCTTATGATTTGTGAACACATCAACATGAAAACTATACAAATAGTGTCTCTATATCTTTAGGGAAAACACAATCGCTGCAAGTTCGAGGTCATGATCGGGTAGTTCTTCTCATGGACCTTAAGCTGCCTGGAAGCATAAGCTATGACCTTACCCTGCTGCATCAAAACACATCCCAGGCCGACTCTGGATACATCACAAGAAACCACATAACCATCTGAACCCTGTGGTAGAGTCAAGATAGGTGTTGTAGTTAACCTGGTCATCAGTTCTAAGAAACTCTTCTCACACTGATCTGACCACTGAAACTTGACCTTTTTCTGAGTCAACTTCATCAATGGGGCAACTGTGGATGAAAATCCTTCAACAAATCTTCGGTAGTAATCGGCCAAACCCAAGAAACTCCTGATGTCGGTCAGAGAGGTAGGTCTGGGCCAATGCTTTATTGCCTCAATTTTCTGGAAATAACACGGATCCCTTCTCTGGATACCACATGACCATGAAAAGCAACAGACTATAACCAGAATTCACACTTGCTGAACTTAGTGAATAGCTAGCGATCTTTGAGAGTTTAAAGAACAACCCTCAGATGAGTCGCATGCTCCTCCTCATTCCGAGAGTAAACATGATATCATCAATGAAAAAATGATGAACAAGTCTAAATACTGTTTGAACACCTTATTCATTAAGTCCATGAAAGCTGCAGGAGCATTGGTTAGTCCAAAAGACATAATAATAAATTCGTAGTGACCATATAGAGTCTTGAAGGCTGTCTTTGGGATGTCACTATCTTTGACTCTGAGCTGATTATAGCCGGATCTGAGGTCTATCTTAGAGAAATAACTAGTGCCCTGAAGCTGGTTGAACAAGTCATCAATCCTAGGGATGGGGAATTTGTTCTTGATTGTGACATTGTTCAACTGACGGTAGTCGATGCATATCCCGAGAGAACCATCTTTCTTACGCATGAACAATACTGGAGCACCCCATGGAGAGATATTAGGTTTGATGAAGCCCTTTTCTAAAAGGTCTTTCATCTATCCTTTCAATTCCTTAAGCTCAGCTGGAGCCATTCTGTAAGAAGGAATCGAAATAGTCTAGGTATCTAGAAGGAGATCTATTCCGAAGTCGATTTCCCTTTTCGGAGGAACTCTAGGAAGATCTTCTGGGAACACTTCTGGAAACTCATTTACTACTGGGACTGACTCAAGAGTCGGGGTCTCAGAGTTTGAATCCTTAACACTCACAAGATGATAGATATATCCCTTGGAAATCATCTTTCTGGCCTTAAGGTAAGAGATGAAATGACCTATAGGCACTGAGTTGCTACCCTTCCACTCTAGGACTGGCTCGTTAGGAAATTAAAATGGAACGATCCTAGTTCTACAATCGACTGAGGCATAATAGGAATGTAACCAATCCATGCCTAGAATGATATCAAAGTCTACCATTTCTAACTCTACAAGATTTGCTGAGGTGAATTTCTGGGAAACTATGACTGGGCAATTTCTGTATACCCATCTAGCTATAACTGGGTCACCAACTGGAGTAGAGACTGAGAAGGGTTCTGGGAGATTTTTTGGACTGACACTAAAATTTACTGCTATATATGGAGTTATAAAGGAAAGCATAGCCCTCATGTCTAACAATGCATAAACATCAATATTAAATACTCGCAACATACCCGTGACCACATCAGGAGAATCCTTTTGGTCCTGTCGAGCCTAAAGAGCATATAACCTATTCTGGTGCTGACCACACCCTATTCCAGATGAGGCACCCTGCTGAGTGAAGCGACCTGCTGGGGCTGCTGTAGAACCAGTCTGAGTCTGTGGGCGAACATCCTTAACCTTTTGAGAAGCTGTGGGATAATCCCTCATCATGTGGCCTGACTTACCACACCCAAAGCAATTTCCGTTGCCTGCCATGCGTTTACCTTGGTGGTTCCTACCACACTTCTTACATAAAGGATTAGTGCACCCACTAGTAACTGTACCTTGGGACTTGGAGCCAGACGCTCTATCCTGCCTATCCTTTTTGAACTTAGGCACTGGCAGTAGATGGAGCTGGAGCTGAATTCTTCTGGCGATATTGAGAGTGGTTTCCACCCTCTGACCTCTGTTGAAAGTGGTTATAATCACCTATCCTAGCCCTCTTAATATCACATCCCCTTTCCTTGATCTTTTCCTCCACAATCTACTGAGCATAAGTAACCAGCCTGGAGAAATCCATTTTCTTAATGAACATTGCAGTCTTGCATTACTTGAACACATCATCAGACACACCGAATACGAACTTGCTCATATGAGCTCTAGAGTCAGTTACTATTGTCGGGGCATACTTGGATAGCTGAGTGAACTTCAGAGCATAGTCCTTTATGCTCATGTCATTCTGCTTCAGGGTGATGAACTTTTGAACCTTGGCTTCCCTGTGCTCTAGTGGGAAGAATTGGTCTAGAAAAGCAGTCTTGAAAAGATCCCAAGTCACTGGTCCTGCATTGGCACAACGAGATTCCTTCCACTGCTGGTACCAAGTATAAGCCACCCCTTTCAGCTGATAGGCAGCCAAATCTGCACTCTCTACTGGAGTGACACCCATAATACTTGTCACTTTCTGAATATCCTCTAAGAACTCTTAGGGATCCTCTTCTGACTTGGACCTATGAAACTATAGAGGGTCCATTCGAGTGAAGTCCCAGATTCTGGCAGCAGCAGCATTAACCTGAGGCAGAGCTGGCGCCATAGCCTGCTGATTGACCTGGACGGTCATGTCCTGAGAAAGTACTTGAAAAGCATCCCTGAATTTAGCATGCATAACCTTCTAGTTCAATGGTCTGCTGGAGCTGCTGGCTGATTCCTAGCGTTAGCTCTTCTAGGAGGCATTTTTCTAAAATGCGAAGAGCATGAGTTAGAATAGAGGAAGATTAAATAGAGATCATACTCTATAGCACGAGCTGGAAAGGAAACAAGGGAAGTTATTCCTAATGACATCTCATAGCTTCTCCCCCATAAGTGTGGCACCCATGAGGAAAACTCTACTTGATGCGGCTTTTAGACATCCTAGGACACTTAAACCTTATGCTCTGATACCAAGTTTGTTACGCCCCAAAGCTACCCCATGGGTGCAACACGATGCTTAGTATCATAAGTGACCCCAAGCTAACCCATGGCATGGCACATCTATACAAATTCAGGTTAAGACATGCACTGTGCGGAAGCTAAAACAGTTTTAATTTATGAAAGTGGGAAGAACCCAAGAATCTGAATATATAAAGTATATATAAACATAGTGTTGACTGAAAACCACACTAACGACTGTTGAATCTAGTCTATGTCTGAAAGCCTTCTAACTGAATAGGAGTTGCTGAGACATACCACCAGCTAACTCTAATAAATATAAAACTGTAAATAAATGTGGATGATATAAGCATGTCTATCATCCTAAAACTGCTGAGGACTCACCAACTAAGTTGTTGAATACGAACCGAAAGTCAAACTAAGCGCGGTCTGGATACTGAGTGCCTGAACCTATATCATAAAATGATGTAGCACAAAAGTATGCATCAGTACTTTGAATGTACTGAGCATGCCGGATATGTACAAAGCTGGATAATATAGAACTGAACATGAAAATAGATATACTTCAACATAACTGAAAGTTGAACTGAATGCAATGACCAAGTATAGATCATGAAATAACATGGTGAACTGAATACTAAACATATATACTGGATACACGATCAATGCACATAAATCTGATTGTAGGAGACACTATTAACCAACATACCCCAAGTTGAGCTAACTATGGGGCCAACCTGTAACCCTGGATGGAAAGGTATTCATACCTTGCCAAGGGTACGAACAAGTCTGATGTGGATCCACTACTGATGTCCACAGGGGACAAAGAGTTACAGCCTAGTCTGACACCTGACTCCTCTAAACCTATGGTGGTGCCATAGTTCTGGGACTTGGGGACTGTTACTAAAGGTCTTAGCCTAAATTAACAGATAAGCCTTCATCCCCTCGTCCGCTCGGTACTAAGTCTACTCCCAATGAATGCAAGTAATAACGTACTGAAATAAAGGATAGCTCAAATATTGATAAATGACTGAGAATGCAACAAACACAAGCTAAATGGTATAGCATTCAATTTCTGAAGCATAAACATATAACTGATCTGCTTAGCAAGCTAAATTCATGGAATACTGGAATTCCTACAAGCTAGGGTTTCTGAGCCTTACGCATGAAACTACTCTAAATCTCCAAGAAACATGTAGTTAATAACATAGAACTATAATAATTGAATAATGATAATCCCTGAGAATTTGGAACCCTAGGTCTGAAACATTCGTGGAGAAAACTAAAGACTGACTAGAATCTAGGGACCTGATGGGTGAAAAGAACCCATTAGTGAAATCCCACATACCTAGTGAAGAAACTCACAGAGAAATCCTTGGATTTTTAGGGCTGAACTTGATGAAGAGCTCTGTTTGTTCTTGGAGGAAAACTGTCGCCTCTTTCTCTTATTTTCTTTCTAAGTCTAAAGAATTTAGAGGAATGAATGTTTTACGTAGTTTTAGGCTACTTAATTAGTCTTAAATGACATAAAACGACGTAGCTTAGTCCTTAAAAGGGAAAGAAAAAGCCCGAAATAACCCTAGGAAAGTTAAAAGAATTTTTGCTGAAAACGCGACTCAGGGATTACGACTCTGGATGACAGACCGTACTCCTGGATGACAGACAGTCAACCTAAGTGGTGGTCCTTCCTAAGAGTTTTATGGGTCTCTGGTCTCAGGAACTACGACTCAACATGATGGGCCATTTTCTGAACGATGGTTCGTCATGTGACTTGTGGTTCCTAGGATTTGACTTAGCCTGAGGATTTCCATGAGTCAAAGGATGGACCATTCTTCTGAAGTACGGTCCATAAACAAACTCGTGGTGTCTGGGACTAGAACTGGGGGTCCTCTAATTCAGGGAAACCATGTGTGACAGGTCAAGCCATGGTTCTAAACTATTATTCGTGGTCCTAACCATAGTCCCTGGGACATGGACTGGACAACTACTGGCACTTGAACTACGGTTCAAGGTAACGGTCCGTAGTTCCAAACTACGGTCCGTACTCTTGAACCGTGGTTCCTGGAAACTTGAATTTTCTGAAATTTTTATTCTCTACTCGTTTTCTGATCTTAGTCTGTGATTGGAAGTTATGGGGTGTTACACATATCCTGAAACTCTCTAACCACTCTCATTGACTCAAAAAGAGACATGTCAGTGCTAGTATCATGAATATAAGCCAAGTAAGATAGGTACCCCTTCTCAACCAAACGTTGTGCCTTAAAAAAATCACCCTTTTAGGATATGAATCCTAGGAAGCCTTCAATACCAACCTTGGTAATCCTTGCATAACTAAAGTGATCATCTTGGCACGATAATCCACAATTGCATGATACAGGAAAAGTTAATCCATACTAAAAATGATATCAAAATCTACCATATCAAGAATAATTAAGTCTACTAAAGTATCATACCCTAACAAATCCATATCACAGGATCACTACATCCCTAATCTACCACTAAAGAATCACCTACATGGGTTTATGAATAGGCACATCAAGAGACTCACACATCATATCAAGACCAGATGCAAAGTATACAGACACATATAAAAAAGTAGAACTAGGATCGATTAACATTGAAGCAGATCGATGGCATACTAAGATGATACTTGTGATAACATCATTAGAGGAATCTGCCTTGGGTCTACCCGAAAAAGCATAAGGTAGATCTCTGTCTCCCCCTAGTTGAACTACACCTCTACCACCTCCTCACCCAGATGGTGATGCACCTTGATATAAGGCTAAAAATAGTGATTTTATGTAATATATTGCCTACTTCTACTAGGAGTAGCCTTTTTAGTGCTAGCTGAACGTATATATTTTACTTGTTTTAAGAAAATTTTAAGCTTACTTTATATGAAATACGGTTATATAGCTTGTCTTGATGTGTAGGTTGAAAATAAAGGATTTTGTATAGATTTAGAGCATATTGGAGAAATTATGGAGCTTTAAAGTCTGAGTAGGAGCTCTGGATGATGATCTAGAACATGTCCTTGGATAGGAGATCAAGACAGAAGCTTAATAAAGGCAAAATAATGAAAAAGGTAAAAATAAATGCACTATAGGAAGGCTCTGGGAGCTGCCCTAGGCGCCCCTATGGTGAAATGCACCAGAGGCCATGAGTGGGCTGTCCAAAACAACTACAACGCTGCACATGGCACCACACAGTGGGATGCCATAGGCCAACATCTGGCCTAGTTTTATCGGGTTTAGCCAATTAGACCCAGAACTGATCCAGAACCCTCCTAACCCCTATAAATACTACTTTTCTTCAAACTTTTAGTATCCTCAGCATATCCATAACATAGAAGGGCATAGAAGAATAGAGAGGAGAAATTTTAGGGGAGGAAATGCGCAAGAATGGAGACCCTAGAGTTTCTACCTATGTTAGTTTTCATTTCCTTTGGCTTTGTATAATTTAATCTTTGCTTATTCATGAATTATTGCATTTGTAATTAGTGCATGAGTACCTAAACTCATAGTATCTAGGGTTGTTGATGAATACTAAGATTATTGTTTGAATGTTAAGTTAGTTTGATTGGATTTTCACTATTGAGTTACTTATCGTTTCTTGTTTTTAATTACTTGATTCTCTGGAAAATTATTAAGTACTATCTATTGTTCATAAGTTGGAATAGGAATAAGGAACCTACATTTGTAATAAGAACAGGTAGATTTTGGTCCTTGAACCCTTTTGGAGGGAATAAATCATTAACGTAGATAGGAATATACTCGTTAGCCTTCCTTAGTTGATATGAAAGATTAATCACATGCACTTCATTATCAACCAATGACCATAGGAATATAGGCATTAGGAATAATTGAGTAGGCATAGAGGTAGTTTGGAAAGATGCTCAACATTGTTAATATCAATGTGCAACAAATAACTAAGGAAATTACTCAAGCTAGTTAATCGATAACTCTACTAGATTATTCTAAGTCTACAACCTTGGATCACTAATCATCTCTGAAATAACAAAACCACATAAAATCATATTAAGTATTAGAATTATAGTAATTAGCAGTTAGGAATTCACTGAATAGTTAGAATAGGAATTCATCTTAGTTATCAATTCATCAATTCCTTGTGGGATCGATATCTGGACTTACAAGTTTAATATTACTTGTCAGACTGCATACACTTATGTGTGAAAGGATGCAATAAGATTTTAGCATCATTGCTGCGGAGTTATTAGAGATTGATATTATACTTTGAGTTTTTATTGAATTTATTCCGTTTTTACTTTTAGTTGTTGTTTTTGTTACGTTATAAGTTTCAGGTAGCATATGCCAAATACGCAAAGTCAAGGCAGTCCCTTGATTCCATTTGATCCTAAAATAGAAAGAACTATGAGAAGATTCAAAATAATAGGTGACTAAATCAACTAAAACATGAATCTTGAAGGAGTCAAACAGCCTGTTGGGGCGGAGGGACACATACCTGTGCTCAACTTTACTAGGCCAAAAATTGTGAGAATGCCTCTAAGGCAATAGTTAAGCCAAAAATTATGGGTAATATTGAACTGAAAGTAGGAACGATACGGCTAGTGTAGAACACTTGCCAATTTTTGGGTAAATCACACAAAGATTCATATAAACTCTTAACATAATGTGTGGAGCTGAGTGATAAACTTTCATTATTAGGACATGTCAGATGAGTACGTAAAGCTTACTTTGTTCCCTTTTTCACTTATGGGAGAAGCAAATAAATGGTTGCAGAATGAACCAGCAGGTTCAATCACTATATGGGATGGATTGTCAGAGAAGTTCCTAAATTGATTCTTCTCTTCAAGAAGAACTAAGGAGTTAAGAGGAAGAATATTTGGTTTTATTCAAAAAGATACTGAATCATTTACACAGGCATGGGAAAGGCATAAGGGTTATCTCAAAGATTTCCCTCACCATCAGCAACTTAAGGAGATCATTGGCGACAACTTCATTGAAGGACTGGGACCAGACTCTAAGTCACTTTTAAATGCTACATCCCAAGGCCAATTTTTTTTCAAGAGTTATGATGAAATAGAAGTGTTGTTCAACCTTATGTCTACATGCAATAGAGACTATCAAGAACCAAGTAGAGTGCTCTCCTTAACTTCACAAAATGAGCTAGGGAAGCTAGAGTTAGATGATGTAACAGCCATGAGAGCCAAAATTTGATAGCTTACCAGCTTAGTGAAGAAGTGTCTGACAGCCTAAAACTCAAGTCAATTTTAGCAGGTTCAAGCAGCCAGTATTATGTGTGAGCTATGTGGTGAAAACCACACCTATTTAGGTTGTCCTCAAAACCTAAAGTCTATATTTTATATGAGGCAATAGAATTGTGGAATGGGTTATGAAGGTAACGACTATGGGAAGAACTACAAAAATCACCCAAATCTTTCTTGTGGAGGTAATAAGAAGACCCATTCACACAACTACAAGCTCAAGTCAGTAGTTCGCTTGAAGAGACCTTTAAGTAGTTTGTAGCTCATACTCAGTAGTTCAATCAAGCTAAGCAGGTAATCAATGAAGAACATAAGAAATTTATTACTGATGCAAAATTACAATTGGTTCAATTATCTACAACATTACATGTGAAACCTCAAGGGGTATTACCTAGTGATTATAAAGAAAAATCTAAAGGAAACAGTTAATGCAGTCACTTTTAGAAGCAAAAAAGAGTTAGAAGTAGAACCTCAAAGAGATAGAAGATATAATAAAGAGTTGAGGTCTACAATAGAGAAAGTGAAAGAGATTGAGGAAATTGAAAAGTCAATTAAAGAGTTAACAATCAAGCCACCACTGACATTCTCGTAGAGATTTTAGAAACAGAAAGAAGACAAGGGTTGTTCGAGATTTCTAGACAAATTAAAGTAGGTACATATAAATATTCTGTTGGTGGAGTTATTGCAAGAGGTATCAAAATACGCCAAGCACTTGAGAAGTATAGTTGCAAAGAAGAGGCGCCTCATAGAGTTTGAGATAGTTGCATTCACTAAAAGTGTAGTTCAAGAATCAGAAACAAACTTCCTCCAAAGTGGACATATCTAGGTAGCTTCACTATTCTAATAAGTATTGGAGACAGAGACGTGGGAATGACACTTTGTGATTTAGGTGCCAGCATAAATTTGATGCCCACTTTAGTTTTCAAGGCTTTGAGACTTGTTTAACCAAGGCTTACCACAGTTACCTTGCAGTTGGTAGATCGTTCTTTAACTTACCCTAATAGAAATCATTGAAGATGTATTAGAGAAAGTGGGACCATTTATTCTGCATTTGGACTTCATTATTCATTATTATGAGGATGACAAGGATAAACCCATCATTCTTGGTAGAGGTTTCTTGGCTACAGCTGATGCAGTAATAAGGGTGAAGTCTGGAAAAATGTCTATGATGGTAGGAGAAACCAAAGCTACATTTAATGTATTAAGGGCAAATTATTTTCTTGCACATTATGAAGAGATCAAAGTCATCAATTTATGTCCTCCAAGATTTGCTAAGGTGAGAAAAGAAACTTGTTATTGAAATAACCCATTCAGGGGTCCTCAAAGATTGAATCTGACAGGGAAGGATATTATGAATATAGAAGATGTGATTGAAAGAGACATTGAGGACAAAGTTATATTCCAAAATGGTTGGGAGAAAGATAACAATTTTCACACAAAGAATTTCTTGGATATGTGCAAAAACTAGGACAAGGACATAGATGATGAGATGAAGTTATATTGGTTTCCTTGCTCTCTTGTGGGAGAAGCAAGGGAATGGTATATGAACATTTCACCAGAGTTAGTAGAGACATGGCCTGGTTTAGTACATATGTTCATCCATGAGTTGAGTCCACACGCCAAAAAGACACAAGCAGTGAACAAGATTGTTAATTTAAGAAAGAAGAGGAAGAATTCCTTTATGATGCTTGGTCAAGGATCAACCAACTTATCAATTATCCAAGTCCGGGTTTACCTAACTGATGATCATAAGCACCTTCTATCGAGCACTTGATGAGATCAATCAATCCCCTAAAAGCATAAAACTTGGGGAGAACCCTATGGGTAGGTGCAATTTCACCTAGAATTGATCGTAGGATGTATTTTTATAATTCATAACATGAAATTATTAGTTCTTAACATGATTAAGGCTAGTGGGTTTCCATAAACGTGAGGCCTTTAGGCATAAAAATGGCTAAAAAGGGGTTAACTTGATTAGAAAACCTTTGGGTATTGATTCTGTGAATGCTATGAGACTAGTTATCAATTAATTAACCATCGGGGAACACTACAGACCTTAGATAATGGTAGAATTAGTGGGTTAAATTTCCAAGGTCTGAAATGAAAGAGTAAGTGATTAATTACTCTTGTATAATTATTGTTTATAGACCTTGAGCGATCTGAAGTGTAAAGGAAAGGCAAGATAATTGCAAAGTAGCTTGTGGGTTGTAATTATTCACACGAGGTAAGTTATGGTTTTAATTAGAGTTGAGACTCATTTTATTGCATAGTATGTGGTTGAATTACGTAACTTATGATTGGTCTTCAGATATGTTTGAATTGCATATGTTTTCCTATTATGCTTGGATGAATAAGCTAGATGTACAGGAAGTAATGAGTGAGTTGAGATGAATAAGTGTAAGTGTCTTTTAGGGCACTATGTATATCATGAGGGACAGGTTTGAGAACCTATTTGCATTGATATAGATGTTGATATGATTACTATGGATTAGATACCACGTCAGTATGGTACATGGACCCTAGTGCATCCCCTACAGGTCATGGCTATTGGGAAACTAGGTTGATATAATTAACATTGCATTGCATTATTGCATGATCAATCATGGTGAGCTGGTATTATGAACCAAAATGAAACTAGAGGTACTAGTGTGTTGATAAGAGTTAGATGGACATAGATTCCATGTGTATGACTATTGAACGTGAAATCTTTTACATTCTTATGGTGGAATTCTATGACTTTTGTAAACGAGATATTAATGCTATTCATTTGACTTATGATGATTATCTATTAACTGAACTAATTTCTAAGTGTTGAGGTGCCTTTTATTTGTTATTTGGTTTGTCTATATACTTGTTCTAACCTGAGTTAGCCTATGTTACCTACTAGTGCATAGTGTTTTATACTGATACTACCCTGTACTCTTATTTTATTGAGTTCAGACTGTGTTCCAAAGGTTGAGATGCAACCTCGACTAGACTAGAAGATTGACTACTTGATCCAAGGATGAACACTACTTTTTGGGCTATCGTGGATCTTCTTTGAATTGTTTTCCTTCTTCTGGACAATGAAACTCATTTATTATTTTTAGTTAATTTGGATATCTTAGACTTTGTTTTTAGATTAGAGTTCTTGTACGATGAATTTCAGTTCTTGGGGGATGTTTTAGTTAGCAAAAATTTTCCGCAATCTATTATATCTGTCTATTTTCTTGTGTTTTATATTTAAGACTGATTTTTATTTATTCTTCCTTAAAAATGGTTAAGTGTAAGGTTAAGCATTGGATTAATTAGTTCTCCCACTAAAGGGTTAGTATGGGTGCCACTCACAGCTAATTGGGTCATGACAAAGTTGGTATCTGATCCCCAAATTTGTTGATCTTGTCATACAAGAACGTGTCTAGTAGAGTTCTGCAGAACAGTACAGAGACATCTGTACTTTTTGTAAGAGGCTGTAGGACTTTAGGAAACCTCCATTTCTTTCATCCCTCGTGTTATTACTTGATTTCAATTGGTATTTGATAATCTAAATTGGTATCTAACTCTTTCACTCTTATTCCCACAGATGGTGAGAACACATTTGTCAGAGGCTAGAGCAGCGATGCTCGAACCAGTCATTGAGGCTGCGGTTCATGGCAGAGGAAGAGTGAGAGGCAGAGATAGAGGAAAGAGTGGCGCACCCGCCAGGGGTAGAGCTCGGGCCACAATATCGACTTAGGAAAGCTCAACATATCCTCCCTAGCATAAGCATTTTCCTGAGGTAATGGTGGAAGAAGAGGTTTGGATTGAGAATGATGAGGCAGTACCAGTCCAGGGGATCAAGGTGACAACCATTCAGGAAGGTGCAGCGCCGGTTCTGATGTCATGTGATATGATCCAGCAGTTTCTGAGCTTTTTGAGTAGATTGAAAGGGAATGGGACTACTTCTACAGTATCCATGGTACATCATCTAGTCAGCCAGCATGCTACAGCTGTGGCTTCTAAGATAGATGCGTCTTCTGAGACAAGTATGTTTCTGCAATCAGTGATAGGACCAGTAATAACAGGTGGTGAGCATGATCTTTTCTGCAAGTTTGTGAAGATGAAGCCTCCGATGTTTCATGGGTTAGAGTCTGAGGATTCTTATGAGTTCATCATTGATTGTCCTGAGTGACTACATCGGATGGGTATTTTTGAGAGATATGGTATGGAATTTGTTCTTTTTAGTTGCAAGGGGATGCTAAGATGTGGTGGAGAGCATATGTGGAATGCAGGCCTATTGGGGCACTTCCTATGACTTGGAGTCAGTTCTACCAATTATTTCTGGAGAAGTATTTTCCACGCACCATGAGGGACAAAAAGAGGGATGAGTTTGCCAACATTGAGCAGGGAAATTCTTCTGTTGCAGCTTATGAGGCACACTTTCATGCTTTGGCTCGCTGCTCTTTATAGTTCAATACAGAAGAAGAATGGATCCACCGTTTTGTGAATGGTTTGATCACAGAGCTACAGATTTTAGGTTTACAGGTAGCATATTTTTAGGAGGTGGTTGAAATTGTGAAGAATGCTGAAGGTGTAAAGCAAGAGGGTCAAACAAGAATGGCTTCGAAGAAGCCCCAGTCTAGGGGCAATTAAGTGGCCAATTTTCAAAGGGTCAGGGTCCACGGGGATACCCTATGCATCCCAGTCAGTCTAAAATGCAAGTTTATACTAGGGGTCTATCAAGGACCAGTCATCCTACATCACAGTTTGGTGGTTATCTTACTTCATCTGCTCCAGCGCAGTGACCTACCTATGATCGTGCATTCTATAAGTGTAGTGAGGTTGGTCACTTGAGGAGGAATTATCCTCGATTCAATAGGCAATCCGTCACTAGGCTCCTAGAGCTTCAATTCTAGAAGGTAGAGGTAATGGATATGACAGTGATCATCCGCAGGGTGGGCGGGGTGGTCACCCACCTAGCAAGGGTGGCACCCAGCCTAACCGTGGTGGTGGTAATAGCAGAGGAGGTAATCAGCCCAACAGGTGTGGTGAACAGACAGGTGGTAAGAACCACTTCTATGCTTTTCTGGGTATACCAGAGGTAGAGGTGTCGGACGCGGTGATCATAGGTACTATTCTTGTCAGTGACTGTATGGCTTAAGTTCTGTTTGACCCTGGTTCTACTTCTTTATATGTGTCAGCTAGATTTGTTGAGGATTTTGACATGATATGCGAACTACTTGATTTTTAGGTTAATATGTCTACCCTAGTGGGTGATTCTATGGTTATCGATAGGGACTTCCATGCTTGTCCAATTATATTTGTGAGGCAAATGACTTTGACAGATTTAGTGATTCTAGACATGGTGGATTTTGACATCATCTTGGGGATGAGTTGGTTATCTCTGCACCATGCTATTCTGTACTGTCATGCTAAGAGTGACTGGATATTGATGTCATTCAAAAGCACTCTCTCCCGTAGGAGGTGGTAACGATCATCAAGCAAAACAAGTAAGTAATCCAATGGAATATCGGAGTCGAATCCATGGAGAATGGGTCTATTGTTTGCCACTAGGTGTCAAGGTTCAATTCACTAGCATGAGCAATTGTTCGAACAAGGAAAAAGTAAAATTGGGGGGAAAAGTTTGGGAAAATAATTCGCAACGTAACAAAAGCAGACATAAACACAATTTGTGTAATAAGAGAAGGAGAACTAGGAGTATGCTTCAAATGGGGTTCTACAATGGGATAGGGAATTGATTAATCATGCAAAATTTCAACTATAAATATGGGTAGCTTGGTTCGATCTATATTTGGTAGTCTTTCAACCCTCAAAATATATGTACCGTGGTCTTTGCTCAAGCCCCATAGCTTTACCTTAAACCAACCAATTAGCACTTGGGTGAGTCAAATTATCTCTACATTTGACTCTTAGATGAGAATTTCCTTCAATCAAACTATTTCTAGCCTTGATTTGTGGTAGAAATCTCAAATCCCCACTAATGAATTCTTACCCAATTTATAAACTCCTCTTTTAAGAAAGTACAAAATTAGTAAACTCAATCAATGTTTGCAACCATCAATTTTATAATTAAACCATGAAGAATCTAATAGACCAATACTAAATAATCAATTATAAGTATAATTAATCAATACACATTCCCAAATTCAAACACCCATCCACATACCCTAGAATAGTATGTATCTTCTCATATTAAAGGAAAAAGAGAATATACCACATGGGTTTCCCAAAATTTCATTCATATTATAAGCTAAGTTCAAATTCCAAGCTCCAATTGCTTACAAATGGTGTTTTTCAATGAGGAAGAAGATGAGAGAAAAGTGTACTCTCAATACTTTTCCTTGGGATGGTAAAAACTGATTAATTCCCCTGGTACAGATCCCCAAAAAAGGTTTTAGGACCTTTCCAAATACATCACACATAATTGGACAAAAATGTCCTTTGGGCAAGTGCGATTAATGTGCGACGGCACCTGCGATCGCATCTTGAAGTTTGCGCATTGCATGTGACTTTCTCTTCAGGAAGTGAAGTCCAACAGTTGTGCAATTCAAGTACGAAAGAGAGGGTGATCGCCTTTTGCAATATGCGGCTTGCATGTTGGTAACTGCTCAGGCAATTTCTAATCTTCCATGTGTGATGGCACCTGCAAAATGCAAGTGCCTCTTTATTGCTCATACGTCATTTTGCATCTCTTGATAAGTTTCTTCCCCTTTCTAATCACCTTTGTACTTTAACTTCATTTTAAGCTCTTTGGGTTCAATTCATTTGCTTTCTTTATTTGACCATGTGTACCTGCATTTACATCAATAAAGGCAATAAGTACCTCTAATTCTCATCAAAATATGGCAATAATACATAAAGGCTTAATAAGTTGGTAGATTACCAACTTATCAAACACCCAAACTTGAACTATTACTTGTACTCAAGCAAGATACTCACAAGGTAAGGAATGAAATAGGTTCTCAAAACACAAGGGTTATACACAAGATTATATTGACTCTAAAACTTAAGAAAATAACAAACAAAAGACTCGACTACGATGCTCGTCTGAATTTGTATCACCATACTCTCAAGGAAAGTACTCATTTAAAAACTTTTACCAAAAGGATTTCATTTATCATTCAAAACCAGGGGATTTGTCATTTCAAAAAAAGATTATCAAGCTTCTCAAGTCATAGGCATTGACCTTCGGGGTTTTCCTTGAGATTCATCACACAACTTGTCTCATTCATTCCTCTCAATTGAAATAGAGACTTCATCATTCATTTCAAGTATGTAATTCCACTCACCTCAAGAGAGAATCTCACTGACATTCATGCAATTTAGAATATAGAGATTATACGAGAACCAAAGAGACTCTCACTCTCTCAAAAAAATTCAAGTGCACACGTACTGAACCATAGGCTTGCCGTTTATGTAATTTGCCACTAATGTAGAGTTACCAAGCTTTGAATCACTAAGGACTTATGGGCTATGATGTTGTCTAGGGTTAAGGTGAGGATTACATTAGGCTCAAGTGGCAAAACCTCCCTAATGCTCCTTGCGATCATTCAAAGCACCGCTCACATTTTCGAACATTACCTTTAATTTACTTTTCCCTCTCACAACCCAAGCTTATTTTTCCCTCTCACAACCCAAGATTAGTTTTCCCTCTCACAACCCAAGCTTCCCTTCCAACTTATTCATCCAAAACCTTTTTGTTTCATTTATTAGGTAGAGCCAATTTCTTCTTTCTTTTCCATTCATTCTCTTCATGGAGCATTGTTGAAGTAATTTTTATTTCGAGCATAAGGTGCTACCTTGCATTGAAGCACAACTCCTTTTGTTCTCCACATTATGTGCATATACCCCATACTTAGGCTTTTGCCTATGTTAACATTTTAACATCCCCTCCCCCAAACTTAGGCTTTTAGCCTACATTTCACTTTCTAGCCATTAGGGAGGATGGGTGCAAGAATAGCTGATCCAAAAAGGATCAAGGTGTCTAACAAGGTGTCAAAGAAAAGTCACAAGCTCAAAGGGGCTTACTAGGATCAATGTAAAGGGAAGGGAATTTGGGGTGAAGTTGCTATTCAAAAAGGTCCTAAGGTCATCTTCCAATATCGGTGACATCTAGAATTTTGCCTTGAATCACATTCAGGGCAAGTTCTAAATAACACATATACACAAGAACAAAGTATAAACTTACCACACAAGGCATCACCACACAAGAATTTCACAACTAGTTTCACAATCAATTGGGATAAATGACTTTTGATAAGTTGTTTCTAGTTCTTTCACACACTCGTTTGTGAATCTATCAAGCCAAACGGGGAATGCGCAAGTCATCACAAGAGAAGGCTTTTAGCAAAAATCATTTTCCCCCTTTTCCTTAAATTTGCAAATTTCTTGCCAAGAAAATTTTTGGTGGACCCATTTCAAGACAAATAAAATACTGACTCAATTTAACACTAAAACTTGGTATTTTACCTTAAGAAAATTGCCTCTCAATCTATCATAGGGAATTACGAACCCGATTTGACACAAAAATAAACAAAAGAAAATATTTGCTCCTTGAGAAAGAACCGTGGTTGGAAGAAAACCCTTGGAGTTTATTCGACTAATCGACTATTAACAAGGCAAAAAAGATTAAAATGCTCGTTGATCAATGAATAACAAGCCTGGAGTAGGCACTAAGAGTGTTTGCAAGGCATGGATAGTGAAACAATTATGCCTGTAGGACTAACTCGGTGATATCATAACTCAAACAATCAATAAGATAAGCCTGGCAAGGGCACAATTAAAGCATTTAAGAAAAAATAAAAGGCCTAGAGAGGGCAATAACATAATCAGCCAAACTATGCCCGATAAGGTCCAAATTGTCTAACAAGAAAAATAAAAAGGCCTGACAAGGGAAATAAAAACATTATCTCAAAGCCCAACAAAGACAACCAAAATATCATAAAAATCAATGCACCACCTGCCCTACTTAAAATAAAGCATTTCCCTCAATTCTTAAGCTCAAAGTAAGCAAGGGAAAGAAGCAAAGACTCCCTATACTGGCTATTCCTCCTCATCCTTTTGGTCAACCGGCTCTGAGCTAGTGCTTGCTCCTCTCTGGCGAGAGTGTGCAGTGTGCTGTGACTCAAAGAGCACCTGCTGGAATACCATATCCTCTGTATCATCAAGCTCTTCATCTCTCCACCTATAGTAGAAAATAGGGTATCCACTGGGCCAGGAGTTGGGTGAGGGCCAGCCATGGAATTTTCAAAAGCGCTCAAATCTACAGCAGCCATTAGAGACTTCCCTTAGCTTTGTCAACATCTCTCTGGATATCAACCATAACATGCTCAACAACATCCACCCTTTTGCACAATTCGGTCATGCTGTCCACCACATCCTTCATAGCATTCTTTACAGCCCTCTAGATCATGCTTGGCAGCAACTTGGCCAAAGCGATCAACTGATTATCATGGAAGTATATAATATTAACCAGCCTCTGAAAGCTAATTGGGGTCAAGGCTAAGGATGAGTGGGAAGGTCCAGGAGGAACAGCAACTGTAAGATTTCCTGACTCTGTGGGAGTAGGCATACTTGAGACTAATCTAGTAGGAGAGAAAACGGTGGGTTCAATATCAATGTCCACAATTTTCACACCAGAAAAACTCTACATCTTACGTTTCTTAATCCTAGGAGAATCAACATCCATCTTCTTCTCAAGGTCAATCACACCAGTGGCAGGGATAGAAGCATGAAAGGGAAAAATACTGGATTCAATCCTTAGAACAAAACTTACTGATAAGAACATGGTAGGGAATGAGACACCAGGTTGACGTGCTTTCCTCTTAATTACCATCGCCACAATCTCACCAAAATTCACATGTGCCCCTAACATAATGGAGGCTACTAGAATGGAGCCCTCCTGCATAACCTTCTAATAATTTTTAAAAGGTAAAAAATAAGAGCAGACAAAGTCATACCATAGGAGCGCCTTAAAATAAAGACTCTAACATAGAATTATACCTCCCATAGTTGCCCAAATAGGAGTCCAAGAGAAATAGTAGCAGCAACCCATCCAAGTGGTTTGACCTTTGGAAGGACCTTAGCCAAATATTCTTGTGTAGGCTCAATTAGTTCAGCCCACTAGATGGGGTTGATAGCAGCCGGTGTAATATGAACTTCTTTACCCTGGAATATTACTGTGTCCAAGCAAGGGTAATTATCAACATTGCCAGTGTACTTCATTGAGTCCTTCTTGGCCTGGTATGAGGCATAAATTTCATGGACCACCCCAGCGTAATATCCACCTGGAACATTTATGAATGGGTTCTATTTGCGTGTAGTGAATTAGTGGGGGATGTTAGGAAAATAAGCCTCAGCCACTGCAAGGTTAAAGCTACACTTTGGGGGGAAGGTCCTTGCCTTGTCCGTGTCATGGAGGGCTTTCATGCCCTCTACCCCAAAGTGAATCCTCTCCTCCTTAGTAACTTGCATAGGAGGAGGTGCTGGGGAAGCAACATGAGCTTTCTTCTTTCCTTTGGACTTGTCAGTGGAGGTAGGAGGAGTTGGGGGCCTTCTTGTACTGCGACCTGAATTACCCCTACTAGAAGACATTTTTTGCACAAGAAGATTGTGAGTCCTCAAAAGAAACAGCAAATCTTTTTGTATTTTTGGAATATTGGAAGAATAAAATACTAAAAGAAGTTAATGAATTAAAAAGAAATTGAATGCATAAGAGAAAAAAAGGACACCGGGTAACTTCTGACATGTCTGAGTCACATGTGAATCACATATTGAGAAATGTTCTTTGTATGTAACTTCGCCCATGCATACAAAAGCCTGGGTAAAGCAGCTGAAAGGTGCGAAGGCATGTGTGAAACACCTCCACCAGTTTGCGCGTCGCATATGCCTTTGCCGTTATAGGCAGTACACTGGCACATTTGGCATAAACGTGTGATGCCATATGCATTTTGCAGGTGAAGATCTGTGTGTCGCATACGAAACAATATGGAAACATGAGGAATTTTTCAGTTGTTCATTTTCATGTGTGTTGCATATGCGATTCGCAGAGCAATACCTGTGGAATGCAAGTGCAAACAAGGCTATGAACATAAGATATAACATGGCTTAAAGCAATACCAGCACTAGTTGACCCATTACCAAGTTATCTGGGTATTCAGACTTCCCCAGAAAACATCAAACATCATCAAGACCTAAAACATATGAAAGATTTGCTTAATGAATTCCCTTAAGAAGGACGTTACCCCATCTATTATCGGGAACATCAAGAGTTCACTCTCATTAACCAAAGCCCTCAACAAATAATTATAATCAATTAAAATAACACAAGGGCGCAGTGGTATATATAATTTCAGCCCACAAAACACTATTTACCCAAAAACTTGCAAAGATGATGATTTTCCCTTAAGAATGATGTCACCCAATCTATCATTAAGCCAAACCATGCATCATTGCAAGTGGGTTACTCAGACTTCACCCAAAAATAAAACATTAAGGGATAAAAATTAACAAAAGTTGCATGCATCAATCTCAAAACAGGATATATCAAGTTTTTCTCAAGTAAAATCGACAATAAGCCCCAAAATTGGGGTCCCAAAAATCAAATCTAACCCAAAATCAATATGATAGATTAAACTAGCATGTTTCACAATAATGTTCCCAATCTACTTAAAAACAAGAATTTAACATTGGGGAACTTACCACAAGTGAAGATGAGGGATTAAAAAGCAAAAACTTGAAGCTTTTGGTGCCTAACAATAGAGGCCCAACTCTTTCGCCAGAAAACAGGAGGTACGGTTGTGGATTAGCAGTGATGGTGATGTAGTATTAAAGGAGAAGGGGATTTTGGGGAAAGTTTGAAAGATATGGGGAGTTTTGGTGGAGAGTAGTGGAGGTTTTTGTGAGAGTTGTGGGAGAAAAGTAGAAGAAGGTGATGGTTTAAAGGGAGAAAAAAAAAAGAGACGCGGGTCAAAGTCTGAGTTGGGTCGGTCAATGGGTAAGTCAAATAATTTTTAAACATACCTGTGGTTGCATCGTGACATGCGGTTCTCACATGACTATGTGTGTCTCGCATGTCACCTTGCAAGTGATATTTATTAGCCAAATTTTGCCAGTTTTTTGTTTTGTCCTATGATGCTAGGGGAAACACGCACATCAGCGGGTGTGATTCACACCTCCGATCGCACATGCCTTCAGCTTTTTATTTTTCTTCTAAGTGCACTACCAGTAGGGGCAATGGCATATGCAAAGCACGAATTTACTCATGCAAAATGCATGGTCCTTCGCACCTGGCCTCTAGAATTTTCTTCCACTTAGCCATTTTTCAAACTTTATGCATTCCTAAAATACACCAAAAAGAACAAAATGTAAACAAAATAAACTAAAAACACTTGGATTGACTCACAAGAAGCACTTAATTTTACATCGCGGCTCAACAATAGTACCTCAACTCTTAATCATTTCCTGGTAGCATGCCAATATAGTTAGCACGAACCCATACAAAGCCATGGAAGTATTTCTTCAGAATCCTCATTGCCTTCTCTCATTTCCAAGTTGGCAACATCATAAATATGGGAACTTGAAGGGTGTCATGAGGAACTATGCACATGTCCACCAAGTATGGGTGCTTGGGCAAGAGAATCCCCTCAGGATTCTTCCTTTCTCGAACATTCAAGACCATAAGTTGATAATTGGGCAATGCATCCTTAATCTCAATCTCACCAGGGACATCTACCATCTCACCCTCGATAGCAATCACGGACACAACTCTATATTTATCCGGTGGTTTGATGGGTTGACACACATTGGACGTGATATCCGAGTTGAGAACCTTCTGCTAGAAAATAATCTTCCTCATCCATAGGGGAGTAAACATCCTTCTTATGAGCTTTTGAACCATAAGTACCCATGACATTCACACATTTAGTCCCGACTCCCATTATATATTTGGCCAACAAGTCAGTTTGAGTCATAATTTTGTCCATGGTCTCATCTCTTTCCTCCTCCTTTCTCCTCATCTCACTAGTCATAATAGAAGAAGTAACACCCGATGAGACATCAACTTGTTAGTATGCCACACCCTATTAGTTTTTGTCATTCGATCTAAGAGAGCACATCGAGACCATAGTTTTGGTCCATAAGTGTTCCACCTGTGATGTTATTTTCCATTGATTTGTTCAATAAGTCTAGAGCTTGATAGAATCTTTGAAAAAGGACCCCATTGGGCAAACCCTAGTTCAGACACAACAATAGCTTCTTCTTGAATCTCAACCATACTTCATGCAATGGCTCATCTGGTAGTTATTGGAAATTGGCGATATCATCCCTCAACTGCATCATCCGACAAGGTGGGAAAAATCTCACCAAGAAGGCTTCAACTAGTCCATTCCAAGTTATAATAGAGCCCTCCGAGAGCTCCTCAAGCCACATTGTTTCCTTCCCTGTAAGGGAGAATGGGAACAATCATAGTTGGATCGACTCTTAAGATATATTATAGATATTGAAAGGCTGACTTATTTCGACAAAGTTTTAGATATGTCAGTTGGAATCTTCATGAGCCAGCCCTCCAATGAGCCCTTTCATTTATATCAAATGAAGCATCTTGCTCGTCCTGTGGAACATAGAATTTCCATGGTTGGGTAGGTGGATGGAACCCATAGCGCCATAGACAAATGTTTAATTTGTATCTGATATAATGACATGTTCTGTCATTATAGTAGAGTAAGGGCATAAGTACCTGACTAGAAAAGTCCCTAAGGTAAGAGTTAATAAAATCTTAGGCTAGGGTGAGCTTTGACAAAAATATAGTGTTCTATTCCTTAGAAATTGTTGGAGTCATGTGGTTCATTAAATGGTAGTATGGAGTACATATATGGATAGTTAACTATCATAGGATCCTGTAGGAAGTTTTGGAATGGAAATCAGATTCATAAAACTTTAGTTATGGGCATTGCCATGTTGGAATTATTCTGTGATGTCTAGGAAATAAATTGTGTTGTGAAATGAGGGATTTGGGGTGAGATTTCAATGTTCTGTAAATTGACGTATGTCACGATAAAGGGCACTCTCATTGCGATGGTCCATTGTGATGAGTCATCTACATCGCAATTACTCACCGCGATGAGGATTTTTTGCAGTTTACCTATACTTTTTTAGTTTTTTTGGGTTATTTCCCCAAAAATATTATTTCATTCTAGAGCTCTAAGAAGTAGTTTTCTCAAGAAACTAGGACATTCTCCTTCATATAAGGTAAGTACTCCGTAAAACCTTTTTGTGTATGATCATTAATCTTTATAAGACTATTAGGTTGATGATTAATAGTGGAATTCTTGAATTTGAGCCTTAAATGCATGAAACTTGGAAAGAACAATGGGTAGGTGCATTTCACCAAGAATTGACCTAGGATGTATTTTTATGATTCGTAACATAAAATTATTAGTTCTTAACCTGATTAAGGCTAGTGGAGAACATTGGGTTCCATAAAGGTAAGACCTTTAGGCATAAAAATGGGTTAACTTGATTAGAAACCCTTTGGGTATTGATTCTATGAATGCTACGAGACTAGTTATCGATTAATTTACCCTTGGAGATTGCTACAGACCTCAGATAAGTGTAAAATTAGTGGGTTAAATTCCCAAAGCCTGAAATGAAAGAGTAAGTGATTAATTACTCTTGTATAATTGTTGTTTATAAACCTTGAGAGATCCGAAGTGTCAAGGAAAGGCAAGACAATTGCAAAGTAGCTTGCGGGTCATAATTTTTCACTCGAGGTAGGTTATGGTTTTAATTAGAGTTAAGACTCATTTTATTACATGGTATGTGGTTGAATTACGTAACCTGTGATTTGTCTTCAGACATGTTTGAATTGCATATGTTTTCATGTTATGCTTGAATGAATAAGCTAGATGTACAGAAAGTGATGAGTGTGTTGAGATGAATTAGTGTAAGTGTGTTTTGGGGTAATATGTATATCATAAGGCATAGGCCTAAGAACCTAGTTGCATTAATATGAATGTTGATATGATTACTATGGATTGGATACTACGCTGATATGGTACATAGACCCTGGTGGTGTCCCTGGCAGGTCATGGCTAGTGGGCAACTAGGTTGATATAATTAGCATTGCATTGCATTGTTGCATGATCAGTCATGGTGAGCTGGTATTATGCATTTAAATGAAACTAGAGGTACTAGGTGTGTTGAGAGATAGATGGACATAGATTCCATGTGTATGAATATTGAAAGTGAACTCTTTTACATTCTTATGGTGGCATTAAATGACTTTTGTGAACTTGATATTACTGTTGTTCATTTGAATTGAGATGATTATCTGTTAACTGAACTAATTGATAAGTGTTGAGGTGCCTTTTACTTGTTATTTGGTTTGTCTATACACTTGTTCTAACCTGAGTAAATCTATGATACTTACTAGTACATAGTGTTTTATACTAATACTACTATGTACTCATGTTTTGCTGAGTGCATACCGTATTCCATAGGCTGAGATGCAACCTCGGCTAGACTAGAAGAATGACTACTTGATACAAGAGTGAGCACAACTTTTCAGGCTTCCATGGATCTTTTTTGAATTGTTGTCCTTCTTCTGGAAGATGAAACTCATTTACTATTTTTAGTTAATTTGGATATCTTAGACTTTGTTTTTGGATTAAAGTTCTTGTACGATGACTTTTAGTTCTTGGGTATGTTTTAGTTAGCTGAATTTTTTCACAATCTATTATATCAGTTGATTTTCTTATGTTTTATATTTGAGACTAATTTTGATTTATTCTTCCTTAAAAATGGCTAAGTGTAAGCTTAAGCGTTGGGTTAATTGGTTCTCCCACCAGAGGGTTAGTGTGGGTGTCACTGTCGGCCGGTTGGATCGTGATAAAAAGGTTCATGCACCCCAAGCATTTGATAAAATTCTTGAAAGAGAATTTTATGAGAATATGTCAAAACTCTAAGTGTGGGGTGACTCTAAACCTCACTTGAACCTTAAATTAGCTACACCCACCATGAAGTTTAGTATATCATGCATTTAATTAGATATATATCACTAACTAGATGCTAATCTACTTGTGAAAATTCACTTGGATTTATGGACAAAACTAGCAACTTTTAGGAATTTCTAGTATACTACTCTCTAGTTTTATGATAGAATAGAATTTTCTTGTCGTATTTATGTTGTATATTGTATGTTGTATACTTGACTTTTATTTTTATTTTTTATTAGGAACCATGTCTTCAAGGCCTAAAATAACTAGCACCGGAAAGAACAAGGCTACAACTAGTAGCCAAAATAAGGACAAGCGGCCAAAGAAAGAAAAGGAGGGACAACCCCAAGCACCAAAAATTCTATATGATTTAGAGGTGGTTGATCCCTTATGGAGACAATGGTATATGTACTTTGAAGAGGTTCCAATGACTATCCTCGAAGTGAATATCAATATAACTCCTTTCCACAACAAGTTTCTATTTCTCTATGAGAACATAAGGTAAATTGGTTTGGGAAGCTTGCTTAATTCATGTGGCTTAGCCAACATGTGCATGGTGGAAGAGTTTTATGAAAATTGGGATCCGGGATTTTATTATGACAAAGAATATGAAGTTAATGTAAGAGAAGTAGTGGTAAAATTCTCTACCACGCTATCAATGAATATATGAAGTTTAAAGAGTGCCCCTATGAGATATTTGAAGACTTTTATAAAAAGCTGGACTACAAAGAGCTTCGTGTGCAAGTGTGTGGTATCTTGTCGGATGCGGTATGGGCACATGATGCAAATGGAAGGCATGCCTCCTACTCACGGAATAAATTATTTTTGCCATCAAAGGTACTGTTGAGGTTCATCTATAATTGCATCACCCCAACCTCCAAGGATTCATATACCTCTAATTTTAAAGTTTGCTTGATGTTCGCCATCCTACGCAAGATTGACATCAACATGGGAAAAATCATGCTTGGATAGATAGCTAGAGTAAAAGGGAAAGTAAAAGGTCGATTATTCTATCTGAGTATGCTAACCACCATTCTTAGAAGAGCTGGGGTTTCAATGATGAAAGGCATAGATAGAGAGCTTGAGCTACTGAAAAAGTTTTTTGATGTCACGGTCGTGAAAAAAGAGGACACCTCCAACAAAGCAACTACCGAGGAAAGATTGGCACACATGGAGGAATCCATGAAGTTCTTTTCCAAGTGTGTGAAGAAGAAAATTGATAACAATGAAGCTAGTTAAGACGAGGTCGAGGCAACGGAATAACTCACACTGGCTACACGTGTTTTCCTTGTCATTGGTGCAACAACTTGGCATCCACAAAGGCCACCAAATGAGGATGTCAACTCCGAGTCTGAGTTGGAGTAGCCACATCTTGAGGGATTCCCTTGAACCCTTATTTTTAATTTATTTATTGTGTAAGGACACAGAAATCTATAAGTATGGGTGGGATTCTTGTAATTATTTGCTATTCTTGATTTTTATCTTATGATGTGTTATTGCTACTTCTACATTGGTGGATGTTATTTATTTTGTTGTTGTAATTTGTTTTGATTTAGTTTTTATTTTGGTAATGGAAATGTGTCATAGTGTTAGTTTATAGGATTTCATGTTTTAGGTGATATATAAAAAATGAGAAAAAAGGGAAAAATTACAAAAAGATTTTCATAGTTTTTAATTTCTTTAACTTTTCTTTAGTCTTTTAGTGACACATCTTTCGACCTTCCATTTTTTCTTCCCGTAAGTTCTTTCCTGGAAAGGGTGACCATTGAACTGGTGATTTTTTTTAATTTGTTCAGTAGTTTTATTAGTAAGATTAGTTTTTGCTTTTAGTTCTTAAAAGGTAGGATAATCCCATGTAGGCTAGATCTCATATTATCACCTCTATGAACACAAGCTTGATTTGTTTAAAAATTATGCAAAAATGAGAAGATGGTCTCTCATTTTTATGACTTGTATGCATGTGCTTAATATGAATTCTTGGTGATATATCGACTAGAAATCTATGTGATAGTATACTTTTGTTGAATGTGTGCCATGTGTGATGCAAGGAATTAGTTGAATTCTATGTGTTCAATTGGTGTCAAGAACTTGCCTTGTGTGTGTTTTGAAGCAAAGTAAAGTTAGTCATGTTAGAGAGTTATAGAGGAAATTTTTTGATTAGCCATTCTTTTTATCCTCTCTTGTACCTACCCTTGAATGTTATCCATAGTAAACCCTTTTGAGTCTTTAGCCAAATTTCTTTATTTGCCACATATGTAGCCTAATCCCCTTTGTTCTTATACCAAATTTGATCTAAAAAACTTTTGTAGGACACTTGATGTAGTATTAAGTGCTTGAAGAAAGTTATAGAAAAGATCTTGATGTGGTGAAATTGTGAAATTTGAAAAAGAAAAGAAGTTAAAATGTGAGCAATATCAAAAAAATATAGCATGGAAAAATAAAAAGAAATAAAAAGTGTAATACAAAAGAGAATTCATGCTAAGTATTAAGTAAGCTCAATAAAAGGGGAAGAAGAATAAAGGGGTAGAACAAAAAAGAGTGAAAGAAGTAGCTAAGAGAAGTTGAAAGCGCTAAATTGTGAAAAGAAGTGATGTATAAAAAGGACTAGGGAGGATTAGTCACTATTTTATCCAAAATATTTCTACCCATCCCTTAGCCTACATTAAAACCAATGAAGACCTACATGATCCTAGATATGAACTTTCTTCAATTAGTAGAGCAAGAACTCTAAAGGCAAGCAGTTTATATATGTTTTCTAAGTTATATATTTGAAATGTTTTAGTTTGTTTAATGTTTTTTATTTTTTTAAGTTTTCAATTTATAAGTTTATGTTTTGAAGTCTATTAGTTTATGTTTTAGTTTATTTTTTTAAGTTTTCAATTTATAAGTTTGTTGTTTATTTTTTTAAGTTTTCAATTTATTAGTTTATGTTTTCAATGAATAAAAGTATAAAACTATAAAAGTATAAAACAATGATAAAAATTAAAAAAAAAACAATTTATTCAAAATTTCAAACTAATATTACAATTTACAACTATTAGTAAAGCGCCTAATTTACGCAGCCACCTTCTAGGAAGGGTTCTGTTTCAACTAAGCGCGCCTAATTTACGCAGCCACCTTCTAGGAAGGGTTCTGTTTCAACTAAGCCTCGAATGTAATACTAATAGTTGTATAGATTTATAAATTTATCTTCTAAACTTTGTAAAGTTTCAGCTTCTTCAACCTCAATTCCTGGTAAAGTTGCTTGACGATCTTCAATTTCAGCGCCATCATCACTATCAAATCCAATGAGATTTATAAATTTGTTCTGCTACTTTTTGCAACTTTGGTCTTCCAACGTTTCTTCGCTCGGCGTTGATCCAATCTCTAAACAATACCGATACCTCCAAACTGTCTTCTGCCAAGGAATATCTATGGTCTCCAATTTGAAATCTTGCCGCGCTGAAAGCTTGCTCTGAAGCAACTGATGATCCTTGAATAACTAGCACGTCTCGCACCATCTTGCTAAGTTTTGGAAAGTGTTCTTCACGAGATTTCCACCAATCCAATAGTTGTGGTATGCCATCCGTAGTTGGAATATTATCAACACTCTGTTCAAGATACTTAGAAAATTCACACTTATTAGAAAAATCAAGACCAAGTTATGATCTTGCTTTACCATGGACACCTGATCTCGACGTAGAAGTTTGAGGGGCATGATCAAGATTTTCTAAGGTCACAGTATATTTGTCATACATTTCCTTAGCCAAAATTTTAATACTATCTTGACATGTTATTAAATCCGGTGTTTCTTGTGGTGAAATATCTAAATTAGTATAAATTTCTCTAACTAAAGCTTTTGCACCAACTTCTTTATATTCCGGGTTAAAAAGAATTGCAGTTAAATAAATTTGTGGAATAGGAAAAAAATATTTTTAAATTTTTTAATCATAGCTTCAATAGAATCTTTAAAATATGAATTTTGTTTATAGATAGCAAAAATGCATGAAATATTCCAAATATGTATTAAAATTTCACTAACAGTAGGATAATATGTTCCAGAAAATTTTTTGGTAGCATCAAAAAATGATTTTAAAAAGACTTTAAATGCTTCTACTGCATCCCAATCACTGTCCGCAAGTTTATCATCAGGATAAGCATTATGACTATTAAACATCATAGTAATAGGTTTTTTATACTTATAAGCAACTTCAAGCATTTCATAAAAAGAATTCCATCTAGTTTTAACATGTTTTGGAACTTTTCTAAATGGAACTTCAAAAAAAAAAAAAAAATCTTTATATTGTTGAATTCTACTATTATTATTCATATGAAAAATCCAAAAAATTGCATTTTCAACTTTATCAATACAACTATCAAATACCCTAATACCATCTTTCACAACTAAATTTAATATATGTGCACCACATTTGATATGAAAAGCATATTTACTAATTGGACAAAGCCTAGTTTCTAGCATAGTCATAGCATTTAAATTAGCAGAAGCATTATCTAAAGTAATACTAATCACTTTATCAGTAAGATAAAAATATTGTAAAATTTTTAACACACTTGAAGCAATATAAGTACCAGTTTTTTTGTGTTCACAAATTTTATAAGCGATAATTCTTTTTTGCATTATCCATTTATAATGAATCCAATGTGCAGTAACAGTTAAATACTCAAATCCGTTAGGACTACGACCCATATCAGTGGTAATAGAAGCCCTACAATCCATCATATAAAAATATTTACGAAGATATTGCATATATTTTTCATAAAATTCAAAAATATCTCTTTTTACCATGCTTCTTGTAATACCTTCAAAACTGGGATAAAATATATCCCGAATATATCTTATAAAACCATCATGTTCTCCAAAATTAAAAGGCAAACCACAAACAACAACCATTTTAGCAAAATTTTCACGATCACGGTCCCTATTATGGGGCCGTTGTGAAACATGACCAGCAGGGTTTGAAGGATTTAGTGAAGTTTGAATCATGTTTGACCCGCCAACAGAAGGTCCAACGCTAGAGCCAGCATCACCTTGACTAGCTAGATATGCTTGCCACTCTCTCGGATGTTTCTTAAGCAAATGAGTTTTTAACCCCCCAGTCGAACCTCCACTAGCACCAGATACATATTTCCAACTTTGTTTACAAATACGACACATAGACACAGTTTTTTCTTCATTTAAAAAACAAAATTTCCACACAGCTGATTTTAAAGGACGTTGTGGTTTGGTCTTACCCCTCACTGGAGCAATAGGGGGAATATCAGCTCTAACTTGAGGATTATCCTGAGTTGGAGCTTGGGGAATAGTGGGGGCGGGGGCAATAAAGGGACTAGTCGGTGTATCAGTTTCTTCTAAATCATCATCCTCATGCATTTTTACTTCTTCATTTAATTCATCTTCTAAATCATTATACATTCTTTCATAAGCTTCGTTGGGAATAGGGTCATCCGTAGTAAATGAAAAATTAGTTTCATTAACATGCGTAAATTCATCTGTATTAAATCTAATTTGAAGAAGAGCAGGGCGGAGAGAAGAACTAGAAAAACCACTACCTATTTTACCCTTCACATAACTTTTTGTTCTTGAAATAATACCTTTTTTACCGGATTTTTTTTGAGATGGATCCATAATATAATAAAATATAAAATTAGCAAATTAAAATAAACAAATCACAAGTTCACAAATCACAAATTCACAAATAAATCACAATTCACAACTAATAAACAAGAATAAAAATTTAAAAATTAAAGAGTGGAACGAATATACCAAACGTCTCCCGTAAAAACAGACGATTATAACTGAAATTTGAAGAAGATTGCTCCTCCAAAATTCACCAAATTATACTTCACTTGCAAAATAATAAGAATAATTATAGAATTTGTAAATATTAAGAGATGAAAATTGAGAGAGAATGAGAGTTGAATGGATGAATAAAAATTAAAAGGGGAAGGGGTATTTATAATGAAAAAATAGGAGGGGGGTTGTTGGGGGGGTGCTAGGGGGTGCTGGGGGGTGGGGGTGGGGGTGGGGGGGCTAAAATAGCCGTTGGGTGGCTGAAATAGCCGTTACCCAACGGCTTTAAACGTTTAAAAAAAAAAAATTTGTTGACCGGTTGACCGGACCGGACCGGAACCGGTTTGTCACCGGTACGAACCGGTATCAGTTTGCCGGTATGGATCGGTAATTCCGGTCTATTCCGGTACCGGTACCGGTCCATTCCGATCAATTCCGATACGTACCGGACCGGTATGGACCGGTACCGGTACCGGTATGGACCGGAATGGTACCGGTCCGTACCGGTCTGGCGGCTACCCTTACTTTATATAAAATACGCTTATGTAGCTTGTCTTGATGTGTAGGTTGAAAAGTAAAGGATTTTGCACGAATTTGGAGCATATTGGAGAGATTATGGAGCTTTGAAGTCTGAGTAGGAGTTAAGGATGATGATATGGAGCATGTCCATGGATAGGAGATCAAGATGGGAGCTTAACAAAGGCAAAACAATGAAAAAAAGGCAAAAACACACTATAGAAAGGCCCTGGGTGCCACCCTAGATGCCCCTGTGGTGCAATGCACCAGAGTGCACGAGTGGGCTTCCCAGAACTACTACGTTGCCGCACAGGGGACTCCATAGGCCAAATTCTAGCATAGTTTGGTCAGGTTTGGCTACTTCAACCCAGAACCCTCGTAAACCCTAAAAATACTACTTTTCTTCATATTCTTAGTATCATCAACATATCTATAACACAGAAAAACGTAGAGGAACAGAGAGGAGAGATTTTAGGGGAGTAAACATGCAAGGATGGAGACCCAAGGGTTTTTACCTAGGTTTTTCTTTTTCTTTTGCTATGTATGATTAAATCTTTGCTTATTCATAAATTATTCTGTTTGTAATCAGTTCATGAGTAGCTAAACTCGTAGTATCTAGTATTATAAATGAATATGAACGTTGATGTATGAATGTTAAGTTAGTTTGATTAGATTTCCACTATTGAGTTGCTTATCTTTTCTTGCTCTTAATTACTTGATTCTCTGGCCAATTATTAAGTAGTATCTATGGTTCGTAAGTTGGACTAGGAATAGGGAACTTGTATTCTCAATAAAAGAAGGTAGAGCTTGGTCTTGGAATCCTTCTGAGGGGATAATTCACTAACGTGGATAGGAATATACCCATTAGCCTTGCTTAGTTGATACAAAAGATTAATCACATGTACTTCACTATTGACCGATGATCATAGGAATATAGGCATTAGGAATAGTTGAGTAGGCGTAGAGGCCATTTGAAAAGATGATCAACATCCCGAATATCAACCCGCAACTAGTAACTCGGGAAATCAGTTAAAACTCAATTGGATTATTCTATGTCTACAACCCTAGATCACTAATCATCTCTGAAATCATAAAACAATGTAAAATCATCTGAACTATTAGAATTATAGTAATTAGTAGTTATTAATCTAAACAAAAAAATCTTCTCTTGTTTACATCACTAAATAGTTAGAATAGGAATTCATCTTAGTTATCAATTTGTCAATTTCCTGTGGGATAAGTATCTGGACTTACAAGTCCTATATTATTTGTCAGACCGCTGATAATGCCCAAACTACACCTCTAATTAAAGAAGCGTAAGCGGTCGTAGTCAAATATAGAACCCAACAAAGGTTGGGGTCGAATCCCACAGAGAATATGGTGAAGATTAAGCCTTTAGTGAAGTATGTGACTAGTCGTCAATAGTTTCCGGTAAATAGGGGGGGTTTGTGTGAACAAATTGTAAACAAAACAAACAATAAACTTATGAGTTTTTATCAAGATGAGAGAATGAACTAGGGAAGTGTTTACCATGGCGTTGGTAACAATGTCGATTCTAGGCTTAATCGGGTTCTTTTTATATGCGTGTCACGATGTGATTGAAGTAATGGTATCGTCTAAACGTTTCTCAACCAAATAGACAAATTTCCTTTTCTATTCTCTCGACCTCGAAAAGATGTGCTTTTTAGGTTTCAATCCTAAACATCAAGTAGATTAATCTAGTTACAACATTAATCATTAGACGAGAGTTAGTAGTCTCGAATCCTTGTTGTTAATCAAGTTTCCCGGTTTTAATCTCTTTACTCAAGCAAACTTAAACCTTGGCATGTTCTAATGTTTGCAACCACTAGAAAACATTAAATAATGAATGATTAACAACGTGACAATACATATATTGAACCCAACGCTACCCGGAATCTATATCGCTACGTTTGCCATGGCTCCCACAACCCTAGTTGTGGGAGGTTTAGTTAATCATGCTAGAAAGAAAAGAGAAGAGAATTGTATTCATAATAAAGAGAATGGATTCTTACAATATAGTGAAAACAATCTTCAATTATCCAAGAACAAGAAAAACCAAGATCCCAAGAACGAATCAAGAACAAGATTTAGGAGAAGGAAACCGTGTGTAGCGCGTTTCCTCTCTCAAAACTCGCTCAAAAACTCCTAAAATTATTGGGAGAACTATTGTATATTGAATGAATAATGAAAATAAAACTAACATAGGGTATTTATAGGAGTCTAGGAAACCAATCCCAAAAACCCTCGGATTCCGCGTCGCGGACTGCCTAAGTGTGACGGCCAGGCTGACGGACCGTCATAGGGTTGACGAACCGTCGCCTGGACCGTCACCCATAGGCAGTGGACTGCCTCACTTGCTGCCTTGGTGTGACGGTTTGGGTGGCGGACCGTCACACCCTTGACGGACCGTCACCTGAACCGTCACTCTTATCCAGAATGCTCTTTTTTGCGTATTTCCTTCCGTTTCCATGTTTGTCTCCATTTCCTACAAATATAACATAAAAACATCAAAAACGACGACGGTTGCTTGAAAATGTACGATTGTTCTTAGTTAAAAAGAGTCAAAAGTGCCATAAAATGGCGGCACATCAACACCCTCAACTTAAAACGTTCGCTTGTCCTCAAGCAACATGACATAAACAAAAAACAATACGATGACTCAACTAAGAAACAAACTCGTGTCTATAGCAACTCATGGTCATTCAAACTCATCTTCAATTTTAAATCAAGCTCCCTTATAGCACATAAATATATGAAACGCTAACTTGCAAGGATCCAAACATGTCATTCCGATATAATAGAACATTCTACATACACACGTGCAGCTATCCTAACAATCAATAGACAATACAGAAATCTTGGTGCCCTCACCACAAAGGAATCCCACACACAAGATTTGGGACTAGGTAAGCGCTCACACTCACAAACGATTTCAAACAATGCACATGCGATACCATAGGCTTGCCCGTACTATTCTATTTCAGTTCTTCAGAAAGCCGCTCAGGATCACTACAGGACTTGTTTAGGCTTGTAATGAGGCTTCGGGTGCAGGTAGGATACATTTAGGGGTTAGTGACTAAGCCCTCCTTGGAATTACCGACGTCTTATTACCACATAACTTACTTTGTCCATCCTTATTCACCTTTATATTTCCTTCTCTCTAGCTACAGGTGCGGCCTCTTTATCTTGACAATTCTTTTTATTACTTTTTCGATCTTTTTCATCTCTTTTTTTTATTTTTCTTTTCATTTCTTAGGCACACACCCGAATTTTCATTCTATTCCCAACCAATCTTCACTATCCTCTTTTTCTTATCATTCACCTCTATAGTAGCCACCCTCAACTTAGGCTGATTGCCTGGGTTGAGGTGCACAATGTCCATGGAGGGACCAGGGCCAAAATAGGGTTTACCTCTATAGTAGCCACCCTCAACTTAGGCTGATTGCCGGAGTTGAGGTGCACGATGTCCAAGGAAGGACCAGGGCCAAAATAGGGATTCAAAGTTAAACAGGAATGGTGACAGGTTATTGAAAGAACAAGGTCAATTATGGCTCAAACAGGGATCAAAGGGGTTATTTCTATTTGGACGGTCTTTTAGGTTAAGTGGACTGCACACAAAAAGGGCCTGTGATCCTTTCCTAAGCAACTAAACTTCAAACTTAACAAAATAGACCGGGCAAGTTCTAGATGCATGCACAGAGTAAGAATTTATACAAAATACGCTCACACACTCTTGGCACCAAGAAACTATACCACTACCAACTATCAAACAGCCGCTCAGCTTAAGCATACTCATTCTAATCATGATCACACAATGACATCCAAAGATCCAGACAGTCAATCGTTTCAACATAAGTGCACAACCAGAAAAATTTTAAGGGGCCTCTTTTTAGTCCACAAAAACGCCATTTATCACTATAGACACTAAAAAAAAAATTTAAACTAACAACCTAAACATGCCGGTTCTACTAGATAGCACACCGGAGGGAAAAGAAACACGGCAACAAAAACCCTCGGTGGTGACTCACAGGTTTCCCCACACCCTCAACTTAGACTCATGCATTGTCCCCAATGCATCCATATGAACGCTAAAATCTGTGAGAGAAAGGAATACCTGTGAAGTCGATATGACTCAGATTCTGGAATGATGTTGGAGACCACCAGGGTCTCTAAAACAAGAGAACTCGATGGAGTGTGGCGTTCCAGCTTCCTTTTTGGGCTCCATCGCTAGTCGCGACAACTTCTTCGCTCTTTCTTTGCAGATTCTCTTGCGGTGTTTTCTTTTTCTTGACCTTTCACCGCTTTCCTTTACCTGCTTCTCCTCAAGATACGCGTCTGCAGGGCCTTCCTCAATAGCATTGATAACCGTGACCACCCTCATGTCACTTGGTTGCTTCATCAATTTGGACACATCGAACTTGACCACTTCATTGTTTAATCGGAAGGTCAGTTCATTTTTCTCCATGTCAACCAATGCTCTTGCTGTGGCTAGCAATGGTCGTCCCAAGATTATCGGAACTTCGAAATCCACTTCGCAATCCAAGATCACAAAGTCAGCTGGGAAGATAAGCTTACCGATCTTTACTAGCACATCAGACAATACTCCCACAGGTCGCTTTACTGAACGGTCAGCCATCATCACTCTTATGGACGTTGGTTTAGGAGCTCCCAAACCCAGTTGTTTGTAGACGGCTAGTGGCATCAAGTTGATGCTAGCACCTAGATCACACAAGGCTTTCCCGAAGTTGAGCTTCCCAACAGTGCAGGAAACAGTGAAAGCGCCTGGATCTTCCTTCTTTTCGACTAAGGACCTTGAAGAAATAGCACTGCAGTGGTGGAGGTTATCTTCCGGTTCAAAGCTTACCGACCTCTTCTTTGTAATCAAGTCCTTCATGAACTTGGCATAACCGGGCATTTGTTCCAGCGCTTCCACCAATGGTATGTTTATTGAAATCTGCTTCAGCATGGTCATGAAGTTCAGGAACTTACCATCGTCAACTTTCTTCTTCAAACGCTATGGGAACGGAGGTGGTGGTCGAGGCATCATAGTTGGAAGCTTTTCAGCTTCTTTGCTTTTCTCCGCGGGCTTTGGAGTTTCCTTCTCTACCGCCTCTTCATCATCCGCACCATCACCTTGAGTCTGAATTACCGGATGTGATTCCGGTAATATTTTTCCGCTTTTTGTGGTGATCGCCATACAGCTAGCGTCATTCCTCGGATGAGTCGTGTCACTCGGCAAGGTACCTGTCTTCCTTTGGTTTAAAGATGCCGAGATCTGACCCACTTGCTGCTCTAATTGCTTGATTGCGGTGGAATGTGACTCTACTACCTGACTCAATGTTGATAACTCAGTCCTCATTGCCTTTACCCCAGAGTCAGTCGATTCCACCTTTAGCAGCATCTTCGTCATCATGTTCTCTAGCTTGGAAGTCCCTGCCTCATTGCCAGCTTTGTCCCGATTACCAGGTGGTACATACAACCCACCTCTATCGGTGTTATTCCTCCAGCTACCTTGATCGCGATCTCTGTAACCATCTTTCTCATAGTGGTTGTCTCTCTGGTAGTTCCGACCTTGGTTTCCCTGGCCATTGGCCTGGAACCCCCCAAGTAATTCGCCTCCTCAGTCTCCATACCTTGGGAACCCACCGCTTGTACCTTCTCCATACCTCATGAGAACAAGTGCTTGGTCAGTAGGTCCAACTGCGTTTTCAGATGCGCCATGTCTTGGTCGCGCTCCTCCTCTTTCCTACGCTGCTCTGCTGACATACCAACGGTATAGGTGCTAGCTGCAACCTCTGAATCTTGTGTGTGCCAGGTCCTGTTGGTTTTGGTGAGCCTGTCCAAAGTAGTTGTGGCCTCAACAAAGGTAAGACCCATGAATGCACCACCTGCTGCGTTGTCTAACATCGGCTTGGTAGCCGAATTCAGTGCTCGGTAGAACGTCTGCATCAAAAAGTTATCGTTCAACTGATGGTTCGGGCATTGTGTTATCTTCTTTTTTAATCGCAACCAAGTCTCGTGCAGTGCTTCGTGCGGTTGCTGCCTAAAGTTGCTAATCTCGTCCCTCAACTGTATCATCCGAGAGGGAGGAAAGAACCTTTCTAGGAAAGCTCCTCTCAACTCTCCCCACGTTGTGATAGAGTCGGTGGTCAGCTCTGTCAACCACAATGTTGCCTCATCAGACAGAGACAACGGAAACAACCTGAGCCTGATCGCTGTCTGACTCACGCCCGGTAGTTCAAACGACTTGCATATGCCCACGAAATTCATTAGGTGCTGGTTTGGATCCTCCCCAGCGACACCTCGGAACACTCCTCTTAAGTTCAACAGCTGGATCATCGTGCTAGTGATGTTGAACTTGGCTCCGGACGGTAGCGGTGGAACGACAATGGCGCCCGTAGCGCCAGCTCCATCTAAGTCGAGATCCTCATCATTCCTTGCGATCTCATCCTGCAGACCACCAGCATTCAGATTTTGTTGGGCCTGCAGTTCTGCAGCGATCCTCGCTGCCTCTAGTTGTGCGGCCATATTGCGCCTCAATGTTCTAGCAAGCTCGGGGTCGTAAGGTAAAATTTGTTCCCCCGAACTTCGGGTACTTGTCATGCACAACTGTGTACCCTGTCAAAGACAAAAACAACAAATAAACGTAAAGCAGGAAATTATGACTAAGAGTCAAATAAACACACCAGACTTAATTAACAACCGTATTCCCCGGCAACGGCGCCACTTTTTGATAATGCCCAAACTACACCTCTAATTAAAGAAGCGTAAGCGGTCGTAGTCAAATATAGAACCCAACAAAGGTTGGGGTCGAATCCCACAGAGAATATGGTGAAGATTAAGCCTTTAGTGAAGTATGTGACTAGTCGTCAATAGTTTCCGGTAAATAGGGGGGTTTGTGTGAACAAATTGTAAACAAAACAAACAATAAACTTATGAGTTTTTATCAAGATGAGAGAATGAACTAGGGAAGTGTTTACCATGGCGTTGGTAATAATGTCGATTCTAGGCTTAATCGGGTTCTTTTTATATGCATGTCATGATGTGATTGAAGTAATGGTATCGTCTAAACGTTTCTCAACCAAATAGACAAATTTCCTTTTCTATTCTTTCGACCTCGAAAAGATGTGCTTTTTAGGTTTCAATCCTAAACATCAAGTAGATTAATCTAGTTACAGCATTAATCATTAGACGAGAGTTAGTAGTCTCGAATCCTTGTTGTTAATCAAGTTTCCCGGTTTTAATCTCTTTACTCAACCAAACTTAAACCTAGGCATGTTCTAATGTTTGCAACCACTAGAAAACATTAAATAATGAATGATTAACAACGTGACAATACATATATTGAACCCAACGCTACCCGAAATCTATATCGCTACGTTTGCCATGGCTCCCACAACCCTAGTTGTGGGAGGTTTAGTTAATCATGCTATCAAGAAAAGAGAAGAGAATTGTATTCATAATAAAGAGAATGGATTCTTACAATATAGTGAAAACAATCTTCAATTATCCAAGAACAAGAAAAACCAAGATCCCAAGAACGAATCAAGAACAAGATTTAGGAGAAGGAAACCGTGTGTAGCGCGTTTCCTCTCTCAAAACTCGCTCAAAAACTCCTAAAATTATTGGGAGAACTATTGTATATTGAATGAATAATGAAAATAAAACTAACATAGGGTATTTATAGGAGTCTAGGAAACCAATCCCAAAAACGCTCGGATTCCGCGTCGCGGACTGCCTAAGTGTGACGGCCAGGCTGACGGACCATCACAGGGTTGACGGACCATCGCCTGGACCGTCACCCTTAGGCAGTGGACTGCCTCACTTGCTGCATTGGTGTGACGATTTGGGTGACGAACCGTCACACCCTTGACGGACCGTCACTTGAACCGTCACTCTTATCCAGAATGCTCTTTTTCGCGTATTTCCTTCCGTTTCCATGTTTGTCTCCATTTCCTACAAATATAACATAAAAACATCAAAAACGACGATGGTTGCTTGAAAATGTACGATTGTTCTTAGTTAAAAGGAGTCGAAAGTGCCGTAAAATGGCGGCACATCAACCGCATACACTTGCGTGTGCAAAAGGATGCAACACACTTCTACCTGTCTGAGATCCACCTTGACTCTTGGATGGGGATGTTGTTGATCTACCTAAAGCCTAAGAACTCTGTTGTTGACCACCACCCCTTATCCTAGGACAATCCCTTCTAAGATTCTCTAGACTACCACACTCATAAAGAGACTTGGGAACCATCATCTGCTGAGAAGACCCAAATAATCAAAAAGGCCACCACGGCCTGAGAACCTCTGAGAAGAACCATAAAATGTTTTTCCTGGTTGAAAGAGTCTCATCTAGAATACCCTCCCTCGGACGCCTGAAGGGCTGCCTGAACTGGTCTATCATGTTTAGGATGGAAACCCCTCCTAAAAGAACCCCTACCTCTGGATAACGTACCACTGAACTGATCAAAATTCATGGACCTCTTGTCCCTCAGATCCCTAAACTACTCGCGACACATAAGCTCAAACCCCTTGGTCTCCTCAACAACCCTCTGAAAAGTAGCTCTAAACTACATTGTAGAAAAAACTCCCAGATCTTGAAAGTAAGGCCTCTCACGAACCTGTGAATCCCCTCAGCCTCATTAGGTAGAATCACCAAGACATGGTAAGATAAGGCATAAAATTGAGTCTCATACTCTATCACTGAAATCTCATCCTCAGTCAAATGGACAAATTGATGCCAACGCTCTTCCCTCAAGCTATGAGGAACAAATTGATCAAGAAAAGCCCGGGCAAATGAATCCTAAGTTATAGGAAGAGATCCTATAGGTCTAGATTAAACATAAGAATGCCACCACTGCTTGGTGGAGCCACACATCTGCAAAGCTATATAATCAACCCCATGAGACTGCCCTAGTCACACACTTTGAAGCCTCACTAAGAACTCATACGTATCCTCAGTATGGCCACCCTGAAACTGAGGTGGATCCATTTTCCTAAACCTCTCAACCTCCTCTGCTCCTTATCCAATATTGCTGGCATAACCACTCTCATGACTCCTGCACCTGGCAAAGGCATACCATCAAACCTAGTTGTTATAGTCGTTGGCTGACCTACTAATCTATGAAAAATTGGAATAGGCTGCTGATCTAGGGTCTGAGCCCTAACTCTAGTCTGAGAACCCTCTGTAGTACCAGCAACATACAAATAAAGGTATCTTGAAGCACTAGAGCAGCTACAAATCCAGGTGGGTATGACCTTGTCCCACCTTCTCAACTAAAACATGATCATCTTCAAACTCATACTCACCCACAAGAAACTCTACCCTAACTGGGACATGAGAAGCTGCTTGATCTCTAACCCTAGCATGACCTCTTCCACGGCCCCTACGACATCCTCTTCCTCATCAGCGGGTCCTAACACGGGCAGCAGGCATGAGTGCTGGAATAGGCTCCTGACCTCTCTCCGCATTAGCACAAGTCCTTACCATCTCTGAGAGAATAAAACAAGGTTATCAGTAATAAGGGAATCCATATCTTTGCACGATAATAAAGATATTTTCTAAAGTCTCGTAGCCTCTTAAAGATAGATAGAAAATGTCTCTACAATGATTCATAAGACTCTATTAGACTCGTCTTGTACTTGTGAGACCAATAAAACTAGCATTCTGATACCAACTTGTCACGGCCTAAATCCGATCATGATGGCACCTACCATACCCCTCGCGATAGGTAAACCAACCCAAATGCAACTTTAACATAATAAGCAAATTACGTGAAAGAATTAACTAACAAAACTGAGTCTCAAAAGGATTTGATAAAACAATGATATAGGAGAATACGAGAATAACAAAGATGTGAGGTAAAAAATACATTTATTCTGCCATTATTCGCCTCATATTTTAGTACTTTTAATCTTCTTTTGAGTATTAATTATATTATTTTATGCTTAATATTATATGTCTTATATGTAGAATTAAAATGATAGAAAGATGAGAAGATTTGGAGCAAAAAAGAATGAAAAATAAGAAATCATATAAGGAAATCAAATAGGCAGCTTAATGGATTAAAGTTAATATAATAATATTATTTATATACATGTTATGAAGTTGATAGAATTTGAAGAATTGAAATTGAAAAGAAAACTCACCCGTACGTGGCATGTGATAAAGACCACAGGAGCTGAAGAATTTGCTGAAGCAATTGGCGCAGACAGTGGCGCAAAACAATTAGAGACTCTGAATCAGATCATTCGCTTGTGCCACTACCTTGAATCGAGTAGTAGCACGAGCTCGATGAATTTTATCTCGGTCTAATTTGGATTCGGTTTTTAAAAGTCCAGATCTTCCCCATACTCTATAAATACATTCTAAAGCACGAATTTTACACAACTTTTGACCTAAAAAGAGCTAGGAGCCACCGTGAAGGCCGAAGAAAATTAGTTCTATCTTTTCTTCTCTATTTTTTATTTATTTTTACATTTTTCTTTGGATGATTTATTGTAATTTCTCCATGCCTGTGTGGAGTTAAGCTTCTTATCTAGGGTTATGATAGCTTCATGATTGTTGTGGTATAAACTTTAATTCATTTGTTAAGATATTTATCATCGTGCTACGGCTCGTGTGGTTACTTACTTTTTCTTGGACTTAATTATTTATTTGCTTAATCACTATTCAAATACTATTTATGGTACGTAAATTGAACTAGGAATAGAGAGTTTGCATCCGTAATAACAAAAAGTAGGGCTTAGTTGTGAACCTTATAGGGAAAGGAGAATGATTCGCTAATGTGAATAGGAACATACATGTTAGCCTTGCTTAGTTGAAATGGAAGAGAAATCACATGCCCTTCACTATCGACCAATGACTATTAGAATATAGGTGTTAGGAATAGTCAAGGAGACCTAGAGTTTTTGGAAAAACACTCAATATGGTTAAAATCAACCCGCACCTAGTAACCTGATAGAAATTTAGAGTCAGTTCAAGTGATTACTCCACATGATTGGTAGCAAATCCATAACTCTAGATCGATTTCATCTCATTGATTACATAAAAATCTGCTCTTCATCTGGTTAATTGTTCATTAATTAGTGTAACACCTCAAAAATCAAACCAGCTATCTAACTCTAAAAACTCAGAAATTTTTCATGTTCCAGGAATGACTGGTCCAAACCACGGGCCGTGGTTTGAACCACGAGTCGTGGAATGGAACCATGATTCCCTTCTGTTGATTCAGTCTCTAGTATGGAACCACGAGTTGGTTCTACGAACCGTGGTTCAAACCACGGGTCCATTCTGTCGACTCGTGGAACCAGATCAGGGGATGACAAGTTCCCCAGGTTTCACTACTGGGTTTGGCGACCCGTCATCCATTCTACGGGTCCATCCTGTTAACCCGTAGGATTGCCTTTTGTAGCCTAAATGGTTGGCCAGGAACCATGAGTTGGAATCACGGGTCATGGTTCAAACAACAACCCGCAGAACCAACCCGTGATTCCTGAAGCCGACTCATTTTCTAGTTTTTTCTTAATTAAATCCAGGGGTATTTTAGTCATTACCCACCTTTTTAACTCCTAAATGATGTCGTATTGGCTATTTCTAGAAGGGTTTTCACCCTCATTAGCCTAAGCCCCTTCTCATTACCTCATTCATCTCCCAAAAAGGAAAAGAACTCTCTCAAGATCAAGGTCTCAAGCTCCAAGTTCAAGTCTTGTAAGTCTTTTCAATTCAACTGGGTTAGATTCAATCAAGGTATGTGGGTATTCAACAATGGGTTCCTTTCACCCTTGTGCCTAAAACCCCAAATTTCAGATTGTGATTTCATAAACTTTCAAATTAGAGTTTTTACCCAATTCTTATGGGTTTTGCTATAAATTGCCTTCTCATGATTTTATTATGAAATTCTATTAAATTACATGATTTTGCATGGGTTGTTACATATGAACTCCTATTTCATGAATTGAAGGATAATTATGGTGAATCCTACATGCATGAAGTGATTTAAGAAATTAGGAAAAACGATGGCATGATTTCATGAATTTCAAGCAAGTACATGCCTAGTTCTTATATTCTGTGAAAGTATATTTTATTATGAAATTGAACTAAGGTCATGCAACTTTTCAAGTTATGAATTATTATGCAATGCAAGACACCCGATGTTCCATCAATGCTCATGAATCGATTTCTAAACTATAATTTATGAGTAGTATGATGATCCGGGGTATAAAAATGTTATGAACAAGTTTGGCATCAGATATTTCACATGTATATGAGCTCATGTTATATGTTTTGGGAGTAGTATTTAGAACTGAGAGACGAGGGTTCAGATAACCCAAGTCCAAAACTACGTTGCCACCGTAGGTTTCCCTCTGTGGCTTATTTTGACAGGATCCTGGTACGACTTGGTTCTAACTTTGGCCGGTTAGGACAACCCTTTTCAGTGGGGTTACATGACACTGGACTCCATGTAGCTCAGCATGGTTTATGTCGGTTAAGAGAAACTCCCACATGATCATTTTCAAACTATGAAGTTATATGATTCTATACTTTGAACTTAAGTTTTCTTTCATGTCTTATGACTCTTATCTTAATACTTATTCATGTCATTTCCTTATGTAGCAAGTCATTTTAAGTATGTTTTTAACGATTTTTATCATATTCATGCATCGCTCTCATACTCGGTACAACTTATAGTACTGACGCATATCTTGTGCTGCATCCTTTGATGATGCAGTTTAGGTGTTCCTTCTCAGATCCGTGGCTAGAGCTTCCAGGCCACCTTCTGTCAGTTGTTGGTGAGTCCTCTTAGATAGAGGACTAGTTATGTTCTTATTTAGTGTTAGCTATTATATTTTTCGCACTTCGAGTTATCTAGGGTCTTGTCCTAGCAACTCTTTATGTCATGAGTAGAGGCTTTTCAGACATAGACAACTTTTGAGTCTCTTTCTGGATTTTGTATTCCTATTTGACTTGATTATCCATTTATGTGATTCCGGATTTATCTATTATGTTTCCGCTTATCTTTTGTTATGCTTGAGAATGCTATGACCAAGGGTTAGTTTGGGGCACTTGTGGTCCCAAGTCCCGTGTTACATCTAGGGGGTAACCCAATTAGTTAGCTTATTTTTCTTTTTAATTTAGTTAATTTATAATATAATTTGGATTTTTCTTCTTGAATAAATAATTAGAATTAGTTTAATTTAGTAAATAATTAATGGACAAGTCCTTATGGGTACGATATCTAGACTTAAAATCATATATTACTTATACGATCGCGTACACTTGTGTGTGCGTTTAGACACAATATGTTTTTGGCACCGTTGTCGGGGACTTAGAAATTAACTATTCATCTAGATTACCCTTTTTCTTTTTATCTATTTAAGTTTTTTTGTATATACTTTATTTTTGTATAGATTTTTTTTTGTGTGTAATATTATTTTTTTTGACATGGCATATTGGAATGAGGATGAGTCAAATATTGGTTACTCATATTTTATTGATTCTTGTCTTCTTTGTGGAGGACCTCACCTATGGGAAAATTGTTCAAATCTTTTGATCTTACGGAATGGGTTGTGTGACCCTTCTAAATCTTATGATTGAGACTTTTGTAAATGGTGTTGTGGTCAATGAAAAGATTGTTCTAGGTGTTATAACCCTTCCCTGAGCCTTTATTATGATGATTTTAATAATGCTTGTGCTTTTGATAGTATTGATCCTTGCAGGAAATTATTAGAGGAATATAGGGGTTACCTTTAAAAAATTGCATATGGGATGACACACTTCTTAGAAGGATGAGTGAAGCTCATCCAAGAGGTTGACATGTTTGGCTTGGTTATTCACTGTCACGACCCGAAATTGGGTCATGACAGCCTACATAACCCCCCAGGAGGCAAGCCAAACCCAACAATGCGAAAGACGATAAAAGAAATTAAAGTAAGAAAAGCGGAAGAAATAAATAAAAGAGATAGGGCCAATAACATATATACATACCAACTGTACTAAATATACTAAAGATGGCCCTAAAGTGACCAAGAAGACAAAACATACATGAGAACCAACCTAGACCTGGTGTCATCGGTACAAGAGCGACTAAAGTACAGAGTATTGATACAACAGACTCTGTCTATCTAAAATACAAAAATATAGACAGAAATACAAGATGAAAAGTATGTAAAGTCTCCAAGGGGTCGGGAGCTCACCCCGATCCGAAATGCAACTGGCCTCGAATGAAGGAAGGATCAATGAGAATGGTTCGTACTAGGTTCTGTATCAAAAATAGATGCAGAGTGTAGTATGAGTACCAAGACAAGGGGTACTCAGTAGGCATCATAGGCCGATCGAGCGCAGAAAGATAATATATATAATAAATTATAGGAAAGTACATGAAAATACAGGGATCCACCTAAATCTAGTTATAAAATCGAAAATAGAACTAATCGAACCAACAAGAATAAAATAATAACAAGATCACTCCCAAATCAACCTACAACTCAAAAGCACCAAAGTCAATACAATGCAATGGGAGATGATGTATGTAAGAATGCATAATAGTATAAACCTGGAATACCGCATCGGGTGCTCGAAATACCACATCAGACTATGCATACATATATAGATGTATGTAAATGGGAAGTAAAAACTCGGAATAATGCTTTTGGGGACCGGAATACCGCATCGGACTATAGATATATGCATAAAATAGTGTTTTCCCTTTTTCCTTCCAAAATTCGTAGTAAGACTCAAGACAACCCATTTAAGATACAAAAATCATAGTATCCGAAGTGAACCTCAAGTTTGACCCAAAAACTTATGAAACACCCTTATTTTCTGTATCGATGATATGCAATGAAGTATGAGCATGAAATATCCATAATCATAGAAAATAGCACACAATAAGGTAAAACATGGCAAAATACACTCCAAATCCAGAGAACTGACCTAAAACTCCATCCAAATCCAAGCTATGGCGTCGGGCCCACAGTTACACACATAACCGATAATAAGGCAGAATAACAGGAAAAGAACAATGAAAAAAACTATAGGCATCTACTCTACCTCTAAAACCTCCTAAAAGCATACTAAGGATTCTATGCTAGTCAAAACGATGCTACGAGCTCCTAGGCTAAGGATAATCATAATAATTCTAAGTTATGATCCAAAATGGCCAATTTAATACAAGTAACAAAATTTAAGCCTAATTCTAACCTAAGGTCCAACCTAACGTTCCAGCAATATATAATATATATAATCGAACTAAACTCAGTTTAGGAAGTAAACTGTAACCTATCTCGGGGCCAAACCGCAAACACGAACCATTCCTCATGTGTCTTCACCTTTCGAACAGCCTCAGAAAGCTACCACACTATCAAAAACATAACCCAGGTGTCAAGGCGAGAAGAATGACACTGATATTGCTATATGGAAAATCAGGCCATAAATCGGGTAAAAAAATGACCCTCGGGGCTCATGCGATGAAATAGAAAATAAAATTCAGAATTATATTTGCAGAGGGTTAAGGAACCCATACCCAAAAATTGAGCGCGAACATGACTCGTTTCGGGGCTCAAACCAGCCTCAAAGTTCTACTAGTTCAAGAGAATTTCAAGGGAACACCAACCAGAATTCACGAGATCACAAAGAATTAAATCAATGAAAAAGTCGAAAGGGGGAGGAGGGGACTTACCAAGTCAAGTAGACTGAAAGAGCTGAAATCGGAGTTGGAATGATCAACAATGGAGGAAATTAGAATTTGTGGAGGAAAAAATGAAGTTGGCAGCTTAAATAGTTGCCTGGGGTTCTTCATCGCTATCCCGAGGGACCCCACGCAAATATGAGGAAATGCTGGCCAGAACATCGCAGTCGCGATGGTCCAGCCACATGATCGGATAGAGAAAGCTGGACCGGGTCTCAGCCTACTTCATCACGGTCACGAGGAGCAACCCATGTGATCACGATGGTCAAGAAACTAGTCCATTACGAACGCGATGGCCACCTCGCAGTTGCGATGACCAAACTGCTCTGCAATAATATAGCAGCAACCAAAAATTCACCAAGGCAATAAAAGTCTCCCAACGAACCTTCGGGATTCATTTGGAACCCCGTGAACACAAACCAACCATGCTACCTTACCAAAAACAGCATTCCAGACTCAATGGAATCGATGAAACTCCCAACGGAGATTATTTTAATGAAAAGTGGGCCCCATTCCAAAAAACCAACTTTGAACTCAATACCCAAAATGAGTTTGGAAGCCTCGAGACCCGAACCAAACGCCCCCCTAGCCCAAAGTTGACATTCTGGAGCTAACAGCGCTGACGAAATTCCCATCCGAGGCCATCTTCTCTGAATGTTGAACAAAGTCAACCCTACCAACCAAACTAGCTTGAAAACATAGAAAGCAACACAAAACCAAATCTAAAGTACTCATACCCAGACCAAGGGTCCCACAAGACCAAAATCCCCATTCCAGAGCCAATGAAACTGTCAAAATTTGATTCTAAACACGTTTACCAAGAAAGCTGACTGAAGTCAAGGATTTTCTAAGTACAAGTTCTAAAATAGAGAAATGGTCATAATAACCTACCAAATTGACCAGACACTGAACTATCAGTCCCGGCAGGTCATAAATGACCTATGGCCACTGCGAGAAAGCTCGAAATGCAAAAAAAGCACGATAAACCAGAAAATGGCCTAGAGGGCCATCACACATCCACTACTAAAAGGACTTTCATCTTCAAAAGTTAGAGAAAAGATAGTACCTAAAGACTTGAAAAGGCGAGGAAAGAGGGTCTGTATATCGGTCTCAGTCTCCCAAGTAGCCTCCTCAATTGGACGATGCCACCTTTGAACCTTAACTGACAGAATCTCCTTGGACCTCAACTTCCTAACCTTCTTGTCTAAAGGGGCAACAGGCTCCTCCTCAAATGCTAAGGACTCATCCAATTGAACTGACTCCAACTGAAGCACGAGAGACTCATCCGGAATAAACCGACGCAACATAGAGGTATGAAAAATTAGGTGAACACTGGAAAGATCAGAAAGCAAGGCCAACTCATAAGCAACCTCCCCAATACGATGAAGGATCTCGAATAGCCTAATGAACCTAGGACTGAGCTTACCCTTCCTCCCAAACCTCATCACGCCCTTTATGGGCGACATACGAAGGAACATATTATCATCAATCATGAACTCTAGATCTCAAACTCTCCGGTCAGCATAACTCTTCATCCTACTTTGGGTAGTGCAAAGTCTCTCCTGAATGACCCAAACACTATCCATAGAATCATGAAGCAAGTTGGTACCCCACAGCCTAACCTTGAAAGCATCAAACCAACCCACCGAAGACCTGCACCGCCTACCATACAAAGCCTCGAACAGAGCCATTTGAATATTGGAATGGTAACCATTATTATATGCAAACTCTGCCAAGGCTAAACACTAGTCCCACTGACCCTCGAAATCAATAATGCGGGCTCGCAACATATCCTCTAGAACTTGAATGGTACGCTCTAACTGACCACCTGTCTGCGTGTGAAAAGTGGTGCTAAGCTCAACTCTAGTACCCAACTCTCTCTGAATAGACCTCTAGAAATGCAAAGTGAACTGAGTACCACGGTCAGAAATGATATAAACTGGCACACCATGCAAACAGATAATCTCTCAAATATAGATCTGAGCCAACCTCTCAGAATTGTGGGAAGTCTTAATCGGAAAAAAGTGAGAAGACTTCATTAACCTCTCCATAATGACCCAAATAACATCAAATCTCTGCAAGGTACGTGGCAACCCAACTACGAAGTCCATAGCTATCCGCTCCCATTTCCAATCTGGAATGGGTAGCCTCTTAGACAAACCACATGGCCTATGGTGCTCAAACTTAACCTACTGACAGTTCAAGCACCTAGACACGAAAGGTGAAATATCCCTCTTCATCCAATACCACCAGTAGTGCTGCCTCAAGTCACCATACATCTTAGCTGCCCCGGGATGAATGGAATATCTAGAACAATGAGCCTCCTCCAAGATCAATCTAACCAAGTCACCAACTCTAGGAACACATATATGATCCTCGATCCTCAGAACACCCTCTGAATATAAGGTTGCCTTTCTAGCCTCACCATTCAACACATTGTCATGAATGATCCTCAACCTCGCATCATCAAACTGTAATACCCAAATCGGCTCCAACAAGGAAGATCTAGCCTTAACACAAGCAAGAATACAACCTGGCTCAGAAATATCAAGTGTAACCAACCTGTTAGCCAAGGACTGGATGTCCCAAGCTAAAGAAAGCTCCTCTATCGCTAAGAATGCCAAGCTACCTATACTCACTGCCTTATGGCTCAACGCATCTGCTATCACATATGCCTTACCCGGATGATAAAGAATAGAGATGACATAGTCCTTCAGTAACTTCAATAACCTACACTGCCTCAAATTTAGATCCTTCTGGCCGAAAATGTATTGAAGACTATGATGGTCACTGAAGATCTCACAATGCATGCCATAAAGATAATGCCTCTAAATTTTCAACACAAAGACTACCGTTGCTAACTCCAAGTCATATGTGGGGTAGTTCCACTCGTGAATCTTCAATTGCTTGGAATCATAAGCAATAACTCAGCCATACTGCATCAATACACAACCCAAACCAATACCTGAAGTATCACAATACACGGTGAAACACTAACCCTCGATTGGAAGAGTAAGAATAGAGTTGAAGTCAACAAGGCATTGAGCTTCAGAAAGCTCGCCTCACACTCATCTGACCATTAGAAAGGAATATTCTTTTGAGTCAATCTAGTCAAAGAAGCTTCTATAGAAGAAAATCCCTCCACAAACTGTCTGTAATAACCAGCCAACACAATGAAACTGCAAACTTTGGTAGTAGAAGTAGGCCTAGCCCAATCACGAACTGCTGCAATCTTTGCCAGATCCACCATAATCCCATCCTTGGACTCCACGTGCCCTAGGAATGCCACGGACTCAAGCCAAAACACACACTTAGTGAATTTGACATACAACTGATGGTCACGCAAGGTCTGAAATACAACTCTTAGATTCTACTCATGTTCCTCTCTACTCCTCGAGTATATCAGAATATCATCGATGAACACAATCACAAAGGAGTCAAAGTAGGCACTGAACACCCAGTTCATCAACTCCATAAATGTTGTTGGGGTATTAGTCATCCCAAAAGACATGACTAGGAACTCATAATGGTCGAACCGAGTCCTAAATGCAGTCTTTAGGATGTCCGCAACCCTGATCCTCAACTGGTGATAATCAGCCCTCAAGTTAATCTTAGAGAAAACTGCTGCACCTTGTAGCTGGTCAAACAAATCATTAATACGCGGCATCGGATACCTGATCTTAATTGTCACCTTATTAAACTGCCTATAGTAAATACACATACGCATAGACTCGTCCTTCTTTTTCCTAAACAGAACTGAAGAACCCTACGGAGATACACTAGGACTGATGAATCCTCTACTCAACAGATCCTGGAGATGATCCTTAAGCTCCCTCAACTCAGCTGGTGCCATCCGATATGGCAGAATAAAATGGGTCACATATCCAGCTCGACACCAATACCAACGTCAATGTCACGCTTAGGAGGAAAACCCAAAAGATCAGAAGGAAACACATCTGAATACTCGCAAACCATGGGAACTGACTCAAGAGAAGGTGTGGTGGCACTAGTATCACAGACGTAGGTAAGATACGCTAAGCACCCTTTCCCAACCAACTGTTGGGCTCTCAGGAAATATATAACTCCCCTCAGTATGTGGCTATCGGCACCCTTCTATATGGTAAGAGGGATATCAAGCATCTGTAGAGTAACAATCTTAGAAAAGCAATCCAAGACTGCATGATAAGGAGAAAACTAATCCATGCCTAAAATTATGTTGAAAAAAAAATATCAAGTACAACCAAGTCTACCCATGTGTCATACCTCAGGATAGTCACCACACAAGCCCGATACACCTGATCTACTACTAAAGAATCTCTTACTGGGTAGATACATGCAATGGCGCAGGCAATGACTCACAAGTAGACTCTAGACGAGTAGCATAATAAGCAGATACATATTAGAAAATAGACCCCAGATCAAATAAGGCTGAAGCAAACTAATGACAAATGGAGATTATACATGTGATGGCAGTATCTGAAGCCTCGGCCTCTGTTCAGCCCGAAACTGCATACATGTGGCTCTGACCACCATAACCACCTGATCTATCGGACAGAGGACAACCTCTAGTACCCTGGGGACTACCCCTACTACCTATGCACCGCCTTTGGCTGGAGGTGCTGGAGCCCTGAGGGCCTGAACTATCTGATCATATTACCTAGGGTACTGTGCCAATGGACACTCTCTAGCAAAGTTTCCTATCTTGCCACACTCATAACAACCCCGACCAAACATACTCCACTATAAAGACACGGCTAAATCAGAATGATCACCATCACCTGTGGACCCTGAATAAGCACCTCATGGGGCAGGAATAATACTTTGGCTACTCTGACCCTTAGAAATTTGTAATGCTTCCTGAACAAACTAGCTCAACTGGAAACACTGCTGGTGTTGACCTCTACGTTAGTAGCCTCTACCACGAGCTTGTGAACCAATGAAACTACCCTGATGGCAGGGACTCTTATCGTTGCCCCTTGGGCCTCACAAAGGATGCCCTCAATAGTGCGAGCATGGTCCACTACCTCTAGAAAAGACTGGCTTGATGCCACCACACCCTCTGTAGCCAATCAAAAGTGTAAAGTTAATCCTGGGACAAAGCGATGCACCCTTTCATGCTCGGTGGGTAGAATTAAAGTGGCGAGCCTAGCCAACTATTGGAAATGAACCTCATACTCAGAAACAGTCATGGATCCCTGCTCTAACTTAGCAAATTGATCCATCAAATGCTCTCTCATGCTACGCGGTACATACTTCTCCAGAAAAGTTGCGGAGAATTTTTCCCAAGTGAGCAGAGGTGACCCAGCTGGTCTGCAAGCTACATATGACCTCCACCACTGTTTCACTGGACCATCTAATTGAAACATAGTGTAATCTGCTCTATGCGACTTGACTAACCCCAAACTATGCAATCTCTCCTGGCAGCTAGTCAGAAACTCATGTGCATCCTCCCTTGAAGCACCCAAAAATCTCGGAGGACCTAATCTCAAAAACCAACCAAGCTTCTTCTGCTCCTCAAACGACATAACTGGCCCGGTGGGAATAGGTGGAACAATGGTAGGGACTAGAAACACCTCCAATCTGGGAGCCACAACAGCAGGCTGTGCTCCTAAAGCCTGTGTTACCGCCTGAGCTGAAGTCTGAGCCTCATCTCTAACCTGAGAAACAATTGGCGTACCTAGTGAAGTTGCTGGTGGAGTCATACCCTCAAGAAACCCTAAAAACCGAACTAAAGTATCTTACAACACTGGAGTAGCCACGAAACCTATTGGATGTTGGGCTGGCCCTATGCCCTCTAGCTCATATTGTACCTCATCAACCCTATCATCAGGCTCTGGTGACATTAGTCTAGCCCGGGCTTGAGCTGGCACCGCAGCCCATCCCCTATCTTGACCTCTTGGTCGACCTCTACCCCACCCCTAGCTGGTGCTCTAACTGCAGGTGCAGGGTCCTCGTCCTCACCCACTGCAAATCTCGTCTGATCCATCTATGAAAGAGTGAAACAAAGATACTTAGAAGTTGATCAAGTCAAGGAAGAACGATAAAGAATCAAACAAGATGAAATCTTTCCTAGGGAATGTCTTATAGCCCCTCGCATACAGGATACAGAAGTCATCGTACTGATTCACGAGACTCTACTAGACACTTTGCTTTGGTACTGGTGAGACCAGTATACCTAGTGCTCTGATACCACTTTGTGATGACCAAAAACTGGGCCATGATAGTGCCTACATAACCCATCAGTAGGCAAACTAAACCCAATAATGTGAAAATGATAAAAGTAATTAAAGTGAGAAAAGCAGAAGACATAAATAAAAGAGATAGGGCTAATAGCATATATATATATATATATCAACTGTACTAAATATACAAAAAATTTCCCTAAAGTGACCAAGAAGACAAAATATACACGAGAACCAACCCTAACCTGGTGTCACCGGTACAAGAGCGACTAAAGTACAGGGTAGCTATACAACACACTTTGTCTATCCAAATACAAAAACATAGATAGAAATACAAGATGGAAAGAATTTAAAGTCTCCAAGGCACCGGGATCTCACCGCGATCCAAAATGCAATAGGCCTCAAACGAAGAGACGATTAATGAGGGTGGCTCGTACTAGGTGTTGCATCAAAAAAATATGCAGAGTGTAGTATGACTACAAATACAATGGGTACTCAACAGGCATCATAGGCTGACCGAGCACAGAAAGATAATATATATATATATATAATAAATTACAGAAAAGTACATGAAAATACAAGGATCCACCTAAATCTAGTTATAAAACTGTAAACAGAATCAACTGAACCAACCAAAATTAAATAATAACAAGATCACTCCCAAATCAACTGACAATCCAAAAGCACCAAAGTAAATACAATGCAATGGGAGATGATATAATGTAAGAATGCATAATAGTATAAACCCAGAATACCGCAAAGGATGCTCGGAATACTGCATCTGACTATGCATATACATAGATATATGTAAATGCAAAGTAAAAACCCAAAATAACACATCGAGGGCCCAGAATACCGCATCGGACTATAAATATATGCATAAAGTAGTGTTTTCCCTTTCTCCTTCCAAAATCCATAGTAAGACCCAACACAACTTATTTAAGATACGAAAATCATGGTAACCGAAGTGAACCTCAAGTTTAAACAAAAAACATTTAAAACACCCTTCTTTTCTATATCGATGATATGCAATGCAATATGAGCATGAAATATCCATACTTAGAGAAAATAGCACACAACAAGGCAAAATAGGGCAAAATACCCTCCAAATCAAGAGAACTGACTTGGAGCTCCGTCCAAATCTAAGTTATGGCCTCGGGCCTACAGTTACACACACAATCGGTAATAAGATGGAATAATGGGAAAATAACTATGAAAACAACGACAGGCATCTACTCTACCTCTAAAATCTCCTAAAAGCATACTAAGGATTCTATGCTAGTCACAACGATGCTACGACCTCCTAGGCTAAGGATAATCATAATAATTCTAAGCTATGATCCAAAATGGCCAATTTAATACAAGTAATAGAATTTATGCCTAATTCTAACCTAAGGTCCAACATAATGTTCCAGAAAAATATAGTATATATAATCTAACTAAACTCAGTCTAGGAAGTAAACTGTAACCTACCTCAAGGCCGAATTGCAAACACGAATCATCACTCAAAATCGAAATTGTATACAGGTGCCTTCACTTTTCGAACAACCTCAGAAAGCTACCACGCTATCAAAAACATAATGCTGGTGTCAAGGAAAGAAAAATGACACCCATATTGCTATACATAAAATTGGGCTAGAAATCAAGTCAGAAAATGACCCTCGGGGCCGTGTGACGAAACAGAAAATAAAATTCACAATTATGTTCGCAATGGATTAGAGAACCCATACCCAAAAGTTGATCATGAACATGACTCATTTCTGGGCTCAAAACAGCCCCGAAGTCCTACTAGTTCAAGAGAATTTCAAGGTAACACCAACGGGAATTCACGGGATCACAGAGAATTAAATCAATGAAAAAGAGAATGGGGAGAGGAGGGGACTTACCAGGTCAAGTAAACTAAAAGTGGAGAGTTTGAACTAGAGATGTAATGATCAACAATGGAGGAAAGTAGAATATATGCAGGAGAAAATGAATTGACAACTTAAATAGCTGACTGGGGTCCTTCATCGCGATCGCGAGAGACCCTACGTGATCACGAGAAAACGCTGGTCAGACCATCATGGTCGCGATGGTCTAGCCACGCAATCGCGTACAGCAAGATGGACCGAGTTCCAGCCTGCTTAATCGCGATCACAAAGAGCAACCTATGCGATTACGATTATCAAGAAACTAGACCATCCCAAACGCGATGGCCACCTCATGATCACAATGACCAAACTGGTCTGCGATAATATAGTAATAACCAACAATTCACCAAGGCAAAAAAAGTCTCCTAATGGACCCTCGAGATTCATTCGAAACCCCCTGAAAACAAATGAATCATGCTACCCTGCTAGAAACAGCATTTCAGACTCAACAGAATCGACGAAACTCCCAACGGAAATTGTTTTAATAAAAAGCAGGCCCCATGCCCAAAAGCCAACTCGAAACTTAATACCCCAAAATGAGTCTGGAAGCCTCGAGACCTAAACCAATGGTTTCCCTAGTCCAAAGTTGATATTCTAGAGCTAACAGGCTGACAAAATTCCCATCTGAGGCCATCTTCTCTGAATATTGACCAAAGACAACCCTACCAACCAAACTAGCTTGAAAACACAGAAATCAACAGAAAACCAAATTGAAAGTACTTAGACCCAGACCAAGATCCTACTAGACCAAAATTTCCATTCCAGATCCAACGAAACTGTCAAAATTTGATTCTGAGCATGTTTACTAAGAAAGCTGACCGATGTTAAGAATTTTCTAAGTTCAAGTTCTAAAACAGGAAAATGGTCATAATGACCCAACGAACGATCCAAGCACTAAACTGTTAGTACCGATAGGTCATAAATGACCTGTAGCCACATCAGGAAAGCTTGAAATGCAGAAAAAGTATGAAAAACCAGAAAATGACCTGGAGGGTCATCACATTCACAACTTAAAAGAAGATTTGAGTGCAAAGGTTGATACATTTAATGCACAACAATTTAATAATGAGTTTTATGAGGCTGAAAAGGTACTTATAACACAAATTGAGGAACTAAAATTGGAGGGCAACTACTCGACCATACTTTTATTGATGATGCCAAAGTTAAGGAGGTGTACAAAAGTGAGAATGTCGTAAATAATGCAATTTTAGAGTTGAGGCATGTTGGACCTCATTAAAAGCATTTTTTAACATTGTGTTTTATTTGTGACATGAAAATTGATCCTTCCAAATCAATGGAGAAGTGTGCGGATGAGGAACAAGACCCTTATATTCTAAAATTTGTCATGCCAAAAAGACAAAATGACATTCCTCACTTAAGGGCCAAGAAGTACAAGATGCGATATTTAGTGCTTGGTTCCTTTATATTTATACCACCACCCCTTGAGTGGAGAAAAAAATTTGATGCAAAATTAGGGTGCAATTCATAAGTTCAAAGTGGAAGAAAAAGTGGTGAACTTGTTGGCGTCGTGCCGCGACGTTAAATCACGCGCTTATTGGGAGGCAACCCAATTTGTAATAGTGTAGCTTCTTATTTTTATTTTTATTTTTATAGTGTCACTTTTTATTTTACAGGTTTGGGGAAGTCTGAGTATCAGAATTTGAAAGCTAACGAGTATGGCTTAAGCTTAAGTGTGGGGTCATTCCCCCCTTTGATTCATTATGAAGAAACATGCTACTAGCTAGGCTCTAGAGGGCCTCAGAGAGTATCTCTAACCCAGTTTTTTTCTTATTTATTGCTTTGCGGATAAAATATGACTTTAATTGTGGGGTGAGATATCTTTCGATATTTTTTAAGGGTGATGTATGCCATAGGATTTTGAGTTTTGTTATTCTAAGTTAGATGAAATTTTTAAAAAAAAAAAACTTAAAAACACAAAAAAGGTTTTCTTTTATTCTTTAGTTAGGATAGTTTTTAGCTTTTTGATTTTTTAGTAGAGGCATACTTTGCCCACCCCTTGGTTTTGCTTTTCGATTTTTTTTCAAGGGGGAGCTCTTTGAACCGAGTAGGGTATTTTTTTTAAGGAGTAGTTTTTTTTAGAGAAAAGAAAAGACCTTTCTTGACTTGTTTTATACTAAAAATTTAGGCCTGAGTTTGAGTAGTACTTTCCTGTGAGTTCTTGAGTGCTAATAAAATAGCAAATCTTTTGACACCTAGGCTCAGGATAGTAACTCTGTATATAGCTTATTCTTGTTATGTAGTTCGTTATGACCCTGTCTGTCTTAGAAGTAGAATTGATATGTCTTGATTGATACATGTGCCATTAGTGGTGAGGATTTTTTGTATATTCCATGTTTTGCATCTTAGTCTAGAACTTGTCCTGCATGTTATTAAAGTGAAATAAGAAGTGTTGCTTTGTTTAGAAGATGATAATAGGATTCTTTTGATATATCTTATGAATTTTAGCCTTTTCAGATATTGTTACCACTAGTTAGCTCTTTGAGACTGTGCCTTTCGTTTGGTATCCGTATTTTTGCCTTGATCCAATTTTTTGAATCCCTAGTTTTTGCACCCTGCTTCCTTGATCACTATAGCATAAACTGTGATATAATTGTTAAATCTAAAGAAAATAGATGGTCAAGTGTAAAAGGTGACCAATGAGAGTTACTTGTGACAAAAAGGCCCTCTTAGAGAGAATGTGATATATGAAGAAAAAAAAAAGAAAAAAAATTGCTTGAATTTTTTTTGATTAAAGCGTTCTTGATATGATAAGAATACTAGTGAAAATATTTGAAGAGAGGGTTGAAAAAATAAAGTGATAAAAATAATGGGTGATGAAGTTCAAAAAAAGTGCAAATTGCTTAGGAAAGTGTAAGTCACTATTATATAGTTTTCTTACCATTCCCCTAGCCAACATTACAACCCGTTAAAGTCCTATTTGATTTTATTCGGGCATGCTTAATTAGTGTAGATGTACATAATGGGAAAGCCTATGGTTCTTTGTGCATACATATGAATTCGTTTGTGAGTGAGAGAGTTGTGCTTTGATGCTAAGTCCTTATTTTATATTCGATTATTTAAATTGAGTGTATGGACTATTTAATCTTGTGAGGGCACTTGTTTACTGATAGATAGGTGATGTTATTAGATTTCTTTGATAAGAGTAGGTGAGCGAGCTTAAATTTGATGATTAAGAGTTTGTGTTTTAGGTGAGGAGGTTAGAAGTTTGTTAGTTATTTTTATATCTTGCATAATGATCGTGGAGTGTACTTGATGTTTTGAGTTGTTATATGGCCTAATTATTTGTATCAACCAAAGTGGTAGTTTTCCTAGCTTGAATTAGTGAGATGAGCTTTAATGTTTGCTCGAGGACGAGCACGAGTCTAAGTGTGGGTGTTGATGTGAGGTCAAAAATAAATATATTTAACCATTATTCATCTCACATTTTAATACTTTTAATCGTCATTTGAGTATTGATTATACTATTTTGTGCCTAATATTATATTTTTTATGTGTAGGATTAAAATGATGAAAAGATGAGAAGATTTGGAGCAAAAATGAATGAAAAATGAGAAATTATATAAGGAAATCAAACATGCAGCTTAACAGATTGAAGTTAATATAATAATAGTATTTATATACATGTTATGAAGTTGATAGAATTTGAAGAATTGAAATTGAAAAGAAAACTCACCCGTACGTGGCATGTGCTGAAGACACAGGAGCTGAAAATTCACTGAAGCAGTTGGCGCAGACAGTGGCGCCAAAAAATCAGAGTCTCTGAATCAGATCATTCGCTTGCACCACTGCCTTGCAGCGAGTAGTGGCGCGAGCTCGACGAATTTTATCACAATCCAATTTGGATTCATTTTTTAAAAGACCAAATTTCTCCATACTCTATAAATACATTCTAAAGCACAAGTTTTACACAATATTTGACCTAGGAAGAGCTAGGAGCCGCAATGAAGGCAGGAGAAAATTATTTTTATATTTTCTTCTCTATTATTTATTTTAATTTTTTTCTTTGGATGATTTGTTGTAATTTTTCCATATATGTGTAGAGTTAAACTTCTCATATAGGGTTATGGTAGTTTCATGATTGTTGTGGTATGAACTTTAATTGATTTGTTAAGATATTTATCGTCGTACTATAGCTCGTGTGGTTACTTACTTTTTCTTGGGATTAATTATTTATTTTCTTGATCACCATTCAAATACTATTTGTGGCACGTAAATTGGAGTAGGAATAGAGAATTTATGTGCGTAATAAGAAAAAGTAGGGATTGGTTGTGAACCTTATAGGGAAAGAGGAACAATTTGCTAACATGGATAGGAATATACCTGTTAGCCTTGCTTAGTTGATATGGAAGAAAAATCACATGCCCTTCACTATCGACCGATGACCATAGGAATATAGGCATTGTGAATAGTCAAAGAGACCTAGAGTTGTTTGCAATATGCTCAATATGGTTAAAATCAACCCGCAACATGTAACCCGGTAGAAAATAAAAGTCAGTTCAAGTGATTACTCCACATGATTGCTAGCATATCCATAATCCTAGATTGATTTCATCTCATTGATTACGTAAAAAATTTGCTCTTCGTCTGGTTAATTATTCATTAATTAGTTAGCTTTTTTTTCTTCTTAATTTAGTTAATTCATAATATAATTTGGATATTTCTTTTTGAATAAATAATTAGAATTAGTTTAATTTAGTAAATAATTATTCGACAAGTCCTTGTTGGTACGATATCTGGACTTAAAATCCTATATTACTTGTACAACAACGTATACTTGCGTGTGTGTTTAGACGCAATAAACAACCAACTCTAAAAATCTGGTAGTCACAAGGTACAAGTCTCTAAGTACAGAATAAATCAAAAGAGTTTGAAAGGATCTCATAATGCAAAAAATGCAAAATACTAAGATAGAGGGAGATTCGGTAGTTGACAAGAATGATAGTTGCTACCTTAGGAATCTCCGACAGTGAACCAAGCACAATGATGCTCAATGACCCGGGAAAACTAGATCAGCACCTACAGATAAAGTGTAGAAATAAACAAGCGTGAGTATGAAAATATGTGTACTCAGCAGCATCAACGGTTGACCCAAATTTATAGTAATGGCTCGGACCACCCACTCGAGATTATTTACTACAACCCACACGCACCTGCAAACAAGAAGGTCATACATAGTCTACTAGATAAATAATCACCACAACAATACGAGTATAGATATAACATTCAGTATAAGTACCAATTCAAAACAGTTAAACCAGATTAAGGCATAACATTATCACATCACACTTCTCAAGCTAATATCAGCACAATGCAACCCAAACAAGAGGAAATGTATGGATGAATGCAATGCATATGCTATGAACACAATATGTAGGCGCGCACTCTATTTCTAATACTACTATGCAGGCATGCACTCCATTCCCAATTATACTTTGTAGGCGCGCACTCCATTCCCAATAATATTGTGCAGGCATGCACTTTGATCCAAATACTATCGTGCAGGAACGCAGTCCGATCTAAATAATATTGTGCAGGCATGCACTCTAATCCAAAAAAAATGTAATGTATGATGTGCAGGCATGCCACTCTGACCCCAAATATCACAATAATCAAGTAAGTCATCTCATATCATGTATCAATTCAAGTATCAATCAAGTTCTCTATTATAAGTTTTCACAAACACTACATCTCCCTTTTTAGTAATTCAACTAGTAAGAGTTCAGTATTTCATCAATGATCATAATAGGATCAAACTTTCAAAGGAGAGTATAATTATCACTATCATGCTTAATAAGTTATTATGATATACAATCCACAACTAGTATGCTAGCAAATAGGGGAAAACAGTTCAAACAAGTCAATTAGTTACTTTTAGCCCTTCACAAAACACTGGTACTCGCATAGAACTTGTCATGCTATCTATACAGGACCCCCAAATCCCAATTAATCCCCTTTCAAATCATAATCAAATAAACACTATGAAAAAGAGTCAAAAAACCTCAACTTGCCTTACGTAAAGACCCTCAAAGTCACAACAAGGCTTTTCCTTTCTGTAAAGATTCCAAACAAGTCCATTCTATTCTAATATGAATTCTACATAAGAATATGATACTATAGACACCTATATTACTATACTTAGGTTTTGAGTCTAAAAGTCAACACCGAGCCCAAAAGGAAAAAATCAGAAATTTATTTGAAAATCACTTTATCCATAACTTAAAGAGTTCACATATGAAATTTTATTAAAGTTAGGGTTAAAATTGAGCTTGAAATTATCAAAATACCATTCTTTAACTTTATCAGAAAATCCACAAAATTCTAAGTTGAAAAATAAAGATTTAAAGGTAAAATCATGAAATAATCATCCAAAAATATTAGAATATTGGTTTAGAAACTTACCTAATGAAGAAATCTCAAAACCCACCTTTTGAATAGCCCAAAATCAAGTTCCCAAACTCCAAAAATTCTATGGCCAAAAAATAGAATTTTAAATCTTTTTAGGTGATTCCTTCTTCGCGAATGTTAAGGGCCCATCCCAAATGCGATAGGGTGACCTAGACCACCCTCGTGAATGACGTGAAGCACAATCTCCCGGACCCTGCCCGAATACCCTTCACAAACATGGGCTCCCCACCACGAACGCAAAGGCTAATCCACATCCTTCTTCACGAACGCTAAGAAGGAGCACCAACTGCACCAGCAATTGTGCACCAGAAACAAGGAACAATTAAAAACTCCTTGAATGGACCCTCAGAAAATGTTGAGAACCCCATGAACATAAACCAACTATGTTACTAGACCAAAATTGTCATTGTGGACTCAATGTAATCATTGGATTTACCAATAAAGGTCGTTATCAATAAATGTTGACCAAAGTTAACTCAAGTCCAAAAAATTCAAATTTCTAACTAATGACTCACAATGCATCCAAATGCCTCAAGACCCAAAACAACAGTGCTACTAGCCCAAAAATGACATTCCAGAGCTAACAAAATTGACAAAATTTCCATACAATGCTCAAAACCCAAATGTTGACTAAAGTCAACTATATCAACTTTAAAACCTTTCAAAATAAAAAAGCTCTCCTAAAAACCAACCAAACACCTCGAGAACCATGCCACCTACTCCCGTTGATCACAAATACCATGATACAACTATGAGAAGAGACAAAATAGTCAAAATGCATAAATATCTAAAATTCACTATGAGGGATGTTACACAATGTACCATGCATGTAAGGAAGATTGAAAATTAAAACTGGAATATAAGGACTGAACAAAAAGTGCGGGAATAAAACATAGGTACAACACCTTACTTTCCTATAATAATATAACATATAAATAGGTAGTAAACAACAACCTTGCCTATCCCTCATAACTCGACAGAAACAAACAGCATACAATCACCATAAGTCCTAACAAGAATAAACAGTTGCTAAATACCCTTATTGGCCCCCTTACCTGGACCTCAGTGATAATTTGAATTGAACTATATGAATGTACATGTGTCATGACTCAATATAATTCTTAGGCTCCATGGTATAATATAAATGTTGTCCCATAGGTACAACTTGCCCGCCTTATAGGTACAGTCTATCCAGCCTGTAGGCATAATCTTCTAAGATCATAAGCATAGTCTGCTCGACCCATACGCTTGGTGGTGTAGTATAATAGCTGGCCCATAGATATAGTATGCTTGCTATGTAAGTATAGTTTGCTCGGCCTATAGGCTTGGTCTGCTCGGCCAATAGGCTTGGTGTGTCAGTTAGCCTGTAGGCTCCAAACCATGTAGTGTCAGTTTTTGTTGAGACTAAAACAATCTCATAGGTGGATGCCAGATGATAAAAATATTACAGCAATAGAAAGAGATCACATGCAATCTTAATACAATCATAACATGCTTTTCTAGGCCACTAAGTTAGGAATAGAGTGTTATTAATAAACACTATATGTTGTGTAGGAGCAAACTCAATAGTATAAGACTACAAGTCAAATAATGATGTTATATAGGCTATAACAAGCTTGGGCCATCAGGGTTATACCGGAAAGATAAAAGGAAGCTTTAGCATACCTTTCAACTCAAGACTCAAAGGTGTAGCTATGAAGCTTGACCAACCAATCATAATATAACAAATGCGAGAACCAATTGTAATGTAATAAATATGAGAATAAACAAGGCTGCAAGAATGAGCCATAGTCAATCGATAAGGTGTTAAGGTCATCATTACAACCAGACCACTTAAACTCAACAAACGGCATTATAATATCTACCAAACACACAACTAATAACAATAAGAAGAAGCTATCAACATCTCACAAGAGCGGCGAGCTTTCAAGGTAATATAACAATGTGTACTTCACACTGTTTAATCTGACAACTATCATACGTGACTCTGATAAGAAGCACACCAACCATCCAGTCCCTCCAATACCTTTATACCATAAATATACAATAATAATAACCCAACTCAATTAGACAAAGGGGTTGTCCAAAGACATAGTATCCAAAACACTACTTTGTGACTCCAAAATCTATAAAATAATACTAGAACATTGAATTACAAAGGATGGTCGTATGAGCAAGATTACCTTGACAAAAATCTTTGAAATCACAAGATAAATAAGCTATCAGAAGAACCCACCACCACTATTATGTCAAAACTTTGCAAAAATACAACTAATACAAGTTCCTAATGTTACCAATTATATTCGAACTTGGAACTAACTAAAGATCAATAAGAACAAGGTGAAATCTTACCTTAGAAGGAATAAACCCCATTTGCTGCCCTAAAAAGCTCTCAAGAACCCAAAGTTTCTATTTTGGAATGAAAAACATAGTTAAAATGCACTTCTATAGCAATTCTGACCCGACCCGACTTCTTGACCCAATTCTGCCAAATAGTCCACAGTAAAATGGTCGTAACTTTTTACTCTGATGTCAGATTGACAAATGATTTTATGAGTTGTAAACTAGACTCGTGAAGCTTTTATTTTGGTAGTTGAGAGCTCTCTAATTCTTTATAGATTGGGAGAAAAGCCTTGAGATGCTGGACCCAAATATTCAGAAAATTTATAAGCAATTTACAATAACTTTTGCTGACTTGTGTTTTGTAACTTGCTTGACATAAAAACTTAACATATGATCATTGTGTGATTAGAATACCTCATAACACATCCTTCCTAATATATTAATTACTCTTAATCTTATCTCTAAATCACATGTTAATTTAAATGTTCAAACAGGTGGGGTGTTGCACATGATATGACCTGATGCTCATTAGTTTAGTTCTTAACTTCTTAGGGACCAGTTTCACAAAGATAGCAAATACATCAAAAGTCTCATATTTTGAACTGAGAAATAATTTTTATGTGAACCTTGTATAATTATCAATAATAACAAAGACATACCTTTTACCTCATTTACTCAATTCTCACATAGGTCCACAAAAATCCATGTGTAGCATTCCATAGATTTGAAGTGCGTACCTTTTTCTTGGGCTTAAAGGATGACTTTACATGTTTTTGACACATGCATCACAAATCATGTCTTCATTGAACCTAGTCTTACATAGACCAAGGACCAAGTCCTTGGACACTAATTTGTTTAGCGACAAGAAGCTTGCATGTCCAAGTCTGTTGTGCCAAAGTAGAGAGTGTTCGATGAATATGCTAAGGGTAAGCAACTCTCTCTAAAGAGCCATGATTCATTCTTTATACACATTCTTGTGCCTTTTACCTTGCAGACTTAGGTTCCTAAATATTGAGTTTTTCACAAGATAGTCAGCCGATGTGAACAACACACTGTTCTTTTTGTCACACATTTGAGATATGCTCAGTAAGTTATTTTTCAGTCCTAATATATAATACATATTTTCTATAGCATGGGACTGTGACTATCCCATTTTGCCAATATCAACTATTTAACCTTTCTTTCTATTTTCAAAGGCTAAATTTTTACCTTAGAAATAAGTGAGTGAGAGGAAGTTTTCACACATTCATCCCACATGTCTGAAGCACACACTATCCATATACTATGGTTTTTTCTCTCCTCTCACTTTCACCTTCAAAAATAGTCAAGGATTAGTTTTGGACACCCAAATTATCTTGGATCCCTTTCTTTGAGTAAAATAATGAATAAAATTCTTTATATCCCAGTGAGAAATTGTCTGATTGTGCGAACCAAGTTCTGCACAGTTCCTAGCTTACCTCTTTTAACAAAATTTATATTTTCTTGAGTAGCCTTAAATTGAGTTTGACATTGATTCCTTTGATAACCAGACTTTCCACAATGAATACAAAAACTCAGATATGTAGGGTTTCTCTGTGCAACAAAGAGTTTTTCCTTTTTAAAGCCTATGTCATGTATGTTGGTAGACCAGTTTTCCTGAATTTGAGCAAGCATTTCAAAGGACCTGGTCTATTTGAGATTTCTTTCCAAATCATGTTTGGCTTTGTTAAGATTTTCTTGCAACACCCCATTTCTCTCAAACACTACTTGAAAGTTCACAGTTAATCTTTTTATGTCCTCATTAAAATTCAGTTGAAGCTTATTGGCAGTGTTATTGGTTTTGAGAGAGGAGTTATGACTCTTAATCTGTTTTTGTAGGCTATTAATGGTATTTACAAGAAGATATTTTTTATCTTCTAGTGTTTTACAGTCGAGTCTTAAGGATGCACACTCAATCACTAGTTGGTTCTTTTCAGAACACACAAAGTGATATGCATCAATCAGGATTGAGGACAAGGATTTCGGTTTTTCTTGGAGTATGATTTAAGATTCATTTTAATGTCAAGAAAGTTTACCTCAGATTGCTTTTCATTATCAAAGTCAGAGCTTGCCATCAGTGCAAGGATATGTTTCTTGGACAAATTTTCTTCTTCTTCCCCATCAATCACCGAGATTGCCACTACGGCAAGGGTATATTCATCCTTTGAGTCTTCCCTGGCCAACATATATTAGTTCTCATGTTCATCATTTTTAGAATATTCACTTGAGGCATTTTCCATTGTTGTTAAAGTCTTTACACAACACTGTCTGCTTTCTCACTGGTTATTTTTCTGTTTGAAGGGATAGCTTGATATTTTTTTATATCATTTTTATTCTCTAAATTGTTCTTATTGTTTTCTAGTGCCCACATAGGTCAAAATTTTATGAAGTGATCAGGACTTTCACACTAGTGATATATAGTTGCTTGCGAATCTCCTTTTTTGTGTTTCATTAAGAGCTTCTTCTCTGTCACGATCCAAAACTGGGCCATGATGATGCCTATGTAATCCCCTAGTAGGCAAGCCAAACTCAACAATACGGAAGACAATAAAGCAATTAAAGTAAGGAAGAACGGGAGATATACATGAAAAGATAGGGCCAAGAGCATATATATACATACCAACTGTAGCAAATATATAAAAGATGGTCCTAAAGTGACCAAGAATGAAAAAACATACACTAGAACTAACACGGACCTGGTGTCACTACTACAAGAGCAACTAAAGTAAATAGTAGCTATACAACAGACTCTGTCTATCCAAAATACAAAATATAGATAGAATATACAAGATGTAAAGTATGTACAGTCTTCAAGGCGCCGGGAGCTCACCGCGATCCGAACTGCAACAAGCCTCAAACGAAGAGAGGATCAGTGAGGGTGGCTCATACTAGGTGCTGTATCAGAAAAAGATGCAGAGTGTAGTATGAGTACCAAGACAATGGGTACCCAGTAGGCATCATAGGCCGACGAGCTCAGAAAGATAATACATAATTACAAATTACAGGAAAGCAGCTAAAATACGGGGATCCACCTAAATCTAGTTATAAAGCTAAAAATTGAAACAACCAAGCCAAAAGGTGAAGTAATAACCAAATCAAACACAAAAAAACTGATAATCCAAAAGCACCAAAGTCAATGCAATGCGATGGAAGATGATGTAATGTATGAATGCATAATAATACAAACCCAAAATACCGCATCAGGTGTCCCGAATACCGCATCGGACTATGCATATATATATATATATAAACATGTAGGTGAAAGGAAAGTAAAACCTATAATAACACATCGGGGGTCCGTAATACCGCATCGGACTATAAGTATATGTATAAAATAGTATTTTCCCCCTTTTCCTTCCAAAATCCATAGTAAAATCCAATAAGATTTAATTCAAATACGAAAATCACCGTAGCCGTAGTAAACCTCATTTTGAACCAAAAGTATTGAAGAATACTTCCTTTCTGTGTCAATAATATGCAATGCAGTATGAGCATGAAATATCCATATCCAGAGGAAACCATGCCCAACAAGGCAAAACAAGGCAAAATACCCTCCAAACCAAGAGAACTGACCTGGGGCTCCGTCCAAATTCAAGCTATGGCCTCGGGCCCACAGTTACACACAACGGTAGAATAAAATGGATAAAACAGGAAAGTAAAAGCAAAAATCACAAGGAATCTCTACTCTACCTCTAAAACCTCTCCTAAAAGCAAACTGGGGATTCTAAGCTAGCCTCAACGCTACTATAGGCTTCTAGGCTAAGGATGAACATAGTAATTCTAAACTATAATCCGAAATGGCCAATTTAAAGCAATAAACAGGATTTAAGCCTAAATCTACCTAAAGTCCAACCTAGCATTCCAGTAACATATAAACATATACGATTTAACTAAACTCAGTCTAGAAAGTAAATTGTAACTTACCTCAGGGCTAAACTGAAAATACAAACCATCACTCGTGTGGCTTCCCCTTTTGAACAGCCTAGGAAATTTGCCACACTATCAAGATATAATATAGGTGTCAAGATAAGAAGAATGACACCCATATTACTATACAAAAAATTGGGCCAGAAATCGGGTCAGAAAATGACCCCCGGGGCCCGCATAATAAAACAAAAATTAAAATTCACAATTATGCTCGTGATGGATTAAGAAACCCATGCTCAAAAATTGAGTGTGGACAGAACTTGTATCGGGGCTCAAAACAGCTCTGAAGTGCTACTACGTCAAAGGAATTCACAAGAGGAAACCAATGGGAATTAACGAGCTCTAACGAGAAATAAACAACGGAAAGAGGGGAGAGGTGAAGAAGGGACTTACCAGATGAAGTATACTGAGAAAAAAGAGCTGGATCCGGAGATCAAATGATCAATAACGGAGAAATAAAGAAATGTTGGAGGAGAAAATGAACTGGGAAGCTTAATAGCTGTCTGAGGTTCTTCATCGCGATCGCGAGGGACTCCACGCGATCGCAGGGAAATGCGAGCCAAACCATCACAGTCGCGATGGTCCAGCCCCGCGATCGCGTAGAGTAAGCTAGATCGGGTCCCATCCTGCTTCATCGCGGTCGCGAGGAAAAACCCACGCAATTGCGATGGTCATGAAACTAGACCATCACGAACGCGACGGCCACCTCGCGGTTGCGATGACCAACTGGTCTGCAACTTTATAGTAGTAACCAGCAAATCACAAAGGCTAAAAATTCACCTGACAGACTCTCGAGATTCATTCGGAACCTTGTAAACTCAAACCAACCATGCTACCCTACCAGAAACAGCATTCTAGACTTAATGGAATCGATGAATCTCCCAACAGAGATCATTTTAGCAAAAAGTGGCCCCATGCCCAAAACTAACTCAGAATCCAATACCCAAAAATAAGTCCAGAAGCCTCGGGACCCGAACCAAAGGTCCCTTTAGCCCAAAGTTAACATTCCAGAGCTAACAACGCTGACGGAATTTTAATCCGAGGTCGTCTTCTCCAAATATTGACCAAAGTCAACCCCATAAGCCAAACTGTTCTGAAAACACAAAAAAACAACACAAAACCAAAACGAAAAATCCCAAACCCAGTTCAAGGGTCCCACTGGACCAAAATCCCCATTCCAGAGCCAATGAAACTGTCAAAATTCAATTCTGAGCGCATTTACCAAGAAAGTTGACCGAAGTCAAAGATTTTTTAAGTTCAAGTTTTAAAATAGGAAAATGGTCATAACGACCTAATAAATAGCCTGGGCACTTAACCCTCAGTCCCGGCAAGTCATAAATGACTTGTAGCCGCTTAGGGGAAGCTCGAAACGCAAAAAAAGCATGAAAAATTGGAAATGACCTAGAGGGTCGTTACAACATCCACTACTAAAAGAAATTTTGTTCACAAAAGTTCGATAAGGGATAGTACTTGAAGACTCAAAAAGATGAGGATAACGGGTCCGTATATAGGTCTCAATCACCCAAGTAGCCTCCCCAATAGGACGATGCCACCACTGAACCTTAACTGACAAAATCTCCTTATATCTTAACCTCCTAACCTGCCTGTCTAACATTGCAATAGGCTGCTCCTCAAAGGCTAAGGACTCATCCAACTGAATTGACTCCAACTGAAGCACATGAGACTCTTCCAAAATATATTGATGCAACATAGAGACATGAAAAACTAGGTGAACACTAGAAAGAGTAGGAGGCAAGGCCAACTCATAAGTAACCTCTCCAATACGATGAAGGATCTTGAAAGGCCCAATGAACCTATGGTTGAGCTTACCCTTCCTCCCAACCTCATCGCGCCCTTCATGAGCAACATATGAAGAAACACATTGTCACCAACCATGAACTCTAGATCTCGAACTCTCAAGTCAGCATAACTCTTCTGCCTACTCTGGGCAGTGCGAAGTCTCTCCTAGATTACCCAAACTCTATCCATAGAATCATGAAGCAAGTCGGTACCCCACATCCTAACCTCGAAAGCATCAAACCAACCCACCAGAGATCTGCACCGCCTACCACACAAAGCCTCGAACGAAGCCATCTGAATGCTGGAATGGTAACTATTATTATATGCAAACTTAGCCAAGGACAAACACTAGTCCCACTGACCCCCAAAATCGATAACATGAGCTCGCAACATATCCTCTAGAACCTAAATAGTACGCTCTGACTAACCATCTTTTTATGGATGAAAAGTGATGCTAAGCTCAACTCTAGTACCCAACTCTCTCTGAATAGACCTCCACAAATGCAAAGTGAACTGAGTACCTCGGTTGGAAATGACAGAAACTGGCATACCATGAAAATAGACAATCTCCCAAATGTAGATCTGAGCCGACCTATCAGAACTATAGGAATTCTGAATTGGAAAAAAGTTAGCAGACTTCATAAACCTATCCATGATAACTTAAATGGCATCAAATCTCCAAAAGGTACGTGAAAAACTGACTACAATGTCTATAGCTATCCGCTCCTATTTCCACTCTGGAATGGGTAGCCTCTGAGATAAACCACTTGTCCTTTGGTGCTCAAACTTCACCTGCTGACAGTTCAAGCACCTAGATATGAAAGATGAAATATCCCGCTTCATCCCACACCACCTGTAGTGCTGCCTCATGTCACAATACATCTTAGCTGCCTCGAGATGAATGAAATATCTAGAGCAATGTGCCTCCTCCAAGATCAATCTAACCAAGTCACAAACTCTAGGAATGTAGATACGACCCTCGATCATCAGAATACCCTCTGAATCTAAAGTCTCCTTCCTAGCCTCACCACTCACCACCTTCTCACGAATGATCCTGAACCTTGCATCATCAAACCGTTGTGCCTGAATCCTCTCTAACAAAGAAGATCTAGCCTCAACACAAGTAAGAATACGGCTCGGCTCATAAATGTCAAGTTTAACCAACTTGTTAGCCAAGGAATGGATGTCCTAAGCTAAAGGTCACTCCTCCGCCAATAGGAAATTCAAGATACCCATACTCACTACCTTCTAGCTCAGGGAATACGCCACCACATTTGCCTTTCCCGGATGATAAAGGATAGAGATGTCATGGTCCTTCAGTAAGTCCAACAACCTACGCTGCCTCAAATTTAGATCCTTCTAGCTGAACATGTACTGAAGACTACAATGGTCAGTAAAGATCTCATAATGCACGCCATAAAGATAATGTCTCCAAATATTTAATGTGAAAACTACCGCTGCTAACTCCAAGTCATATGTAGGCTAGTTCCTCTCGTGACCCTTCAACTATCTGGAAGTAAAAGCAATAAGCCAGCCCTGCTGCATCAATATACAACTCAAACCAATACCTAAAGCATCACAATATACAGTAAACCCCTGACCCTCGACCGAAAGAGTAAGAATCAGAGCTGAAGTCAACAAGGCCTTGAGCTTCAAAAAGCTCACCTTACACTCATCTGACCACTGGAAGGGAACATTCTTCTGAGTCAATCTAGTCAAAGAAGCTGCTATAGAAGAAAATCCCTCTATAAACTGTCTGTAATAACCAGCAAACCCAATGAAACTGCAAACCTCGGTAGTAGAAGTAGGCCTAGCCCAATCACGAACTACTACAATTTTGCTAGATCCACCATAATCCCATCTTTGGACTCCACGTGCCCTAGGAATGCCACAAACTCAAGCAAAAACTCACACTTAGTGAATTTGGCATACAACGGATGGTCACGCATGGTCTGAAGTACAACTCTAAGATGCTGCTCATGCTCCTCTCTACTCCTCGAGTATATAAAAATATCATCGATGAACACAATCACAAATGAGTCTAAGTAGGTAAACACCCGATTCATCAACTCCATAAATGTTGTTGGGGTATTAGTCATCCCAAAAGACATGACTAGGAACTCATAATGGTCATATAGAGTCCTAAATGCAGTCTTTGGAATGTCTGCAGCCCTAATCCTAAACTTATGATAACCGAACCTCAAGTCAATCTTACAGAACACTGCTGCACCCTGTAGTTTGTCAAACAAATTATCAATACACAACATCAAATATATATTCTTAAGTGTCACCTTATTCAACTGCTTGTAGTCAATACATATACACATAGACCTATCCTTCTTCTTCAAAACAAAACCAGATCACCCCATGGAGACACACTAGGCCGGATGAACCCTCTACTAAATAGATCCTAGAGTTGATCCTTAAGCTCCCTCACTTCAGCGGATGCCATCCGATATGGCAGAATAGAAATGGGATGAGTGCCCAGCTCAACATCAATAGCAAAGTCAATGTCACGATCAGGGGGAAGACCCAAAAGATCAGATGGAAACATATTTGAATACTCGCAAACTACATGAACTAACTCAAGAGGAGGTGTGGTGGCACTAACATCACGGACATAGGAAAGATATGCTAAGCACCCCTTCCCAACCAACCATTGGGTGCTCAGGAAAGATATAACTCTCCTCGGCATGTGGCTATCGACACCCTTCCATATGATAAGAGGGATACCCGACATCCGAAGAGTAACAATTTTGGCGAAGCAATCCAAGAACGCATGATAAGAAGACAGTCAATCCATGCCCAAGATCACATCAAAATCAACCATATCAAGTACAACCAAGTCTACCCACGTGTCATACCCCATATAGTCACCACATAAGCCTGTACACCTGATCCACTACTAAAGAATATTCTACTGGGTAGATACATGCAAGGGCGCAGGTAAGGACCCACTAGTAAACTCCAGACGAGTAGCATGATAAGCAGATACATATGAGAATGTAGACCCTAGATCAAACAAAGCAAAAACTGACTGATGACAATAAAAATCGTACCTGTGATGACAGCATCTGAAGCCTCGGTTTCTGTCCGGCCCAGAACTGTATACATGTGGCTCTGACCACCACAACCACCTGATCTACTGGACTGAGGACAACCTTTAGTACCCTGGGGACTACCCCTACTACCTTGTGTACCGTCTCTAGCTGGAGATGCTAGAGCCCTGAGGGCCTGAACTATCTGCATATCGCCTAGGGTACTTTGCCGATGGACACTCTTTAGCAAAGTGACCTATCTCGCCACACTCATAACTACCCCAACCAAACATACTCCACTGTGAAGACCTGGCTGAATCAGAATGATCACCACGACCTGCGGACCCTGAATGAGCACCTCATGGGGCAGGAATAATACTCTGGCTACTCTAACCCTCAGTAATTGGTAATTCCACCTGAACAGGCTGGCTCGGCTGGAAACAGTGCTGGTGCTGACTTCTACCATAGTAACCTCTACCACAGGCCTGTGAACCACTGAAACTACCATGATGGCAGGGCCTCTTATCGCTGCCCCCTTGGGCCTCGCAAAGGATGCCCTTAATAGTGCAGGCATGGTCCACTACCTCCATAAAAGACTGTCTTGATGCCACCATACCCTCTATAGTAAATCGAAGGTGTAAAGTCAATCCTGGGACAAAGTGATGCACACTCTCGTGCTCGGTGGGTAGAATCATAGTGGCGTGCCTGGATAACTATTGGAAATGAACCTCATACTCAGAAATAGTCATGGATCCCTGCTCCAACCCATCAAAATGATCCATCAAATGCTTCCTCATGCTATGCGGTACATACTTCTCCAGAAAAGCTGCGAATTTTTCCCAAGTGCGCGGAGGTGACTTGGTTGGCTTGCAAGCTACATATGACCTCCACCATTGTTTCGCTGGACCATAAAGCTGAAATGTGGTGTAATCTTCTCCATGCGACTCAACTAACCCCAAATTATGCAATCTATCCTTGAAGCTAGTCAGAAACTAATGTGCATCCTCCATAGAAGCACCCAAAAATCTCAGAGAACCCAATCTCAGAAATCTACCAAGCATCTTTTGTTCCTCAGAAGACATAACGGGCCCAGCTGGAAGTGGTGGAACAACTGTAGGGATCGGCAAGACGTCGAATCTGGGAGCTGCATCAGTAGGTTATGCTCCTGAACCCTGAGCCTCTACCTGAGCTGAAGTCTGGCCCTTCTCTCTAACCTGGGAACCAATCAGGATACCTGGTGAAGCTGCTGGTGGAGTCATACCCTCAAGGAACCCCAATAACTGAAGCAAGGTGTCCTGCAACACTAGAGTAGCCATAAAACCCATCGGATGCTAGGCTGGCCCTATGCCCTCTACTAGTTCATACTGTACCTCATCAACCCTATCCTCTAGATTTGGTGATGGTAGCCTAGCCTAGGTCCGAGCAGGAACCGTAGATCGTCCCCTACCTCAACCTCTGGGCTGACCTCTACCACATCCCTAACTGGGGCTCTAACTGTAAGTGTAGGGGCCTCGTCCTCACCCGCTGTAGATCTCGTTCAAACCATCTGAGAAAGAGTGAAACAATGATATTTAGAAGTTGATCAACTCAAGGAAGCACGATAAGGAACCGAACAAGGTGGAATCTTTCCTAAGGATGCCCTTTAGCCTCTCACAGATTAGATACGGATATCATCGTACCAATCCATGAGACTGTACTAGACACTTTGCTCTTGCACTGGCGAGACCGGTGAACCTAGAGCTCTGATACCACTCTGTCACTACCCAAAAAGAGACCATGATGGCGCCTACTTAACCCCCCAGTAGGCAAGTCAAACTCAATAATGCGAAAGACAATAAAGCAATTAAAGTAAGGAACAACGGAAGACATACATGAAAGATAGGTCTAAGAGTATATATACACATACCAACCGTAGTAAATATATAAAAGATTGCCCTAAAGTGACCAAGAATGACAAAACATACACTAACCAACCCGGACCTGGTGTCACTAGTACAAGAGCAACTAAAGTAAAGAGTATCTTTACAACAGACTCTATCTATCCAAAATTCAAAATATATACAACATATACAATATGGAAAGCATATACAGTCTCCAAGGCACCGGGAGCTCACCGCGATATGAACTGCAATAGGCCTCGAATGTAGGGAGGATCAGTGAGGGGGGCTCGTACTAGGTGCTGCATCAGAAAAAGATGCAGAGTGTAGTATGAGTACCAAGATAATGGGTACCCAGTAGGCATCATAGGTCGACCAAGCGCAAAAAGATAATTATATGATTATAAATTATAGAAAAGTAGCTAAACTATAGGGATCCACCTAAATCTAGTTATAAAGCCAGAACTCAAAACAACCAAGCCAAAAGGTGAAATAATAACCAGATCAAACCCAATACAACCAACAATCCCAAATCACCAAAGTCAATGCAATGCGATGGAAGATGTAATGTATGAATGCATAATAATATAAACTTGGAATACCGCATTGGGCGCCCAAAATACCACATCGAACTATGCATATATATATAAACATGTAGGTGAAAGGAAAGTAAAACCCAGAATAACGCATTGGGGGTCCGAAATATCGCATCGAACTATAAGTATATGCATAAAATAGTATTTTTCCCTTTTTCCTTCAGAATCCATAGTAAAATCCAATAAGATTAAATTCAAATCCAAAAATTACCGTAGCAGTAGTAAACCTCATTTTTGAACCAAAAGAGTTAAAAAATACTTTCTTTTTGTGTCAATAATATGCAATACAATATGAGCATGAAATGTCCATATCCAGAGGAAACCACGTACAACAAGGCAAAACAGCGCAAAATACCCTCCAAAATAAGAGAACTGACCTGGGGCTCCATCCAAATCCAAGGTATGGCCTTGGGCCCATAGTTATACACTATGGTAGAATAAAATGGATAAAATAGGAAACTAAAAGCAAAAATCACAAGGAATCACTACTCTACCTCTAAAACATCCTAAAATCAAACTGGGGATTCTAAGCTAGACTCAACGATACAACAGGCTTCTAGGCTAAGGATGAACATAGTAATTGTAGACTATAATCCGAAATGGACTATTTAAAACAATAAATAGGATTTAAGACTAAATCTACCTAAAGTCCAACTTAGCATTCCAGTAACATATAAATATATAGAATTTAACTAAACTCAGTCTAAAAAGTAAACCGTAACCTACCTCGGGGCCAAACTGCAAACACGAACCGTCACTCATGTGCCTTTCCCTTCCAAACAGTCTCGAAAAGCTGCCAAGCTATCAAGAACATAATCCAGGTGTCAAGACGAGAAGAATGACACCCATATTACTATACAGAAAATTATGTCAGAAATCAGTTCATAAAAATGACCCTCACTGCCCGCACAATGAAAGAAAAATTAAAATTCACAATTATACTTGTGGTGGATTAAGAAACCCATGCTCAAAAATTGAGCGCGAACGAAACTCATTTCAAGGCTCAAAACATCCCCGAAGTGCTACTAATTCAAAGGAATTCACAAGAGGAAACCAACGGGAATTAACGGGCTCTAACAAGAAATAAACAACGGAAAGAGGGGAGAGGTGTAGAGGGCCGCACGCTCAAAACTAACTCGAAACCCAATACCTAAAAACAAGTCCAGAAGCCTCGGGACCCAAGCCAAAGGTTCCTCTAGCCTAAAGTCGACATTCCAGAGCTAACAGCACTAGCAAATTTTTTATCTGAGGCCGTCTTCTCCGAATGTTGACCAAAGTCAACCCTACAAGCGAAACTTGCCTAAAAACACAAAAAATAACGCAAACCCAAAATAAAAACTCCCAAACCCAGTTCAAGGGTCCCAATATACCAAAATCCCTTTCCCAGAGCCAACAAAACTATCAGAATTTGATTTTGAGTGTATTTACCAAGAAAGTTTACCAAAGTCAAAGGTTTTCTAAGTTCAAGTTCTAAAATAGAAAAATAGTCATAACAACCTAACGAATGGACCGGCACCGAACTATCTGTCCCGGCAAGTCATAAATGACCTGTAGCCACTGAGGAGAAGCTCGAAACGTAGAAAAAGCACAAAAAATAAGAAATAACCTGGAGGGTCATTACATTCTTTGATTTCTTTGACCCCATTTGAATAGCCTCTCCAACCTTCTAGTAATGAAGAACCATATTCTCATCTTCAATGTCTGATTTTTTTGTGGCCTTGGAACTGGATTTTCTCTTTTTTATTTCTAGCAATTCTTTCTTTTGATTCTTCTTGAGTTCATACATTTTCACATTTCCAATCAATTCATCGATGGTGAGAATATCCATATCACGAGCTTTAAAAATTTCTTTAACCTTGCTTTTTCAAGATTACAGTAGCATACTGAGTAATTCATGAACAAATTTTCTTATAGGAATCACTTCCCCTAGAGAGAAGATTTCATTGATAATTAAGGTGAACCTGGTGTGCATGTAGTAGATAGATTCTCCTTCTTTCATTCTAAACAACTCATATTGTTTGTTAAGCATGCTAATTTTTGTATTATTAACCTGACTAGTACCTTCATGTATCATTTGAAGGGCATCCCAGATCTGCTTGGCATTTGAGCATGTTGATATTCGATTATACTCATTGGGATTTATTACACAAGTTAGGATTTAATTGGCCTTGACATTGTTTTGCATTGCTAGCTTGTCTGTAGTAGTACATTCAAGTCTGTCTTTTGTTACTTGAGTTTTTACATCATCTCCAAGTTTCATAGGGATGGTTGGTCCATCTAGGACAATATTCTAGAGGTCCAGATCCTCACCAATCAGGTGATTCATAATCTTGTTCTTCCACCACACATAGTATTTTCTATTGAAGAAGGTGGTCAGGTCTGTGAGGCACATTCTTGAGCAGTTGGTGGAGCAACCATAGATCCTTTTCAAAGTGTTATCCTTAAGTGAAAAGACTCACTCTGATAAAAATTGATTAGAAACTAGCACTGTCTTCTAGACTTAAGGAACCAGGTTCCTTAAGATCAATTATAATAGTAAAGTAACTAACACACAATTTTTACTATGGAAAACCTCCTTACTCAAGGGAGTACGAACCATGACCTAAAGTGTGTATGATTTCTGCCAAACATTACTAACTTCAAATGAGTAATTTCATATTAAAACTCTATAATCTAAGGACTAACTCTAGTACCTCACTCAACAGTTAACTCTAGTTGTTCTACTACACTCCAAGAAAATAAACTATTTTCTTGTTACTAACCTCACCCTATTATGAACTTTAATAAACATGAAAACTATAAATCAATAACAATCCTACTACAAACTCGATGACAACAATATAAACACTAGTTCTAGGCTTGTTGCTGCTTCATTCTTCAACTTCAAACAATGGCATCTATTGCCTTGAGAAAAAGCTCCAATTCCCTGCATGCAATAGCTGCCCTTTTTAACCTAGAAGTCTTACCATATATAGGAGAATACTTGGGTTTTTATTACGCAACCTATAATTATTTCAAGAAAGAGTTTTACACTTCTTAAATACTGCTTCCTTAATTGAAATACTTATCAAATTCTTTCCTTCTTTGAAATATTCTTCCACTCGCTTGTAGGGATCTTTCCTTAGCTACTTGGTACTTTAACTTACTATATTAATCTATCTCACTTTCTCTATTCCAGTGGTATATATAAACCTAATTCTGCCATATCATTATCTATCATCTTACTAATCTAAAAGTGGAAAGACCCTAAGTTGAAAAGTTAAATTATCAAAATATTTATTAAATATTGAACGACTATTTTACCCTTTAATTTAACACTACTCGTATAACTAATTTTGTACAAAGAGGTAATAAGTTATAAATACTTATGAAAGACATGTTACTAATTACATAGTCTTAAGCTCAAACCATCTAAAATTTGTAGAAATTGAAGAGACTACAATTATAATATCATAATTATGTTAAATTAATAGCAGTTACAAAGAGCCACGTTATCATAATTAGGTTAAATCAATACTCCCACTTACCTCTTATTAATATAAATACATTATCTATATCCACCAATGTTATTTATCTATTTGCTTAAATTTTGTCTTTCACCTTTTATTTAAGTGTTCTAATAAAAAATATTTTCTCCTTTCATTTCTACTGGTCCATTATTTCTAAAATATATTTTCACTTTTAGAGCTTATTTGGATTGACTTATTTTAAGTGTTTTTAAGCTAAAATAGCTTTGAAGCATTTTTTCAGTGTTTGGATAAATTTAAAAAGTGCTTATAAGCACTTGATTTTAAGCTAAAATAGTAAAAATAATACAAAAGCCATAAGTTAGTGTAATGACCCTTTCCTTCATTATGGTCGATCTAATCGTACAAGAATTGGGGTTAGAACTTTTCTGAAATTGGAAGTTGAAAATTTCAAGCTAGGCTAGTCTTAGATGAAATCTGAGCATGGTGTGATCTAGGGAAATCTAGGAAGGTATTGGACTAAATTAATAATTTTTATCTTATTTTTATCTTGGGTGAGTAGAACTCCTGATATCGAACCTGACGTAAAGGGGTTAGTCTGAATTGTCATGGTTTTAGGGTATATTATGAAAAAGGTAAAATTGAGAGATTTTCTGAGTTTCTGCCTCACCACACTTGCTATAGAGGGTGGCGAGCCGCTATGCAGGCACCACTATAGCAGAGAAATTTCTGCTATAGCAAAAGTCAGAGTCAGTCAATCCCACCATAGCGGGAGGCTTCCGCTATGATGGTACCACTATAGTTGCATTGGGTCGCTATAGCAGGGTTAATCAAAGTTAATGCAAAAACTTCCCCAAAAATATTTATTATTTCACAAATACATTTTGGGGAAGGTTGTGGCAATTTGCGGTGAATTGTACTAATTTTCCACTAGATTTCATTGTTAAGGTAAGTCTTTTATTCCCATTAACTAGTACTTCAATTCTTATGTCTTAGAATCGCTAGTTACACGACTTGGGGAGGGTTTAGCTTGACCTAAGCTAAAAAAATTAGTATAAAAGGGATAATAAGGGGGAAAACCTTTGGGGTATTGATTAAAGTTGATCATTTATGATTTAGGACCATAATTCGCTAGAATAACCATAAAGATAGTAGTTTTTACGTGAATTATTGGTGGAAAAGCCCTAGAACGGGAGGAATGATCATGAAACTTGGCCTAGGGGTTTGGTATTAAGCTAAAATTTGTGATGTTTAGGCCATAGGTTGGTTTTTGTGTTACATTCCTATTTTTAACAACAATCAAGCCGAAGCTTTAAGAGAGGGAAAAGCTCAGGTTCGGTAGAGCATTTCAGGCTTGTATTTTGGTAGGTGATGGTTATTGTAGTTTATAATCTAAGATGTGTTATGTGTGCATGTTAACTGTTTTGTAGTATTACTTAAACAATGCATGTAAAGGAATGATTGCTAAATGACTGTTTGATATCTAAGTGTTAATCACATGCAATGGGTCTATTTGAAAGCTTGTTGGTCTGTACAAGTGTTATTATGTTATCATTGTGGTTGTGATTTTATCTATATCTGTCGTTATTATGGAATGTACTAGTATTTGGACATCTGCGCGGGATTAATTGGTATAAGGTTAGCATACACTAGTTGTCTGAGATTTGGTACATGGATAAAAGCTCGTCCCCTGCAGGTCATGGCTAGTAGGAGACCATAAGATCCTTAGGATGTGTTACAGGTATTGGTGAGTTTGACAGTTCCTTGAGAGAATCGGGGATTGTGTGTTCTTGATTATTTAGTTCTTTGAGTGAACCGAGCTTAACTGTTATTTGGCATGTTTTTTGGTTCCTTGAGTGAACTGTGATTCATCATGTCCTTGAGTGACCGGGTTGACTTGCTTAAGTGCTAAGGTGGTTTCTATGTAAATTGGGTTGCATGTTAAATGCCATAGTTAATATCCTAGGGATCTATGGGTTGTCCGAGTATTTATTATATGTGACATAACTTGTTTGTTACTTGTGTAGTTGGACATAACTTATATGGTTGTTAAGTCAGGATTATTGACTTGAAGTCTATTTGGTGGTCATAATTGACTTGACCAGTTATGTTTGCTGACTCATATTGATTGAACTAAGGGTTGTTCTTATTACATGGTCAATGATTATGAACTGTGTTTAGAGTTGCATAATTTGGGAACCATGGTTGTCTTGTTGTACTATGCTATAGTTAAATGTTTACATTTCTCATTTTGGAATAGGCCGATGATCCTACTAGTACATTATTATTTCTTGTGTACTAATACTACACGTGTTGTTCTTTTGATGTGTACAAGGCATATTTTGACGACTGCTGCAAGACCTCAGTTGTGAGACAGGCGATTTTCAAACCTAAGGGTGAGATACATCTTCCGGGCTACCATGGGTTCTTCAGTTGTTTCTAGTCCATTGTTCGGACTTAGACTTTATTTTTTTGAGGGGTTGCATCCCCTTCTTTCAGACAGTTAGTAGAGTTTTGGTACAATGACTTTCAGATTCTAGGAGTTTAATTTTGGCAAGTTGTTATCATTTCTTTTAAAGATATTAATCATTGGTTTTACTTAATGAAGATTGCTTAGTTGCCTAATTTTCAATTAAGTGTTGGTTTGGTTTTTGGTTCTCCTACCGGGGTTAGTGTGGATTCCACTTATGGCGGGTATAGGTTATGAAAAAGTTGGTATTAGAGCCCTAGATTCATTGATCTTGTCATACCAAAATGAGTCTAGTAGAGTGTTGTGGAATGGTATGGAGACGTCTGTACTTTTCTTCGAGAGGCTACAAGGCTTTAGAAAATTATCCTTTCTTTCTTCTTTATGCTATAACTTGATTCCAATTGGTATATGGTGATCCAAATTGGTATATGGCTCCCTTCGATCTTTTTTCTGTAGATGGCGAATACTAGGGAATGGAGCGAGGGCAGCAACTCTAGCTGCGGGATCGACTTTGAAAGGGCGAGGTTGGGGTAGGGAAAGAGGAAGAGCAATACCCAACAGGGGTGGAGCTCAGGTGGAAGCTGAGTAGGCTCGTCAGAGGCTAGTGTAACCTCCCCCACCCCAGGATTATATTGATGAGGCTGAGAAAGTAAACAAGGATGGCATAGAGCCGAAGGTGGCGGCATCAGTTAGAGGTGCAGCTCTACCAATGATGTCTTCTGAGGTTATTTAGTAGGTTATTGCATTTTTGAGTGGGCTGACTAGCACTGGAGCCACTCCCACTATGCCGGGTATCCAAGTTAAGAGAGCCTATCCCCCTGCCATTTTTGCTCCCAGGATGGATGAGGCTTCAGGTATAGATGCATTTTTTTGTTCAGTATTAGGCCCTATCATGACCAAAACTAAACATAAGTTATTCACTAAGTTCATGAAGATAAAACCTCCATCATTTCATGGTACAGAGGATGAGGATGCTTTTGAGCTTAATTTGGATTGCTATGAGAGGCTACACAAAGTGGGAATCGTACATCAGCATGGGGTTGAATTTTTGACATTCCAACTACAAGGGGATACCAAGCAGTGGTGGAGAGCTCATGTGGAATGTCGATCATTAGCTTTGCCTCTGATGACTTAGGCTTAGTTTAGTGCCCTATTTTTGGAGAAGTACGTGACTCGTACTCTTAGGGATCAGAAGAAAGATGAATTTCTAGCTCTTGAATAAGGCAATATGTCTTTGTAGTCTATGAGACTAAGTTTCCTGCTCTATCTAGCTATGCTACCCAGCTATTGGGCAGTAAGGAGGAGAGGATCAGGCTATATGTTAATGGTTTGAATACTGACCTTTAGGTTCTGTCTATTCACATGACTTTTTCAGGAAAGAGCTTCAATGATATAACTGATTATGTGAAGAAGATGGAGGGAGTTAAGCAGGTTGGGCAGGCTAAGGTATTATCCAAGAAGTCCTAGAATATGGGTAATTACAGTGGTTCTAATTTTAGAGGTCCCAGTCAGTAGGTTCATTTGGCTCGTCCTATTCAGTCAACCTTGCTAGCCTCTACAGGTGGTCATTCAGGACCTATTCAGCAGTCTCCAGCTACTAGTGGTCAAGGGGCTTCCTATTCTTCAGCCAGCAATCCCTCTCTTGAGCGAGGTTTTTACCATTGTGAGTCACTCCAAGAGAAAGTGCCCTCTAAGAGAGATAAGTAATTAGGTACAACAACAGGCCAGGGTTGTGGTTCCAGCAGGTGGAGGTGACAATGGTAAGGGTCGTCCACAGGGTGACGAGGTAATAATCAGGTAGGCCATGGTGAAAATTAGGGTAATGGTAATGCACGGAAGGGTAGAGCGCAACCTTCTAGGGAGGTTTCTCGGCTTTATGATAGAGGTCATTGTTATGATTTCCTAGGCAAGTTTGAGACCAAGGCATCTGATGATGCGATAATATATACTATTCTCATCTGTGATCGAGTGGATTTTATTTTATTTGATCCGGGTTCCACTTACTCTTATGTATCTGTTAGTTTTGCCTTGGGTCAGGACTTGGTCTGTGATGTTCTTGATTCTCTTGTATATGTTTCTACTCCGATCGGAGAGTCTGTGATAATGACTCATGTGTGTCATTCATGTTCTATTTTGTTTATGGGTTTCTAGACTTGGGTAGATTTGATTATCTTGGATATGTTTGATTTTGATATTATTCTGGGTATGACTTGGTTGTCTCAGTATCATGCTGTTTTGAACGATAATACTAAGACATTGACTCTGGAGATGCTGGTTATGGATAGACTAGAGTGGGATGGTGTGTATAAGTCTAAGTTGGTGAAAATCATATCCTTTGTTCAGGCTAGAAAGCTAGTGGGGAAGGGGTGTTCAGCCTTCCTGTCTCATCTTTGGTATGTTAGTGCAAAGTCCCCTCCTATTGAGTTAGTTGGTCCATATGGTTTTTGAGTTTCAGGAGGTATTCCCTATGGATTTTCCTGGTAAGCCTCCGACAGGAATATTGACTTTTGTATTAATTTGGAGCCGGGCACTCACCCATCTCTATTCCTTCATATCAAATGGCTCCGACTGAGTTGAGGGAACTCAAAGCTCAGTTACAGTAACTTCTTGATAAGGGATTTATTCATCCCAGTACTTCACCTTGGGGTGCTCCGGTCTTATTTGTTAAGAAGAAAGATGGCAGGATGAGATTGTGCATAGATTAAAGGCTGTTGAACAAAGTTACAATATGTATCCTCTGCCCCGCATAGGTGACCTTTCAACCAGTTGCAAGGTGCTTCAGTATTTTCCAAAATTGACTTGAGGTCGGGTTACCATCAGCTGAAAATTCAGCCTGAGGATATACCAAATACGGCTTTCAGGATTCGATATGGGCACTATGAGTTCCTTGTAATGTATTTTGGGTTGACCAATGTGCCAACGACCTTCATGAGCTTGATGAATGGTATTTCAAGTCATTCTTGGATTCCTTTGTGATAGTATTTATTGATGACATTTTGATTTACTCCTAGGGCAAGGAGGAATATGCAGGTCATCTTTGTATTATCTTGAGAATTTTGAAGGAGAAGCAGTTGTATGCAAAGTCTTCAAAATACGAGTTCTGGTTATCTTCGATTGCCTTCTTAGGGCATGTGGTCTCGAAAAAAGAGGGTGATGGTGAATTCCTAGAAGATGAGGCAGTTAAGAGTTGGGTTCGGCCTCGCTCTGTGATTGATCTTAGGAGCTTTGTGGGTCTTGATAGTTACTATCACAGGTTTGTCAAGAATTTTTCTTTTATTGCTACTCACTTGACAAGGTTGACTCAAAAGGAGGTGCCATTTGTTTGTTGAATAAGTGTGAGAAGAGCTTCCAAAATCTCAAAACACTTTTGACTACAGCTCATATTCTCTCTTTGTCGGTTAAAGGTAAGGATTTTATTGTATTTTGTGATGCTTCACATTCGGGCCTTGGTGTTGTGCTGATGTAGGATAGGAATGTCATGGCTTATGCTTCGAGGCAATTGAAGCCTCATGAAAAGAACTACTCGACTTATAATTTGGAGTTGGCAGTGGTGGTATTTGCATTTAAGATTTGGAGACACTATCTTTATGGTGTCAAGTATGAGATATTCACAGACTATTGCGGCTTGCAGCATGTGTTTATACAAAGGGATCTAACTCTGAGACTGAGAAGATGCATGGAGTTGTTGAAAGACTATGATGTGACCATTTAGTATCATCCAGGTAAGGCCAACGTGGTGGAAGACTCATTGAGCCAGAAAGCATTAAAGTATGGGTAGTTTTTCCTATTTGGGGGTGTCAAAGAGACCTTTGTCTAGGGAGTTCCAAACTCTAGCATCTAAGTTCATGCCGTTTGGTATTTTCGAAAGGGGTGGAATGTTGGCTAGTATTGAGGTAAAGTCAATATTTCTGGATGATATTAAGGCCAAACAAATTGAGGATGAGCAATTGAATAAACTTTGGAACAAGGTGGTGTCTGGTGAGGCTTCTGACGCCACCCTTGATGTGTGTGGAGTGTTGTGGTTTAGAGGATGGGTATGTGTTCCTCGAGTTCGTGAATTGGTTTAGAATGTGCTAGTTGAGGCTCATGGTTCACGCTATTCTATTAGTCCAGGTGTAACCAAAATGTACTGGGACTTGAGGCAACTTTATTAGTGGCTCGAGATGAAGAAGGATATAGTCAAATATGTGTCCAAGTGTCACAATTGTCAGCAGGTAAAATACAAACATCAAAAGCCTGCGAGTTTGCTCCAAAGGATGCCCATTCCTGAGTGTAAGTGAGAAAGGATAGCTATGGACTTTGTCGTAGGTATTCGTAAGACCTTGGGAAGGTATGACTTAATTTGGGTCATAGTGGATAGGCTGACTAAATCAGACCATTTTATTTCGGTTAGAGTGGATTATAGCTCTAAGCAGTTGGCCAAGATCTACATCAAGGAGATAGTGAGGTTACATGGGGTTCCACTTATCATTATTTCAGATAGAGGTACACAGTTTACTTCTAAATTCTGGGGTAGGATACACGAAGAGTTGGGTACCCAACTCACTTTTAGCATAACCTTTCATCCTTAGACTTATGGATAGTCAAAAAGGACGATTCAGGTGCTTGAGGACATGTGTGATTGACTTCGGAGGCCATTGGGATCAGTTCTTGTCGTTGTGTGAATTTTCATACAACAACAATTATCACTCCAGTATAGACATGGCTCTGTTCAAGGCACTCTATGAGAGGGTATGTAGATCGCCCATTGGATGGTTTGAGGTTGGTGATGTGAAGCCTTTGGGCACTGATTTGGTAAAGGAAGCTCAGTAAAAGTGAGAGGTATCCAAATCAAGTTGTTGGCAGCCCAAAGTAGGCAAAAGGAGTATACAGACTGCAAGGTTAGGGATATGCCATTTTAGGTTGGTGAACAGGTTTTGTTGAACGTGTCACCTATGAAAGGAGTCATGAGGTTTGGAAAGAAAGGAAAGCTTATTCCTTGGTTTTGGTCCATTTGAGGTTCTCGAAGACATGGGGCCGGTAACATACAAGTTAGCATTATCTCCTAGCTTGTCTGGAGTCCATCTGGTATTCCATGTATCCATGTTAAAGATATACCACGGGGATTTGGATTACATCATCAAGTAGGATTCAGTCTTTCTAGATAAGGATCTTACTTATGAGGAGGAGTTGGTCGCCTTTCATGATCGGGATGTCTGGAAGTTGAGCACAAAGGAAAGTAGATCGGTAAAGGTTCAGTAGAAGAATCATATGGTTGAAGAAGCAACTTGAGAAACTGAGAAGGACATACGGGATAAGTACCCTCACTTGTTTGAGGATTCGGGTACTTATTTTTTCTTGACTTAGACTATTTTCTTGTTTGATCATTCAGGGATGAATGATGGGTAAATTAGTATTTGTTGTAACAACCCTTCTCATCATTATAGTCGAGCAAATCGTGCAATAATTAGGGTTAGAACTTTTTTGGAATTGGAAGTTGGAAATCAAGCTAGGCTAGTCTTGGACAAAATCTAAGCATGGTGTGGTCTAGGGAAATACGGCAAGGGATTGGGTTAAATTATTAACGCTAAGCTTATTTTTATGTTAGCTAAGACAATAAGAAATCCATAGAATTTTTCAGAAGTGAATTCGGGTGAGTAAAACTCTCGATATCAAACTTGATGGAAAGGATTTAGTCTGGGATGTCATAGTTTGAGGGTGTGTTGTGAAAAAGGCCAAACTAGAAGATTTTCTGAGTTTCTTCCTCGCCAAACCCAATTTCAATAGGTGGTAGGTTGCTACGCAGGCACCACTATAGTGGAGAAATTCATGCTATAAAGGAAGTCAGAGTAGATCAATCCCTCCATGGCGGGAGGCTTCCGCTACAGCGATACCGCTATAGTAGCATTGGGTCTCTATAGAGGGGTTAATCGATATAAATGCAAAAACTTCCCCAAAAATATGTATTATTTCACAAATATGTTTTGGGGAAGGTTATGGGGATTTGGGCCAAACTCTACTGATTTTCCACTAGATTTCTTCATTAAAGTAAGTCTTTTATCCCCTAAACTAGTACTTTGGTTCATATGTCTTAGAATCACTAGTTATAGGCCTTGGAGAGGGTTTAACTTGACCTAAGTTGTAAAATCTGGTATAAAAGGGATAATGAGGTAAAAAACCTTAGGGGCTTTGATTAAAGTTGATCATTTATGATTTAGGACCATAATTTGCTAGAATAACCATAAAGATAGTAGTTTTTAGGTAAATTATTGCTGGAAAAGCCCTAGAATGGGAGGAATGGTCATGAAACTTGGCCTTTGCATGTTAACTGTTTTGTAGTATTACTTGCACAATACATGTAAAGAAATGATTGTTAAATGACTCTTTGATACCTAAGTGATAATGACATGCAATGAGTCTATTTGAAAGCTTGTTGGTCTTTACAAGTGTTATTCTATTATCATTGTAGTTGTGATTGTATTGATATCTGTCATTATTGTGAAATGTACAGGTATTTGAGCATCTCTATGGAATTAGTCGGTATAAGGTTAGCAGGCACTTGTAGTCTGGGATTTAGTAGATGGACAAGAGCACGTCCCCTGCAGGTCCTGGCTAGTGGGTGACCATAAGACCCTTAGCATGTGTGTATAGGTATTGGTAAGTTTGATAGTTCCTTGAGTGAATTAGGGATTACTTGTTCTTGATTATTTGGTTCTTTGAGTGAACCGGGCTTAATTATTATTCGGCATGCTTATTGGTTCCTTAAGTGAATCAGGATTCATTGTTTATTGATAGACATGTTGGTCCTTTTGATGACCGGTTGACTTGCTTAAGTGCTAAGGTGGTTTCTATGTAAACCAGGTTGCATGTTAAATGCCACAGTTGATGTCCTAGGGATCCATGGGCGGTCCGAGTATTTGTAAGATGTGACATAACTTATTTGTTACTTGTGTAGTTGGACATAACTTATATGGTTATTGATTTCAGATTGTTTAATTGGAGTCTATTTTTTGGTCATAATTTCCTTGATTGGTTATGTTTGTTGACTCATATAGATTTAACTACAAGTTGTTATTATTACATGGTCAATGATTATGAATTGGGTTTAGAGTTGCATAATTAGGGACCCATGGTTGTCTTGTTGTACTATGCTATAGTTAAATGCTTACAATTCTCATTTTGGATGAGGTCGATTATCCTACCAATACACTGTTGTTTCTTGTGTACTGATACTACACGTGCTCTTCTTTATTGAGTACAAGGTATATTCCAGTGACTGTTGCGAGACCTTAGTTATGAGCTAGGTAATTTTCGAACTCAAGGGTGAGCTACATCTTCTAGGCTACCATGGGTTCTTCAGTTGTTTCTAGTCTATTGTTTGGACTTAGACTTCATTATGTTTTGAGGTTGCATCCCCTTCTTTCAGACAGTTAGTAGAGTTTTTGTACAATGACTTTCAGATTCTAGTGGTTTAATTTTTTCAAGTTGTTATCATTTCTTTAAAAGATATGAATCACTGGTTTTACTTATTGAAGATTACTTAGTTGCTTAATTTTCAATTAAATGTTGGTTTGGTTTTTGGTTCTCCCACCGGGAGTTAGCGTGTGTGCCACTCGCGGTGAGTTTAGATCGTGACAGTTAGGATTCCTAACTTATGACTTTTAGCTTATAGGTCAAAAGCCAAAAGTCAATCCAAACGGGTCCTTACTTGTCACTTTTAACATATCAAGAAAAGATTTTAAAAAAATCATGTTTACCCTTAGCATTAATTACTTTTTGCTCAAACCATCTTCCAAGATCCAATACTAAACATCCATTAATAGGGATATTTTGATAAAATAACCATATAAATTATTATTCTTTTAATGAGTGTGCAAAGTTCAAATATAACAAGTAAAAATGAACGGAGGGAGTAATCTCAAAAGTCACAATTGTTGTAATAATGTAAATTACACTTCTTAGACATTTAATTGGTGTTTCAGCTATTTCTTATTCACAAAGTTTTAGGTGAATTTTATTTTTGCTGAATTTTATGTGAAAGTTTTATAATCAATTTTCTTGAGTTTGTTTGAGTATTGTTGCAGGGTCTAGAATGTGATTTTCTTAAATGGTTGGATGCACTTGATGAATAGCTGTTTAAAAATGGAGTATTATGAATCAAAAAAGGAAAGGAAAAAATAGAGCTTCTTTGTAGAAGATAGCATTTTGGTCATTTTCTTATTAATGTTTGTTTCAAAAGTATATGAGATTGAAAAGGGTATGTATATTTTTCATTTGGTATCTTCAAAATTCTTATGCAATAATTTATTGCTTTTGTAAAATAACACATTGTTCTTTATTGAAAGACAAAAATGTTTTTTATGTCTAATTTTGGGTCCGATGGACCAATTTTACTAAGCAACAATAGTATTTACACAACTAACTAGGCCAGGCCCAAAAAGAAAAATAACAGACCAGGTCCAGCTACTAACCCAGTCCAAAAGCCTAAGCAAAACAACTAAAGCCAGGTATTTGACCAAGCTCTAGCTTGTCCGATACACTCTCTCATTGTCCCCTACACTACCTGAGATGCTACCTATCTGATGTCGCTGCAACCACCAGTTAGAGAAGCTGCTTCTTTGGGTATGCTTCACTCTTGGGCCCTTCTTCATGATGCAAGCTGTTGATTTTACTACTTCACAGTTCCAAGGTGAGCTTCGATCCCCTACACTCTTTTATCTTATAAACCTAGCTCCAACCTTTAATTTACAAGCGGTCGGGGTTTATCCCCAAGGGATCGGATACAGAAATGGTGCTCAACAAAGACAGACTCAGGTAACCCCTTATCTTCTTCTATCTCGTGAGGTTCTTCCAGATCTGTTAGGTTTTGACCTAACTCTTGCCTCTGCAGGTGTGGAGGTTGCTTGCTTAGTTCTTCCATGCTTGAGTTTTTGGCTCCTGCTTCCATGATGACACCTCTGCAACCTTTTTTTTGGTAAAGTATTTTGATAGCTAGAGAGTAGTTGTCTAGCTAGTTTGTACAGAGCTTTGTCTTCTTCTAGGCAAATAATCTTGTTAATATTTGGGTTGTGTCTCCTGTTTTATGTATGACAATGATTTTCACTTGCTATCTGGGTGGTGAGATGAATGTGAATAGTTGGAATGGTTTGTTTCTTGTTCATATTGCTTTGATCCTTCTTGTTCTCACTCTCAAACTTGGGATTTGTGATATAAGGAGATCATGAAAATAGTGGTAAATCCTATTAGAATTTGTCTCAGTGTTGTGTCATCTATAACATCTGCTAAACTGTTCCCTTCCCTGTAAATGTAAGTGACTTCTATATGCATATGTTTCTTGTTTTGGTTTATCCCCTGCATTATTTCTGCTATTTCCCATGGAATCTTCCATGTGTCATTTATGATGTTCCTCATGCCTAGTGAGTCTGTTTCTAGCCATAGATCTCGTAATCCTTCCTTTCTATAGTGTCTAAGGGCTTCCATGATAGCTCTTACTTCTGCCTCCATATTAGTAGCCATCCCTATAGATTCTGCTTGTGCATAGATTAGGTATCCTTTGTAGTTTCTCAGACAGAACCCATAAGTACTCAGCCTTGGGTTGCCTCTGCTAGCACCATTTGTATTGCATTTGAGAATACCCCCTTCTGGGGGCCTCCAAGTGACTTTATAGTGATAAAGTCTTGGCTTGTAGTTATTGAAAAAGATCAGTATCTCTGACCACTCCCTTGGTACTATTTTGATCCATGGATATGACCCTATCACCATTTGCTTGATCAGATTCAGTTCCTGGATCACCATGGTTTAATAACTAGTGTCTCCTCCATGTCATCAATTATTTCTCCTCTTCCACAATGTCCACATTATCAGGGCTAGGAAAACTCTAAATATTATGACCAGCTTTAGTGATCTCGGTAATCTCGACCAAGAGAATATCACCTGTTGTAGTTGCATATTGTCAGTTTTGATACCTACAAAACCAGAAAACTGCTTCCATAGCTTTTTAGCTATGGGAGTTGTTAGAAAAAGGTGGTTCATGCTCTCCTCAGCTGGGGTGTCACAGCAATAACATCTTGAAACTAGGTTGATTTTCATTCTCTTCAGGTTATCATCTGTTGAGATTCTTCTTTGCTATGCCTTCAAAATAAAGAAGTTAATCTTAAATGGTATCCCTCTTGCCCATAGTAACTCATAATATCTCTTGTTTTCCTCTCTTTTCCTCAATATTTTCCATGCTGAGCTTACTGTGAATGTTCCTTTAGAGTTTCCCGTTCACCAAGGTTTGTCGATTCCTTTCTTTGGTGGTGTAATGTGTTGCATGATGTACTCTATCATTTCTCCACTCAGCTTGCTTCTTAGCCTTTGTTCATTCCATTCCCCTTCAATCATGAAATCTCTTACTTCCACTTCTTTTTCTATATTGTTCTCTTCAAGGTAATAGAGTGCACCTTGTTTGGTCCAGTTATCAAACCAAAAGCTAGAATTGCCTCCGTATACCTGACAACATATGTATTTTTTTATCTCCTCTCTCACTGTAAACATCTTTTTCCACACATGAGAGGATCCTCTTTCTTGTACTAGAGTGGGATGGAGCTTCTTGTAGAACTTATTCCACATGTAAGTACCCCACATTGATGATGTGCTCACTCTGAAGGACCACTATAGTTTGGCAAATAATTCTTTGGATACATCATGCAAAGATCTCAATCCAATCCCACCTTCATCTTTAGGCAAACACTGTTTGTTTCATGCTACCCAATGCTTATTCCTTGCCCTAGTTGTATTACCCACAGGAACTTAGCAAATATTTTGTGTTGCTGATTAATAACTCCTACAGGTGGGTTCATGGCTGTTAAAAGGTAAATAGGCATGGATTGAAGAACATGTGTTCATAGAAAATTGTTGGATATTTTTATGCTTTTAAAAACTAAATTAGTTACTCTACCTCAATAGCATTCTAAAAGTGCTATATCAATACTATTCAAAAGTTGAAAGACTAATTTCATCAAATATTGAACGGTCATTTTGTCCTTCAATTTAAAACCATTTTTATAATATTTGATGTACTAGAAAGTAAATTTACGTTGTAATAAATATTACTAGATCATCAAATACTTTTTAATAAATTATATAGACAAAGTTATGTGGCACTAGGGCTAGCAATGGGACAGGGACCGGTATCGATGGACCGATAACCGCCAGAACCAGAATGGATCCGGTAACCCTTGAACTGGGATTTTCGGCAGATCGAGTCCTTACTATATTGGATTTATCGATAATTTTTCTATGTCCCATTCCATCTCATTATTAAATGGGACAGATCGGTAATCGGACCAGGTTGGATCCTGGTCCTGACCTTATTATTTTTTATTTTTTTAATTATTTAAAGTTTAATTAAATTAAAACATGATTTTTGGTAATTCAAAAAGTTAGTTTAAAATTTCAAACTATAACTTATTTTTTAAATTTTTTGTTAAAGTATAATTTATTAGGATCACTTCAAAATTCAAAATGTTAGTTTACAAATTTTAAATTTTAAAAAGTTAGACTATTTAATTTTCAAATTTAAACATGAAATATGAAGTAAGTTAGTTAAGTAAGAAGTTTCTTATTAAAGTTGTGAAAATTATATGTTTGTTAAAGTCTTGCAAATTAAAAAATATAAAAAGACTTGTATTAAATAGAAGATATTAAGAAAATTAAGGCGAATAACCTATAAATTTGTTTATATAAAATAAAATGGTATAATTTGTATTGCATATATTAGAAGAGCACCTAATCTACACAGCCACCCTCTAGGAAGAATTCTGTTTGAACTAGATGTCGATTATCATACTAATATTTGTAAGGTCCAAAATAGTCTACTCTTAGCTTTTTTAACATTTCTTTGGAAAATCCATCCGGAAGTTGTTGCCGTGATTGTTCATCCATTACATTCATGTTGTCATCACTATTACATTCGAATATAGAATAAATCAACTTCAAATAGGAGATATAATTTTTATCGCTCATAATTTCTTCGGTCCACGAAATCATCCCTTTTTGCCTTCAATTACATTAAAAATGACTTGTAAACTTGATTATGAATGTTCCTCATTGGATGTCCCCGGATTCTCGGCATTGATTCAATCTCTAAACAATACCGATATTTCCAAGTTGTATTTTGCTAATGAATATATATGCTCTCTGATTTAATATCTTGCCGCAATGAAAGTGCCCTCCGAAGCTACTCAAGATGCTTAAATAGCTACCACATCTCTAACCACCTTGTGAAGTTTTTTAAATGCCTTGTTGTGGGTCATCCATCATTCTAAAAGTTGAGGTTGGCCTTGTATATCTTTAATAATTTTCAATATCTGATTAATATATTCATCAAAATCATTCATTTCAGTAGAATCAAGACCAACATACTCATCCATCATATCATCAATATTATCTTTTTTAGGCCTAGAACTCTCAGGTTCTTAATTACGTACTTGATTTATTTCAAGGGCATTATACAAGTCATATATTTTTTTAGCTTTGTCTTTATGCTATTTTTATATATTGCCACACATGGTTCTTCTTCAAGTTGAATATATAAATTTTGATAAAAAAAATAAAACCATTTTTGATGCACCTTTTTCTTTGTAAGATGGATTGAATAAACAAGCAGTTAAATATATTTGAGGAATAGGAAAAAAGTATTTTTTGAATTTTTCAATCATTGCTTTAATTGGTTGTTTAAACCTTTCAATATATTTGTATTTAGCAAATTGAGAGAAAATAACAAAAATAATTGGTAAGACTGAAGAAATAGTTGGATAATAAAGTATAGATATTTGATTTGTAACTAGATAAGAAACTTTTAAATAGTTTATAAGTTCCTTTCCATCTTGCTAATCACATTCAGAAATTCTTAAATTTACATCGGTAATATGAGAATTAAAAACCATTTGTATAGGCATTCGATAAACATAAACAACATCACGCATTTCATATAAAGAATTTCATCTAGTAGCCACTTTTTTTGAAACTTTTCTAAATGGAAGATCATATTCTTTACAATGATTTCCAAATTCTATACGTCTATCGCATTTTTTTACAATGGTTTTCAAACTCTATACATTATGTAATGACCCTCTAGGTCATTTTCTCTGTTTTTGTACTTTTTCTACATTTTGAGCTTTTCCACAGTGGCTACAGGTTATTTATGACCTGCCAAGAATGACGGTTCTATTCTCGGGTAGTTCATTTGTGTTTTAAGTCCATTTTCCTATTTTGAAACTCTTATAGCCAGAAGAGTTGACTTTGGTCAACATTCGAAGAAGACGGCCTCGGATGGAAATTCTGTCAGTGCTGTTAGCTTCAGAATATTGAGTTTGGGTTGGTAGGACTTTTGTTTGGGTCCCGAGGCTTCCAAACTCATTTTGGTCTATTGAGTTACTTTTTGTTAAAAAGATAGTTTTGAGCGTGGGTCCCACTTTTCATCAAAACAATCTCCGTTAGGAATTTTTCCAATTCCATTGAGTCCAAAATACCATTTTTGTAGGGTAGCAAATCTGGTTTGTGTTCACGGGGTTCAAAATGAATCCCAAGGGTGTGATTGGAGACATTGAATTTGAGTTGTTTTAGTTGATACTGTTGGTACTGGTATGGGCATGGCTACGGTGCCTTAGCTGCACCTGCACAACTGCCCCTGTATTTTGATTTTGCACCTGCAGTGCAGGGTTACATCAGCAGGGCATCGCCTCTGCGCTGCTCTTCCCGCCCCTGTGGTGCCGCCCTTGCAGCGTGTGTGCCGCACCTGCGGGCTGGAGAATCTTGTTTGCCTCTGCTCCTGCAGTGGTCTGGCCGCAGCTGCATCACCGCACCTGCATTAATTTAACTGTAGGTGCATCAATAGTTGAGAGTTTTAAATGAAGTTCTTCTTCATTTCTCTCATTTCATAAACCCATTTCCATCATTGTTGAACTAGGTTACAAGGGAGAAGCACCATATCTGGGTGATTTACTGAGCCATTAACGTATGACTCTTCCCTTTCTCATTCTATTCCGCGTATGGATCTTTATTTCGCGTTTCATTCTTGAATAGGAGTCCTAATTTGCATGACCCTTCTTCCATTTTAGTGGCATGTTTCGGACCATTTGAGGACCAAATCCTCTTTCCATTCTACCCAAATTTGGGGCATGCACCATGCATCTTATTGGAAGAATAATTATGAATTTTGTTTTTCATTTTGTTAAGCAGGCCCCAAGGGTTATTTTCCAACCCGATGTTTAGACTAAAATTTCGTATGGTAATATGAGTGTCATTCTTCTTGTCTTGACACCTAGTTTATGTTTATGATAGCGTGGTAGCATTCCAAGACACTTTGAAAGAAAAAGGCTCCTGAGTGACGGTCTATGCTTGTAGTTCAGCATTGAGGTACATTACGATTTCTTTTTTTTAGACCCGACTTAGTTAGATTTTATATTTTATAAGTTACTTGAATGCTAGGTTAGGTTTTAGGTTAAAATTAGGCTTAAATCCTATTTTCTACATATTTAGCCATTTCTAAGAACGTAGAATAGGTTTATTATACATATCCTTAGTTTAGGAGCTTGTAGCTTTGTTGTGGCTATAGCCTAGAATCCCTAGAGTATTTTAAGGAGGTTTTAGAGGCAGAGTAGGTGCTTTCATTCATTTTTGCATTATAGTTCTGTTTTTCTATCTTTATGTATCGATATTGTGTAACTGTGGGCCCTAGGCCATAGCTTTGGACTGGAAAGAGTTCCAGGTGAGTACTTGTTTGGAGGGTGCCCTTGCCATATCTTTGCTGTATATTCCTACATTTACTTGGTTTCTGCATTGCATTTATTCATTCTGCGTTCATGGACTTGGCATATAATGGGGTTTCTACGAAAGAAATGTTGGTTTGTTTTCAAATTTGAAAAAGGTTTTCACCCTTACTACGTATTTCAAATTTCTAAAGAGGATTGGTACTACTTCACTACTAATTTCAGAATTAAAAACTAAATGCCTTTCTTTTTACTGATTTTGAGCTTCATGGAGGGCATTTTTTCTTACTGTACATTCGTTGTAAGATTCCAGACTCATATTTACTTATTGCATGTCAGACGTAAAATTTCAAACTCATATTTACTTACTGCACATTCGGTGTAAGATTACAAATTCATATTACATCGACCTAATATTACATCACATCCATCTGATGCTGCACCAAATTTTATGTTGGTTATTTCTTCTTAAGTACCTTTTTCCCTTTATTATTGTATCTGTATTGTTAGCTTGGATTGTTCGATTTTCAGTTTTCTGATTATGACTAGATTTAGGTGGATCCCTATAGCTAGTTTACTTTCTTATTTCTTATATTATATAATATCTTTCTGAGCTCGATCAGTCTATGATGCCTACTGAGTACCCATGTTTTGGTACTCATACTATACTTCTGCATCTTTTTCTGATACAACACCTAGTACGTGCCACCCTTGTTGATTCTCCTATCTTTTATGAAAGTCATTGTTCGAATTGTGGTGAGCTCCCAGTGTTTGGAGATCTTTACTATCTTCCATCTTTACATATTGTCTATATTTTTGTATTTTGGTAGACAGTACCATATTGTATAGCTTTATTCCATACTTTAGATGCTCTTGTATCGATGACACTAGGTCCAGGGTTGGTTTCTGTATATATATTATCTTTCCCGATCTTTTTAGGGCCATTGTTGTATATTTTGTACGGTTGGTATATATCTATGTTGTTGGCACCTATCATACTAAGTTTTCTCTTTTGCTTTCCTTATTTAAATATTTTATTATACTTCCGCATCTCTTGGGTTGGCTTGCCTACTAAGGGTTTTATTAGGCGTCCTGGTGGCCCAAATTCAGGTCATAAAAGAGTGGTATCAGAGCTTTAGATTCACCAATCTCGCCAGTACAAGAGCAAAGTGTCTAGTAAAGTCTCGTGGATTAGTATAATGACGTATGTATCCTATCTGCAGGAGGCTATAGAACATTCTTAGGAAAGATTCCACCTTGTTTGATTCCTTATCGTGCGTTCGTGACTCTATCAACTTCTAAATATATTTTGTTTCACTCTTTTTCAGATGGTTTGGACGATATCAAAGGTAGGTGAGGACGAGGCCCCCGCACCTATAGTTAGAGCCCCAGCTAGAGGACGGGGCAGAGGTTAACCAAGAGGTCGAGGTAAGGCATGAGCTGGGGCACCAACTTAGGCCAAGACTAGGTTACTGTCACCAGAGCCAAACATTAAGGTTGAGGAGGTTAAGTATGAGCCAGAGGGCATGGGGACATCCCATCCCCCGATAGGTTTTGTGGCTACCCCGGTTGTCTAGGGTACTTTGGTTCATTTTCTTCTTAGAGGGCATGTCATAGCCCGCAGCTTCACCTGGTGTCTCGATTGGTTCACCGATAAGGGATGAGGCTCAAACTTTAACCCAGACAGTGGCAGAGGGTTCAGGAGCGTAGTCTGCTACTGCAGCTTCCTGTTTAGAGGTATTGCCAGTTCCTACAGTTGTTTTGCCTATTCTAGTTGGGCCTGTTATATCTTCTGAAGAGAAGGAGATGCTTGGTAGGTTTCTACAGTTGGGTCCCCTAGCTGCTCCAGGGGAGGATGCTCATGAGTTTCTGATCAGCTACCAGGAGAGGTTACATAACCTCAGTTAACCTCAGTTTAGTTAAGTCACATGGAATAGATTACACTACGGCTGGAAGGCCTAGCATAATAGTGGTGGAGATCCTACATTGCTTGCAGACCAGTTGGGTCACCTTAAATTACTTGGGCTCAGTTTTTTGAGGCTTTCTTGGAGAAATATATGTCGTGTAGCTTAAGAGAGCAATTGATGGATGAGTTCACCAGGTTTGAGAAGGGTTTCATGACTCATATAGAGTACGAGGTCCATTTCCATGAGTTGGCTAGGCATGCCACCATGATTATGCCTACCAGGCATGAGAGGGTGCACAATTTTGTTAGAGAGTTCACCTTATAGATTCGTTTAGCTATAGAGGGTATGGTACCCTCAAGCCAGTCTTTCTTGGATGTGGTGGATCATGCCCATACTATTGAGAGCATACTTTGCGAGGCCCAAAGAGGTAGCGATAAGATACCCCGCCATCAGGGTAGTTACATTGGTTCACAGACTCGGGGTAGAGGCTTCTTTGGCAGAGGTCAACACCAGTAGAGCTTCCAGCTGAGTCGGCCTATTCAGGCGGCATTACAGATTATAAAGGGTTAAAGTAGTTAGGGTACTGGCCAAGCTTCTTGTGATGCACATTTTAGGTATTCAGGCCATAGCGAGTAGCCTAGTTTAGCGGTTTTTTCAATTCATACTTTGTCAGGAAGAGGTTGCTATGAGTGTGGTGACTTAAGGCACTTTGTGAGGGATTTTCCTAGAGTCAGACACGACAGTCAGCAGGGTCAGCAGGTTCAGGCCCCCAGGGCTCCAGTTCCACCGGCCAAAGGTGGTGTGCATGGTAGCAAGAGTGGTCCGTAGGGTACTAAAGGTAGTCCTCAAGCCGGTAGATCAGGTGGTCGTAGTGGTTAGATCCACATGTATGCATTTTTGAGCTGGCGAGAGGCTGAGGCTTCAGATGCTATCATCACAGGTACGATCTTTATTTGTCATCAGTCAGCTTCTACATTGTTTGATCTAGGGTCTATATTTTTGTATGTGTCTGCTTATTATGCGACACATTTGTAGTCTGCTTGTGAGTTATTACTTTTGCCTTTGTGTATAGCTACCCAAGTAGGAGACCCTTTAGTAGTGGATCATGTTATCGGGCTTGTATGGTGACTATTTTGGGGTATGACACATGGGTAGACCTAGTTGTGCTAGACATGGTTGATTTTGATGTGATTTTAGGCATGGATTGGTTGTCTCCCCATCATGTAGTCTTGGATTGGTTCGCCAAGATTGTTACTTATTAGATGCCTGGTATCCCTCTTATTGTATGGAAGGGTGCTGATAACCACATGCTGAGGGGAGTTATATCTTTCCAGAGCAATAATGGTTAGTTGGGAAGGGGTGCTTAGCCTATCTTGCTTACGTCTGTGATATTAGTGCCACCACACCTTCACTTGAGTCAGTGCATATAGTTTGCAAGTATACAGATGTGTTTCCCTCTAATCTACCGAGTCTTCCTCATGATCATAATATTGACTTTGATGTTGATATTGAGCTAGGGGCTCGACCTATATCTATTCTTCCATATCGGATGGCACCAGTCGAGTTGAGGTAGCTTAAGGATCATCTCCAAGATTTGTTAAGTAGAAGGATCATCAGGCCTAGTGTATCTCTGTGGGGTGCTCTTGTTCTGTTTGTTAAAAAGAAAGACAGGTCCATATCTATGTGTATTGACTACAGGCAGTTGAATAAGGTGACCATTAAGAACAGGTATTTGATGCCGCGTATTAATGATATGTCTGACCAGCTACAAGGTGCAACAGTGTTCTCTAAGATTGATTTGATATCCGATTGTTATCAGTTGAGGGTCAGGGCTGCGGATATCCCAAAGAATGCATTTAGGACTCAGTACAACCATTATGAGTTCCTAGTCATGTCTTTTGGGTTGACCAATGCCCCGATAGCCTTTATAGAGTTGATGAATCATGTGTTCAGAGCCTACCTAGATTGTTTCATTATTGTGTTCATTGATGACATTTTGATATATTCGAGGAGTAGAGAGGAGCATAAGCAACATCTGAGAGTTGTACTTCAGACCTTGAGAGACCATCAGTTATATGACAAATTCACTAAGTATGAGTTTTGGCTTGAATGTATGGAATTCTTGGGGCACGTAGTGTTCTACAGATGGGATTATGGTGTATTCGGCAGAAATTATGGCAGTTCATGATTAGGCTAGGCCTACTTCTCCTACTGAGGTTCGCAGTTTCATTAGGTTGGTAGGTTACTACAGAGATGGTTTATGGAGGGGTTTTCTTCTATAGAAGTTTCATTGACTATATTGACTTAGAAGAATGGCCTTTTCCAGTGGTCTGACGAGTGTGAGGCAAGCTTTCTGAAGCTCAAGGACTTATTGACTTTAACTCTGATTCTTACTTTTCTGGTCAAGGGCCAGAGGTTTATCGTGTATTATGATGCTTTCGGGATTGGTTTGAATTGTGTGTTGATGTAGCAGGGTTGAGTTATTGCTTATGCCTTCGGATGCTGAAGGTTCATGAGAGAAACTTCCCCACTCATGTCTTGGAGTTAGCAGCGATAGTCTTCACATTGAAGATTTTGAGGCATTATCTGTATGGCATGCATTGTGAGATCTTCACTGACCATCGTAGTTTTTAATACATTTTCAGGCAAAAGGACTATGACATATCGATTCTCTATCATCTGGGTAAGACAAACATAGTGGCAGATTCCTTGAGTCAGAAGGTAGTGAGTATGGGTAGCTCGGCATTCTTGGTAGTAGAGAAGCGCCCTTTAGCTTTGGACATCCTGTCCTTGGCTAACATGTTGGTTATACTTGACATTTCTAAGTTGGGTCATATTCTTTCTTGTGTTGAGGCCAAATCTTTCTTATTGGAGCAGATTCAGGCACAGCAGTATGATTTGCGAGGTTGAGGATCATCTGTGATAAGAAACTGAGTGGTGAGGCTAGGAAGGCGACCTTGGATTTGGAGGGTGTTCTTAGGATTGAGGGTCGTATCTATGTTCCTAGAGTTGGTGATTTGGTCAGGTTGATCTTAGAGGAGCCTTATTGTTCTAGGTATTTCATTCATCCCAGGGCAGCTAAGATGTATCATTACTTGAGGCAGCACTATTAGTGGTGTGGGATAAAGAGGGATATCTCAGATTTCATGTCTAGGTGCTTGAACTATCAGCAGGTGAAGTACGAGCCCCATAGACTAGGTGGTTTGACTTAGAGGATACCAATTCTGGAGTGGAAATCAAAGCAGATAGCTATGGACTTTACGGTTGGCTTGCCACGTACCTTGATGAGGTTTGATGTTATATGGGTGATCGTGAATAGGTTGATTAAGTCTGCTCATATTCTACCGATTTGGACTTCCTACAGTTTAGAAAGGTTTGCTAAGATCTACATCTATGAGATTGTCCATTTTTCATCAGAGCATACTATTCAGATTCTGGAGGATATGTTGCAGGCTTATGTTATTGATTTTGGAGGTCAGTGGGACCAGTTCTTAGCCTTGGTAGAGTTTACGTATAATAATATCTACCATTCCAGTATCTAGATGGCTCCATTTGAGGCTTTGTATGGTAGGCGGTGTAGATCTTTAGTAGGTTAGTTTGATGCCTTTGAGATTAGAATATGGGGTACTGATTTGCTTCATAATTCTATGGATAGAATTCAGGTTATACATGAGATACTTCATACTGCCCAGAGTAGGAAGATGAGCTATGCTGACTGGAGGGTTCGAGACTTGGAGTTCATGGTTGGTGATTGTGTATTTCTTTAGGTGTCTCCCATGAAGGGCATGATGAGGTTCAGGAGGAAGGGTAAGCTCAATCCTAGGTTCATTAGGCCATTTGAGATCCTTTTTTGCATTGGGGAGGTAGCATATGAGCTAGCCCTCCTTCTTCTCTTAGAGTTGTTCACCCAATTTTCCATGTTTCTATGTTAAGGCTGTATGTTCCGGATGAGTCGCATATGCTCCAGTGGGATTCGGTTCAATTGGATGAGTCACTAGCCTTTGAGGAAGAGCCAGTTGTATTTTGGATAGGCAGGTTAGGAAGTTGAGGTCCAAGGAGATTCTGTAAGTTAAGGTTCAGTGGTGGCATAGTCCTATCAAGGAGGCTACTTAAGAGACCAAGATCGATATGCGGACCCGTTAGCCTCACCCTTTTGAGCCTTTGGGTATTTTCCTTTCTTTAACTTTCAAGGACAAAAGTTCTTTTAGTAGTGGATGTTGTAATGACCCTTTAGGTCATTTTCTCAATTTTTTATGCTTTTTCTTTGTTTTGAGCTTTCCCAGAATGACTACAAGCCATTTATGACCTTCCAGGACTAACGGTTTGGTTCTCTAGCAGTTCATTTGTGTTTTAAGCCTGTTTCCCTATTTTGAATTTCTTATAGCTAGAAGAGTTGACTTTGGTAAATATTCAAAGAAGACATCCTCGAATAAAAATTCCATCAACACTTTTAGCTTTGGAACATTGACTTTGGTCTAGTAGGACCTTTGGTTTGGGTCCCGAGGCTTTCAAACTTATTTTGGGCTATTACGTTTCTTTTTGGTAAAAAGATAGTTTTGGACGTGGGGGCCACTTTTCATTGAAACAATCTCCGCTGGGAATTTTATTGATTCCATTGAGTCTGGAATGCCATTTTTGGTAGGATAACATATTTGGTTTGTGTTATTGGGGTTTGGAATGAATCATGAGGGTGTGATCGAAGACATTGAAGTTGAGTTATTTCAGTTAATGTTGTTGGTACTGGTATAGGCGTGGCTGTGGTGCCTTGGTCGCACCTGTGCAATCGCCCCTGCATTCTAAAAATGCACCTGTGGTATGTGGTGAAGTCAGTAGGGCATCGCCCTAGCAGTGTTGCCCTTATAGCGTGTGTGCCACACTTGCGGAGCTGAAGGATCTTGTTAGCCTCCGCTCGTGCGGTGGACTGGCCGCAACTGCATCGCCACACCTGCGTCAATTTGACCACAGGTGCATCGATAGCTAAGAGTTTTAAATGAAGTTCTTCTTCATTTCTCTCATTTCACAAACCAATTTCCACCATTATTGAACTTGGTTAAGAGGGAGAAGCACCATCTTTGGGTTATTTACTAAGCTATTAAGCTAAGACTCTTCCCCCTCTCATTCTATCCCGCATATGGGTCTTTATTTTGCATTTTGTTCTGTAATTGGAGTCCTAATTTGCATGATCCTTCTTCCATTATAGTGGCATGTTTCGGACCATTTGATGTACAAATCCTTTTTAATTCTACCCAAATTTTGGGCATGCACCCCGCATCTCATTGGGAGCAGAATTATGAATTTTATTTTCTATTTCATTGAGCAGGCCCTGAGTGTCATTTTCTGACTCCATGTCCATCCCAAAATTTCATACCAAAATATGAGTCTCATTCTTCTCATCTTGATACCTACTTTATGTTTATAATAGTGTGGCAGCATTTTGAGGTACTCCAAAAGAGAAAGGCTCCAGAGTGATGGTATGTGCTTGCAGTTCGGCGTTGAGGTAGGTTACAGTTTCTTTCTTTTAAACCCAACTTAGTTAGATTTTATATTTTATAAGTTACTTGAATGCTAGGGTAGGTTTTAGGTTAGAATTAGGCTTAAATCACGTTTCCTACATATTTGGCCATTTTCGGGACCATAGAATAGGTTTATTATACTTATCCTTAGTTTAGGAGCTTGCAGCTTTGCTGAGGCTAGCCTAGAATCCATAGAGTATTTTATGGAGGTTTTAGAGGTAGAGTAGGTGCTTTCATTCAATTTTGTATTATTGTTCTATTATTTTATCTTTATTAATCAATATTGTGTAACTATGGGCCCGAGGCCATAACTTTGAACTGGACGGAGTTCCAGGTGAGTACCTTCTTTTGAGGGTGCCTTTGCCATATATTTTGTGTATATTCCTGCATTTACTTGGTTTCCACACTGCATTTATTCATTCCGCGTTCATGGACTTTGCACATAATAGGGTTTCTACGAAAGAAATATTGGTTTGTTTTAAAATTTGAATCAAAGGATTTCCTGCGATTATTTCTAGTATGGAATGAGTCAATCATCCACTTTGGTATCTTATTGAACAAAAATGGTGATATTGTTCCTCCATTGATCAAGAATTTCGATTTTTGGGAAGTATCATGATCGTCCAATAAGAAGGGTTTCAATTTTTTCAAATGAACAATTTGAAGACCTATTGATTCTAACAACTGATTGCAGAGTTGATCATTCGGACCTTTCAATTCATAGATGTAGATCTCGGACCTATGAATGGGGATATTTCCGAAACTCACACAGAAAAAAGGAAGTGAGTTAGGTTTTCACCCTTACTACATATTTCAAATTTCTAAAGAGGATTGGTACTACTTCGCTACTGATTTTGGACTTAAAAACTAAACGCCTCCTTTTTTACTGGTTTTGAGCTTCGTGGAGGGTATTTTTTTTACTGTACATCCTATGTAAGATTTCAGACTCGTATTTACTTATTGCATATCTGATGTAAGATTCTGAACTCATATTTACTTAGTGCATATCCAATATAAGATTTTGGACTCATATTTACTTATTGAACATCCGATGTAAGATTCCGGACTCATATTGCATTGGCCTCATATTGCATCACATCCATCTCATGATTGTCACGACCCAATTTCTCGGTCATGATGGCACCTACAACCCCCGGTAGGTGAACCAATCCCCGTAGCCCAGAACAGTTAGTAATGGGCTACTATCTAACAAATAAGGGAACAAGACGAAGAGAACATATAAAAGGGATATAAATATATACATATGCGGAAAGTAAACCAAACCCCAAGACCTGGTATCATAGTATAGAGCCCCAACTACATACATGGAGTGCAACTAATCCAAAACAATATATACCGATGTCTCTGAATGGTAATAGAGTACATGAAGCAAAAGATAAACTAAAGCTAAGCTCCGATCGCCAAGAGCTCACCCTCAGTCTGAAGTAGTCCCCGACAGATCTCCAAGCACGAATCACAGTGATCTAACGGCGATGGCCCACGCTAGGATCTGCACCCAAAGATGCAGGGGGTAGGGGTGAGCACCAAATGCGAAGCATAAGGTACCCAGTAGGTATCATAGGCCGACTGGGCACATATAAGATAAAAGCGTAGTAACAGACATAACAGAAGCAAGTAGTCACAGAAATCAACGAAAGGGTACACAGGAACTAGCCCAGAGGGAAGTCAACAGAACCACATGTGAGGCCAGCAAGCAAAATATATACACCATAGGCACAGGTGAAAGTAAGAAACAACGCACCTGGGGTCCTTGCAACAATAGTGTATACAAAATAAGTTTACGAAATGGACGGTATACCGGTAACCTCAAGTGTAAGAAGAAGAGAGAAGAGTAATGATAGACATGCTTAGAGACATGAATCAAGCCCAACTAATCATATCAATCTCAATCCAGCAACTAACAGTCTAGCAGTAACCAATTTCATAATTAACCGTAACAGGGAACAATTCTGTAAGTAAATAGCAAAAGTCTACCTACAGTCCCCCGGCCGCCCATACAACCGAGGAACACAAACAAGTGAATACAAACCCTCCGGCATCCCATACTACCGGAGCATACAATCAGCAAACAACAAACAAGGGTGGAGCCTCGAACAATGAATGATATGATGCATGAAGATCTCAAGTGCCATGGTATCTCTGTATGTACCTCCTCCGGCGCCGATCCGGCCCAGCAGGTAGGTTCCATAGAAGGACACTGCCCGTATACCTTTACTCCACCGTATACCCCTCCTCTGGCACACGCAGCCCGTAGCCCCTGGCCCGGATGGCAAGGTCCATGGAGGTCCCAGACCCCATACTAAAACTCAGTATCAGAACATGTCGTCCGGAAGCAAGTCCGGTATCAGGATAGAGACCCAGTCTCGAATATGCAATGCCCAGACCCTGTCCAGGACTAAAGTAGTAGGAAATGTCTCAAAAACCCCTCCAAGGGTGCCCGGGCGTAGCCGGGTCTAAACAGTAAAAAGTCATCTCAGGTGCTCGGTCCGACCGAGGCTAAAAATCATCTCAAGTAACAAGAAAACTCAACTAGCACACCGGCCCTGCCGAGTCTAGCGATAATCATAAAACTGATGATTTTAAACATAATTTTACTTTCTTGCCCAAAAATATACACAAGTTAAATCAAACCATTTCCAAATTATTTCCATAAAAAACGGGCCCCCCGGGCCATGCAAGGTTTAGAAAATAGTGCCAGTAGGCCCGAAGCCAAAACCATAGTAAAACATGGATAAAACCTCTTTATATGCATGGAAATGGTATGATCACACACAATAGCTGCCCAGTAGCTCACAATCAACCTATCGACCCTGCACAGGCCCACAGCTACTCAGCAAGCATAACCAACCTAGAAGGATAATTCTATGCCCGGGACTCGCGGACATTCCCAAAATCCCACCTTCTATGTTCTAGAGTCAGCAAGGCCTCACAGGACCACAAGGGTAAATAAAATATATCGGTAAATACTACAAGCAACGGAGGAACAAAAGTAGGCGAACATGAATAAAGCGGTCGAGGTCTGTGGTACCAACCTAATAAACCAACCCAAGGATGCCCATTAATACAATTTTATTCTATATATGCGGAGTCTAGGGAAAATAAACCGTAACCTACCTGTCGTCCAACGACAAGCTGCTAGAACAACGATGTCCAAGCTCGAACCACTCCAAGAAAATCCAAAACTAAATCGAAATCGGATTTGGGATGGAATAACTCGACGTAGATAATTGATTTTCTTTCCGAAATTAAACATAACATCAAAATATAATTTCTTCCCCACAATTACCCTCACTCGTGGGTGTAAGTATATGCATATACTGAAAAGTTTATAAAATAGCACCTCCTCGTCCAATTATGACGAACAGAAGTTGATTTAATATATATGAATCATGAACAAAATGTTCAACAAAGTGAAAGTCTTACCCATTACTTAATCACTTAATTAATTAACCAAAATGCCAAGGCATTAATTAGATGCCACCTATAGTGACACTAATTGCTGCACCTTCCACTTCACTTCCACGTGGAAGTGGAGTGGCACCACACAATAATTCCATTCCATTACGTAAGTATTCGGGTATTGCATAAATTCGTGGTATAATAAATATAACTTTTTAAATATACCATAATTCATAGAAAATTATTTTGAATAAAACCTACTATATTATAATAATAATTTTTAACATAACTAAATTTACTATCTCCGTTAAAATATTACAATGTATAAAAACTTTATAAAATAAATACATATACAATTATATCATAACAAAATATTTTTCATAAACCTTTAAAATATTTGAAAAGGCAATAATAATATAATTTTTACCAAATTCAACTTTTAAATAAAATATTTTCAAATACACGCACGATGCTAATAAAATTCTTAAGCTTAGGCTCGTAATTCACCAACGCACAATTTTGATACTAAAGAATTCTCTCGGGATCCTCCCTTATGTTTTATCATTGTTTCGGAACTGAAATGGCATTTTAAAACGTAAAGTTGAGGCTTAAATCGAGTTGAACCCGACCCGATTTGCGACCCGGTTCGCAACCCGTTTTCTGCCAGATAGTTCGCGGTAAAACAGTCATAACCTTTTACTCCGAGATCAGTTGGACGTGAGGTTTTGTGCGTTGGAAACTAGACTCGTAGACCTTCGATTTGGTATTTCGGGGGACTTCTAACTATTTATATATTGAGAGAAAATCCCTGAGACATTTGACCCAAAGTTCAGGAAATTTGTTAAAGAACTTACGATAACTTTTGCCGACTTGCTTGGCTTCAAAAACTTATACGTGGAAATGACCGGAAGGGTCATTACAATGATGCACCGTATTTTGTGTTGGTTGTTTCTGCTTAAGGGACTTTTTTTCCTTTATTGTTGTATCTATATTGTTAGCTTGGATTGTTTGATTTTTCAGTTTTCTCATTGTGACTAGATTTTAGTGGATCCCTATAACTAGTTTACTTTTCTTTTTCTTATATTATATAATATCTTTCTGAGCTCGGTTGGCCTATGATACCTACTGAGTACCCCATGTTTTAGTACTCAAACTACACTTTTACAACTTTTTCTCATGCAACATCTAGTATGATCCACCCTCGTTGATTCTCCTATCATTCGTGGCCAGCCGTTTTTCAGATCGTGGTAAGCTCCTGGTGTTTGTAGATCCTTAATACCTTCTATCTTTACATGCTATCTGTATTTTTGTATTTTGGTAGACAATACCATGTTGAATAGCTTTATTCCGTACTTTAGATGCTCTTGTACTGGTGACACCAGGTCTAGGGTTGATTTTTGTATATATGTTGTCTTTTCCAATTTCTTTAGGGATATTATGTATATTTTGTACGATTGGTATATATCAATATTGTTGGCCCCTATCTTTCTATGTTTTCTCTTTCGCTTTCCATATTTAAATGTTTTATTGTACTTTCGCATCTCTTGGGTTGGCTTGCCTACTGGGGATTTTAGTAGGTGCCATCATGACCCAATTTTGGATCATGATAGTCTACTCTTTTTTTGGCATTTAAAAATTCAATGACAAACAATTTCAATTTTAATACAATTATTTTGATACATCCCTATACCAACTCTTATAACCAAATTATATATGTTAGAATATACTATTAACCATGTGGTTTAGCTATAGTATTATGTTTTTATCCTTATGTAAAGACTGGTTATTTTATTTATACGATTTAATAAAATTTCATATAAATAGATCGTTGTGCTGATATGTGTGTCCTTTACTTATATAGTAGACAATTTAGTGTATGGAGTTATTTAGCTCATACACGGAATATTAAAATTGTCGGTACTTATGAGTTATAAATATATGTTCACAATCAAAGATGAAGTTGGACAAATATCTTGATGATTGTAGCACAAGATTAGATATAACTTGATCTTAATTATGGGAGTGGTTCTATTCCAGTTCTTGTGCTAATACGCTTTTCATGTGTAATGAATGGACCAAGTACAGAAGCTTATTTATGTTCTAAATATTTATATAAATTCTCTAAATCATTAAATATACTTATACTCTTAATCTCTGTATAATTATTATGATCAATGTAATTTGCTTATCATCTTGATCTGTCAAAAGGTGAGACCCTACCATGGGTCAATATATTTCTGATAGATTGGACGATAACAAATCACATTTGTGAAATAATAATTAGTTGATAGAATCCATGTCTCGACCTTGAGATTGATGATACCCCTTTATGATTGCTTATAAGTTTTCACGTGAAAACCCTGCAAGTGAATTATATATCTGTCAAATGAAATAAGTTAAACATAGTAATAAAGGATTAAATTAATCAATGAATTAAATTATCAGAGGTTTAATTTAATTGATTGGTGTCGGTAATTCTAATATGGGGAGTTAAATAAGATTTAATGTTGGATTTTGAAATTAAACCGAGGAGTGCAATTACAGATTTTTGGTAGAATAATCTGTAATTTATTATGGTAGGATTAATTTATTCAAATGTCATAATAGAAAGACTCTACTATTAAATCTGTGGTCCTTATTATATTAGATTAATTAAATATTTTTGGGAAAATAAATGGAGTATTCTAGAAGTAGTTCAAAGTCTTTTTGTAATGACCCTTACCGTTGTTATGGGTGACCTATTCGTGCGAAGAAATGGGTTAGAAAACTTCTGGGTTGGGGAGTTGAAAATTTTGGGCTAGGATAGTCTCGGATGAATACTTAGCGAGGAAGGTCTAGGGCAATTTGGGAAAGAATTGGGTAAACTCTCTAAGGTTGAGCTCATTTTTCTATTAGGTAAGACGTTAAGGAGTCCCTAGGACTTTTTGGAAATGAATTTGGGTGAGTACAACTCCCAATATCAAACTTGACATGAAGGGATTGGTCTGGAACGTCATGGTTTAAAGGTGTGTTGTGAAATAGGGAAAACTGGGGGAATTCCCAAGATTTTGTCCTATGTCAGCCGCTATATCAGGTGACACGCTGCTACGTCGATGCTTCTATATTGGAGAAATTCTAGCTATAGCATGGGTCAAGGACAGTCAACCCCGCTATAGCGGGTGGCTGCCGCTATAGTGGGCGGCTACTGCTATAGAGGGAGGCTGCCTCTATAGAGGTACCGCAATAGAGGGATTAGGCCACTATAGCGGGATAAGTTACAGTAAATACAGAAACTTCCCCAAAAATGTTCATTCTTTCTCAAGAACATTTTGGGGAATGGAAGAGGCGATTTGGGTGATTCTCCATTGATTTTCCACCAAGTTTCTTCCTAAAGGTAAGTATTTTGTTCCCCTACTTTAGTACTTTGATTTCTATACCTTAGAATCGATAGTAACAGGCTTTGGGGAGGGTTTGGCTTGACCTAGGTTGGGAAATCTGGTATAACAAGGATTGTTGGGTGTAGAAACCTTGGGTTTTGTTATAAACTGATTAATTCATGATTTTAATATCGTAATCTGCTAGTGTACCTATAATATTTGTAGTGCTAGGTGAATTATTGGTGGAAGGGCCTTAGGTTGGGTGGAATGATCATGAGTTTGTCCTGGGTATGGGGATTAAGGTATAATCCAGGGATAATTAGGCCATCTTGGGTTGATTTGTGTTTATGTGTTTGTTTATAGACCAAGAACAAGCTAAAGCTTCACAAAAAGGGAAAGCTCATGTTCAGTTGAGTATTCAGACGTAATTCGAGGAGGTGGGGGTTGAATTATTTCCCATTTATGTTATGTGTGCATGTTAACTATTACTTTAATATTGCATGGACATTACGTGCTTTAGGGAATAAGGTAATGAATGTTTATGACATCTGGTTGTCAATCTTATGCAATGAATAGTCTTAGATATTTGTTGGTTTTATAGGTGTGGGTTATTTGTATTATGATTGTGATTGTTGTGATGTCTGTGACATATGGTTGGCTCGTGTACAACGTTTGGTACAATTCATTGGTTGGCTCGAGTACCACACCTAGTACAGGTTCTAATATGGTTGGCTTGGGTACCACACCTGGTACATGTTTGAATTGTTTCTGTGTGTTGGTTCCATGAGTGAACCAGGTTATTTCTTGTGATGTAGTTATTATGTGTTGGTCAATGAGTGTCCAAATGGTTGTGTTTGAATGCTAGGTTGATTCTTGTGTAGATCGGGATTGCGAGTTAAACACTATAGAAGTTGTCTTAGGGATCCTTGGGTGGTCTGGGTTACTTAAAAGGTGTGTGGAGTAGTATATGTTATTGGTATTGTTGTTTGGTACATATCGTATGTGGTTGGTAAGTCAGGTTGATGACTGAAAGTCTTGTTTATATTCACTGACTTGAGTTATACATGTTTTTTCTGGTTTTACTAAGTATTAGTTATGTGTTCATATTTCGTTTATTGGAGCTGGATAATAATCCAACCAGTACACTGTTGTTTTTGTGTACTGATACCGTATTTCTCTTCTTTTGTTGAGCATAGGGCATATTCTGGTGGTAGCTGCGTGACCTCAATTATGACACGGGCGTTTCTTGAATCTAAGAGTGAGCTACTTCTTTTGGGCTGCCATGGATTCACTCCCTTATTCTAGTCCATTATTCGGACTCAGACTACTTTTATTTTGGGGTTGTATCCCCATATTTTAGACTTGTTAGATTTTTTGATACACGACTTTCAGATTCTAGAGGATATTTCCATAGGGAATTCTTATTACTTTATTTTTTATGTGAATCTTCGTCTTAATTAATGCAAACTGGTCTTAGATACTTAGTTTTGATAAGTGTTGACTTGGTTACTTGGTTCGCTCATCGAGTGTTTAATGTGGGTGCGGCTTGCAACGGCTTAGGTCGTGACAAAGATGGTATCAGAGCCCTAGGTTCGTTGATCTCGTCATAACAAAATGGGTCTAGTAGAGTCTTACAGAACGGTACAGAGACATCTATATTTTTCTTTGACATACTACATGACTTTAGGAAACTATCTCTTCTTTCTTCCTTCGTGCTATAACTTGATTTCAATTGGTATCTGGTGATCTAAATTGGTATCCAACTTCCTTCATTCTTTTGTCCGTAGATGGTTAACACTAGACGAAATAGAGCAAGGGCAGTAGCTCCAAATGTGGAATCGGTGGCTCGAGGGCAAAAAAGAGGCAGGGGCTAGGGCAGAGGGAGAGCAACACCCGCCAGGGGTAGAGCTCAGGCAGCAGCTGAGCAAAGGCTGGTGACCCCTCCCCCACCCCAGGATCATGTTGAGGAGAAGGTTAAGGTAGTACACGAGGATGGTGCAAAACCAGAGGTGGAAGCACCGGTTGGAGGTATAGGCCTACCTCCTATGTGTTTTGAGGTTGTTCAGCAGGTGTTGGCATTTTTGAGCAGGATGGATGAAGCATCGAGTACCGATGCATTCTTCCGTCTGGTACTAGGCCCTGTTATAAATGGGACCTATCACGAGCTATTGACTAAGTCTCCATCATTTAATGGCACAGAGAATGAGGATGCTTTTGAGTTTATTCTGGATTTTTATGAGAGGTTACATAAGTTGGGTTTTGTACAACAACATGGGGTGGAGTTTGTTACATTTCAACTGCAAGATGATGCCAAGCAGTAGTGGAGGGCTTATGTAGAGTGTCGATCATTAGCTTTGCCACCGATGACAGGCCCAATTTTGTGCCCTATTTCTAGAGAAATATGTGCCCTATACTCTCAGGGATTGCAAAAAGGATGAGTTTTTGGCCCTTGAACAGGGTAGCATGTCTGTTGCAGCTTATGAGTCTAAGTTTCATGCCTTTTGTCGCTATGCTACCCAACTATTAGGCACTGAGAAAAAGAGGATTCATCTGTATGTTAAGGGTTTGAATACTGAGTAACAGGTTCTATCTGTTCATCTGACTTCTGCAAGGAAGAGTTTTAGTGAAATAACCGACTATGTGAAGAAACTGAAGGGGGTTAAGCAAGTTGGGCAGGCTATGGTTTTAGCGAAGAAGTCCCAAAATGTGGGTAACTTCAGTGGTTCATACTCCAGAGGTCCCGTCCAATAGAGTTATTTAGCTCATCCAATCCAGTCAGCCCTGTCAACTTCTATAGGTGGTTATTCAGGCCCCAATCAACAGTTTTCAGCTCCTACAGGCTAGGGGGCTTTTTATTCTTCTGCCAGCGAGCCCTCTCTGGATCAAGGATGATTCCATTATTGTAATTCAGGTCATTTTAAGAGGGAATTCCCTCTCATACAAACAGGTAATCGGTGCAGCAATAGACTAAGGTTATAGTTCCAACAGGTAGAGGTGGCAATGACCCGGGGGCATCTACAGAATAGGTGAGGAAATTTTTTGGAAGGCCGTGTAAATAGAGAAAATGGTAATGCGAGAAGTGGAGTGGTGCAGCCAGCCAGGGAGGTTGCCCGAATTAATGACAGAGCTCATTGTTACGCCTTCCAGGGAAAGTCTGAGGTCAAGGCATCAGATGCTATGATAATAGGTACTATTCTCATCTGTGACCGGATGACTTCTGTTTTATTTGATTTGGGTTTCACATATTCATATGTATCTGTTAAATATGCCTTGGGTATGGGCTTAATTTGTGATGTTCTTGATTCTCCTATTTGTGTTTCTACCCCAGTTGGGGAGTTTGTGGTAGTGACCCATGTGTATCATACATGCTCTGTGGTGTTTGTGGGTTTTCAGAGTTGGGTAGATTTGGTGTAATTTTGGGTATGACCTAGTTGTCTCCTTACCACACCATATTAAACTATAATTCTAAGATAGTAACTCTAGAGATTTTGGGTATGGATAGACTAGAGTGGGAAGGTGTGTACAAGCCTAAGCCAGCAAAGATCATATCCTTTATTCAGGCTAGAAAGCTAGTGAGGAAGGGTTGTTCAGCCTTCCTGGATCATATTTGGGATGTTAGTGTGGAGTCTCCTTCTATTGAGTCAGTCCTTGTAGTTTCTGAATTTCAAGAGGTATTTCCTACGGATCTGATTGGTATGCCTTTGGACAGGGACATTGATTTATGTATAGATTTGGAGTAAGGCACTCGCCCATCTTCTATTCCTCCTTATCATATGGCTCCTTCAGAGTTTAGGGAATTTATAACTCAGGTTTAGGAACTTCTAGATAAGGGATTTATTCGTCTCAGTGCTTTTCCTTGGGGTGCTCCGGTCTTGTTTATGAAAAAAAATTATGGTAGTTTTAGGATGTGTATAGACTATAGGCAATTGAATAAGGTTACCATCCGAAATAAGTATCAGTTACCCCGCATAGATGACCTTTTTGACCAGTTGCAGGGTGTTTAGTGTTTTCAAAGATTGACTCAAGGTCTGGGTATTACCAGCTAATGATTAGGCCAGAGGATATACCCAAAATGGCTTTCCAAACTCGGTATGGGCATTATGAGTTCCTGATAATGTCGTTTGGGTTGACCAATGCACCAGCAACCTTTATGAGTTAGATGAATTGTTTCTTCAAGTTATTTCTGGATTCCTTTTTGATTGTATTTATAGATGATATTTTGATTTACTCCAAGAGTAAAGAGGAGCATGCAGAGCATCTTCGCATTGTTCTGGGGATTTTGAGGAACAAGAAATTGTATGCCAAGTTTTTGAAGTGTGAATTTTGGTTGACTTCAGTTGCTTTCTTAGGGCATGTGGTTTCAGAAAAAGTGGTGATGGTGGATCCCCAAAAGAATGAGGCAGTTAAGAGTTGGGTCTGGCCTAGCTCTGTGATTGAGGTTAGGAGTTTTGTGGGTCTTGCGGGCTATTATCGCAGTTTTGTCAAGAACTTTGCTTCTATTGGTACTTACTTGACAAGGTTGACTCAAAGGAGGTACCTTTTATTTGGTCTGACAAGTGTGAGGAGATCTTCCAAAAGCTCAAGACACTTATGACTACAGCTCCTATCCTATTATTGCCGATTGAAGGTAAGGATTTCATTTTGTTTTTTGATGATTTACATTCGGGTTTGGGTGTTGTGTTAATGCAGGATAGGAATGTTATAGCTTATGTTTTAAGGCAATTGAAGCCCCATCATAAGAACTACCCAACCCATGATTTGGAGTTGGAAATGGTGATTTTTGCACTCAAGATCTGGAGACACTACCTCTATGGTGTAAAGTGTGAAGTGTTCATAAACCATCGCATCCTGCAACATGTGTTTACACAGAAGGATTTGAATCTAAAACAGAGGAGGTGGATGGAGTTATTAAAAGATTATAACGTGACCATCCAGTATCATCCGGGTAAGGACAATTTAGTGGCAGATACATTGACCTGGAAAGCAGTTAGCATGGGCAGTTTGGCTTGTTTGGGGCTGTCTTAGCGGCCCTTGGCTAGAGATATTCAGACTCTATAATAAAAGTTCATGCAGTTGGGCATTTTAGAAAAGGGTGGAGTGTTGGCTAGTATTGAGGTTAAGTCCACAATTCTGGAGGATATCAAAGCCAAACAGTGTCAACATGAGTAATTGAACAAGCTCCGAAACAATATGGTATCTAGGGAGGCCCCGGATGCCATACTTGATGTGTGTGGGGTGTTATGTTTTAGAGGGCGGATTTTTGTTCCTCGAGTTGATGACTTGATACAGAATATGTTTGCAGAAGCTTATGGTTCATGGTACTCGATTCATCCAAGCATAACAAAAATATACCGGGACTTGAGGCGGCTTTATTGGTGGCCTAGAATTAATAGGGACATAGTTGAATATGTGTCTAGGTGTCAAAATTATCAACAGGTGAAATATTAGCATCAAAGGCCTGCAGGATTGCTTCAAAGGATGCCTATTATTGAGTAGAAGTGGGAAAGAATAGCCATGGACTTTGTGGTGGGTCTTCCTAAGACCTTGGGAAAGTATGATTCAATATGGGTCATCGTGGATAGGCTGACCAAGTTAGCTTATTTCATTCCGGTCAGGGTGGATTATAACTCCCAGCAGTTGGCCAAGATCTATGTCAAGGAGATAGTGAGGTTGCATGGGGTGCCCCTTTCCATCATTTCAGATAGAGGTATGCATTTTACTTCTAAGTTTTGGGGCAAGTTATACGAAGAGTTGTGCACCCAACTCACTTTTAGCACAACTTTTAATCCTCAGAAAAATGGTCAGTCAGAGAGGATGATTCAGGTGCTGAATGTCATGTTGAGAGCATGTGTGATTGATTTTGGGGACCATTGGGAACATTTCTTACCGTTATGTGAATTCTCATACAACAAAAGTTATCACTCCAGTATTGACATAGCACCATTCGAAGAACTTTATGGGAGGGGATGAATATCGCCCATAGGGTAGTTCAAGGAAAGCGATATGAACATTCGAGCATTGACTTAGTGAGGAAGCTCAGGAAAAGGTGAGAGGTATTCAAACTAAGTTATTTGCAGCCCAGAGAAGGCAAAAGGAGTATGTGGATCGCAAGGTAAGGGACATGTCTTTTTAGATTGATGAATAGGTTTTGTTGAAAGTGTCACCGATAAAAGGGGTAATGAAGTTTGGTAAGAGGGGTAAGCTTAACCCTCGGTACATCAGTCTATTTGAGGTTCTTAAAAGTGTGGGGCTGGTAGCTTACAGGTTAGCATTGCTGCCTAGTTTTTCCGAGGTCCATCCAGTCTTCCATGTATCCATGTTAAAAAAATACCATGGGGATGGGGAGTGTATCATCAAATGGGATTCGGTCTTGTTAGACAATGACCTCTAGTATGAGGAGGAGCCAGTTGCTATTCTTGATTGGGTTATCCAGAAATTATGAATGAAGGAAATAAGATCGGTAAGGGTTCAATGGAAGCATCATCCGACTGAGGAAGCCACTTGAAAAATTGAGAAGGACATGCGGAACAAGTACCCTCACTTGTTTGACAATTCAGGTACTACCCTTTTCTCTTTTTTTGCTCATCTTTTTCGTGTTTAATCATTCGGAGATGAGCGATGGGTAAATTGGTATCTATTATAATGACCATTCCCATTATTATGGGTGAGCTATTCATGCAAAGAAATGGGTTAGAAAACTTTTGGGTTAGGGAGTTGGAAATTTTGGGCTAGGCTAGTCTCAAATTAATTCTGAGCGAGGTAAGGTCTAGGGAAATCTGAGAAAGGATTGGGTAAAATGTCTAAGGTTTTCTATTAGCTAAGATGTTAAGGAGTCTGTAGGAATTTTTGAAAATAAATTCGGGTAAGTAGAACTCCCAATATCGAACTTGACGTGAAGGGGTTGGTCTGGAATGTCAAGGTTTGAAGGTGTTTTGCAAAATGGGCAAAACTAGGGGAATTCTTGAGTTTTTGTCCCATGTCAGCCGCTATAGCGGGTGACACACTACTACGAAAATGCTTATATAGCGGAGAAATTTTGGCTATAGTGGGTGTCAAGGGCGATCAACCCCACTATAGAGGGCGACTGATGCTATGGCAGTACCGCTATAGCAGGATTGGGATGCTATAGCAGAATAAGTCCTAGTAAATGCAGAAACTTCCCCAAAAATGTTCATTCTTTTTCCAGAATATTTTGGGGAAGGGCAGAGGCGATTTGGGAGATTCACCATTGATTTTCCACAACGTTTCTTCCTAAAGGTAAGTACTTTGTTCCCCTACTTTAGTACTTTGATTTTTATATCTTAGAATTGATAGTTACGGGCTTTGGGAGGGTTTGGCTTAACCTAGGATGGGAAATATGGTATAACAAAGATTGTTGGGTGTAGAAACCTTAGGTTTTGTTATAAACTGATTAATTCATGATTTTAATACCATAATCTGCTAGTATACCCATAATGTTGGTAGGTGAATTATTAGTGGAAAGGCCCTAGGTTGGGTGTAATGATCATGAGTGTGGCCTGGGTATATCATGAGTGTGGCCTGGGTATATCATGAGTGTGGCCTTGGTATTGGGATTAAGGTATAATTCAGGGATAATTAGGCTATCTTGGGTTGATTTGTGTTTATTTTTAGACCATTAACAAGCTAAAGCTTCACAAAAATGGAAAGCTCATGTTCAGTAGAGCATTCGAACGTAATTTGAGGTAGGTGAGGGTTGAATTATTTCCCACTTACGTTATGTGAGCATGTTAACTCTTACTTTAGTATTGCATATATATTATGTGCTTTAGGGAATAAGGTAATGAATGTTAATGATAATCGGTTGTCAATCTTATGAAATGAATTGTCTTATATACTTGTTAGTTTTACAAGTGTGGGTTATTTGCATTGTGATTGTGATGTCTGTGACATTCGATTAGATCGGGTACCACGTCGGGTACAATTCATTAGTAGGTGAGTGTTGAATTGTTTCCTATTTACGTTATGTGTGCATGTTAACTATTACTTTAGTATTGCTTGTACATTATGTGCTTTAGGAAATAAAGTAATGAATGCTAATGATAACCGATTGTCAATTTTATGCAATGAATTGTCTTAGATACTTGTTGGTTTTACAAGCGTGGGTTATTTGCATTGTGATTGTAATTGTTGTGATGTCTGTGACATTCGATTAGCTCAGGTACCACGCTGGGTATAATTGATTAATTGGCTCGGGTACCATGCTTGGTAAGGGATATCTATAAGTTAGCTCAGGTACCACGCCTAGTACAGGTTCTAATATAGTTGACTCGGGTGCCACGCCTGGTACATTTTTGAATTGCTTTTATGTGTTGGTTCCATGAGTGAACTGGGTTATTTCTTGTGATATATTTATTACGTGTTGGTCCATGAGTGGCCAGGTGGTTGTGCTTAAATGCTGGGTTTATTCTTGAGTAGATCGGGATTGCATGTTAAACATTGTAGTCTTAGAGTATGGTGTCTTCAGGCAAGTCCTTCCTAGAGGTATTTGATCATGTATATACCGTTGAGTCTATTCATTGCGAGGCCTACGGGGGCAGCGATAAGAGACCCCAGCATCAGGGCAACTATAGTGGTTCCCAGTTCTGTGGTAGGGGTTCTTTTGGTAGAGGTCAGCAGCAGAGATACTTTCAGCCTACTAGGCCTATGCAGGCCTCACTTCAGCTTTTTGGTAGTAGCACCCAGTCAGGGTACAGTGGTTAAAGCTCTGATCAGTATTCAAGAGGTTCAGATTCTGGGTATTGAGGCCATGGTGGCTGTTCTGGTTCAGCGGGTACTCCACAGCAGGGCAGAGACCCTCAACGTTGTTATGAGTGCGGGCAGTTTGGTCATTTTTCTAGAGATTATCCCTGGCATGGGATGACCGAGGCTTCAGCAGCAGCCCAGCCTCTCAGGGTAGTGGCGCAACTAGCCAAAGGTGGTGCTTAGAGTGCTAGGGAGGATCTCAGAGTAGTAGAGGTGCTCGTGGTGGTACTCAACTAGGTAGGACCGATGGTCATACAAGTACTCAGCGTAGAGGTGGGCACAGTCAGTTGTATACCATTCCTAGTAGGACAGAGGCAGAGGGTTCAGACTCAATGATTGGAGGTATAATTTCTGTATGCCACCAACTAGTGTTTATCTTATTTGATCCAGGCTCTACTCATTCATATATGTCTGTATATTTTTCCTCCTGATTGGCATTGTCTAGTGAGCCTTTGCCTGTGCCATTGCATTTAGGTACTCCCGTGGGTGATTCTTTAGTAGTGGATCATGTATTTAGATCCTGTGTGGTGACTATTCGGGAGTATGACACTAGTCTGGATCTTGTTGTGCTTGACATGTTAGATTTTGATGCTATTATGGGCATGGACTTGTTATCCCCTTATCATGTGGTCTTGGATTGCTTTTCCAAGACCTTTACCTTATACATGCCTGGTATGCCCCCAGTTGTATGGCAAGGTTCTGTTAGTTATACGCTAATGGGGATTATTTCTTATATTCGGGCTAGGAGTTTGATGTCGAAAGAGTGTCTAGCCTACCTTGCTTATGTCGGTGACGTGAGTGCTGAGGTTCCCTCACTTGATTCTGTTCATATAGTCTGAGAGTTTGCCGATGTCTTTCCTACCAACTTACCTGGCCTCTCATCTGAGCGTGATATAGATTTTGCTATTGATGTTGAGCTGGCCACCAGACCCATTTCTATCCCACCCTACTGTATGGATCATGCTGAGTTGAGGGAGCTTAGTGTTTAGCTTCAGGACCTTCTGGGTAAGGGTTTTATTTTTCAAGGATTTCTCCGTGGGGTGTTCCTGTCCTCTTTGTGAAGAAGAAGAAAGATGGCACTATGCGTATGTGTATTGATTATCGGTAGTTGAATAAGGTGACTATTAAGAATAAGTATTCGATACCACATATTGATGACTTGTTTGATCAGCTTTAGGGTGCATCCATATTTTCTATGATTGACTTGATATTTGGATATCAACAGTTAAGGATTCGGGCAGCAGACAGCCTTCAGGACTCTCTACGGCCATTACGAGTTCTTGGTTATATCTTTTGGGTTGACCAATGCCTCAGCTGCGTTCATGGACTTGATGAACCGCATGTTCATGCCTTATATGGACTCCTTTGTGATAGTCTTCATTAATGATATTCTTGTATACTCGAGGAGTAGAGAGGAGCACGAACAATATTTGAGGATTGTGCTTTAGACTTTGAGAGATCAGCGACTTTATGCCAAGTTTTCAAAGTGTGAGTTCTAGCTTTAGTCTGTGGCATTCTTGGGGCACCTGGTGTCCAAGGATGGGATCATGGTAGACCTGGTGAAGATTTAGGTCATTCGTGATTGGGCTAGACCCATTTGTCCTACCGAGGTTCATAGTTTTATTGGGTTGGTTGGTTATTACAGATGGTTTATCAAGGGCATCTCTTCCATTGCAGCACTATTGACTAGGCTTACTAGGAAGGATGTCCCGTTCAATAGTCCGATGAGTGTGAGGCGAGCATTCTGAAGCTCAAGACCTTGCTGACTACAACTCTAATATAGACTCTTCCAGTTGAGGGCTAGGGTTTTACAGTTTTATGTGATGCTTTAGCTGTTGGTTTGGGTTGTGTTCTGATGTAGCAGGGCAGAGTGATAGCATATGCTTCTAGACAGTTGAAGGTACATGAGTGCAACTACCCCACCCATGACTTGGAGTTGGCAGCGGTAATTTTTGTGCTTAAGATTTGGAGGTATTACCTATATGGTGTTCATTGTGAGATATTCACCGACTATCATAGCCTATAGTACATTCTAAGCTAGAAGGAAATAAATTTGAGGCAGCGGTGGTGGCTAGACTTACTGAAGGACTATGATCTGTCTCTTCTTTATTATTCGGACAAGGTGAATGTGGTAGCAGATGCCTTGAGTTGGAAGGCAGTGAGAATGGGTAGTTTAGCCTTCCTATCAATTTTTGAGAGGCCTTTAACTTTGGACATTCAACCATTAGCCAATAGGTTGGTTTGACTTGACATTTCTGACCCAGGGAGGATTCTTGCCCGAGTTGATGCTCAGTCTATGTTGTGGGAGAAGATTTGAGAGAGACAGTTTGAGGATAGTCAACTTTGTGGTCTACGAGTCAGTTGTTGAGTGGTGAGGCCAGCAAGGCCGCCTTATATTCAGAGGGTGTCTTGAGATTCGAGGGTCGTATCTGTGTTTTGAGGGTTGATGGCTTGATTTAGTTGATATTACAATAGGCTCATTCCTCTAGATATTTCATTCATCCCAGGGTAGCTAAGTTGTTTAGGGACTTGAGACAACATTTTGGTGGAGCAGGATAAACAGGTATATAGTAGAATTCATATCTCAGTGCTTGAACTGTCAGCAGGTGATGTTTGAGCAAATGAGACCTGGTGGTTTACTTCAGAGTTTGCCCATTCCAGAGTAGAAGTGAGAGCAAATTACTATGGACTTCATAATTGGCTTACCGCATACTTTTCATGGTTTTGATAGCATTTGGGTCATTGTGGATCATTTGACTAAGTCTACCCACTTTCTACCCATTCAGTCTTCCTTCAGTGCTGAGAGGTTAACTCAGATCTACATGCAAGAGATAGTCCATTTGCGTGGTGTTCTGGTGTCCATTATTTCAGATTGGGGTACGCAGTTAACTTCTCACTTTTGCAGGGCATTTGGGCAGAGTTAGGCTCTCGGGTTGATCTTAGCATGGCCTTCCACCCGCAGACTGATGTCCTATCTGGGCAGACTATTCAAGTTCTTGAGAACATGCTCTGTGCTTGTGTGTTGGATTGTGGGGGTCAGTGGGATCAGTTTCTAGCTTTGGCAGAGTTTGCTTATAATAATAGTTACCATTCGAGTATCCAGATGGCTCCATATGAGGCATTTTATGGCAGGCAGTGTAGGTCTCTTATTGGGTGGTTTGATGCTTTCGAGGCCAGGACACAGCATACAGATTTGTTGTGTGAGTCTTTGGATAGTGTTTGGTTGATTCGGGATAGACTTTGGGCAGCTCAAAGTAGATAGAGGAGTTATGATGACCATAGGAATCACACTTTGGAGTTTGGGGTTGGTCACCGTGTGTTCCTCCGTGTGTCACCCATGAATGGCGTAGTGAAGTTCGGCAAGAGGGGTAAGCTTATCCCCAGGTACATTGGGCTATTTGAGATTCTTTAGTGAGTGGATGATGTTGCATATAAGTTAGCCTTGCCTCTAACCTTTTCTGCTATTCATCTGGTTTTCCATGTGTCAATGCTCCATCATTATATTCTAGATGAGTCTCACATGCTTCAGTGGGATTCGGTTCAATTGGATGATCATATGACTTTTGAGGAGGAGTTAGTAGCCATTTTAGCTTGTGATATTATATGGTTGAGGTCTAGAGAGATTTCAGTGGTTAAGGTGCAGTGGAGACATTGTCCCATTGAAGAGGCTACCTGGGCGACCGAGCATGATATACAGGTCCAGTATCCTAGTCTTTTCGAGCCTTCAGGTACTTCCCTTTTTCTAACTTTCAAGGACGAAACTCCTTGTCACGCCCTGAGGCTACCCCCTAGACGTAACACGGGACTCGGGACCACAAGTGCCCCAAGTTAACCCTTGGTCATAGCATAACATAGGCATACACAAGGAAACATAGGGGAAGCATAAATAGAAAGCTTAGCAACCCAATCCATAAATGATGAAGTCAATAAGAAACATAATAAAAAAGGGAGACTCGAATACTGTCTATGTTTGAAAAGCCTCTACATGACATAAGGAGTTGCTAGGAGAAGACTCTATCTATCTCAAAGTACGAAAGTAAACAGCCATAAAGAATACTAAGTTCATAATTAGCCCTCAAATAATGAGGACTCACCAACACTGACTGGAATGGCCTGTGGTCTCTAGCCACGTGCCTGAGGGAGGGAACCTGAGTCTGCATCATCAAGAGAATGCAACGCCAATATGTGTCAGTACTATAGGATGTACCGAGTATGTGAGATATGCGTCATACTGGAAGCATGCTTAAAACTAAAATCATGCATAATTTGTGATAAAACATGCTAAAAGTATCCTTGAAGCTGAAATCATATGAAAATAGTAAAATCTGTAACGTAATGATTCAATGCAATATCATAAGCTGAAAACATAATCAAATCATAAGTAATAAGTAGTAAGTCTGAAATCTAAAAGCAAAGAATCATTACAATCTTTTTATGAAAACTAGCTTCTTTGGGAGGTTCTCTTAACCGACATAGACCATGTGAGCTACATGGAATTCGATGTATCTGCCCCATCGAGAGAACCCAATATACCTTGCCAGGGTATAAAGGCATAACTGTGATGTATCCACCCTATCGAGAGGACCCTATATGCCTTGCCATGTATAAAGGCATAATTGTGGCGTGATCACTAAAACTGATGACCAACAGAGGGAACTTAGAACCTACAGTGGCATGTAGTTCTGGGACTTATGGGTACTCTCACAAGTCCAACTCGGTGCTAATACTACTCCCAAAACATACATATAGCTCATATAATACTAGGGCATATCTGATGCCAAATCTGTTTGAAAAGCATAAGGGTATATTTGGTACCATTCAATTCACTTAGCTTAGGTGGACATATCTAGATGCCAACCCTTTCATAAAATATGGGGACATATCTTATGTCCAAAACTGTTTGAAAAGCAATAAGACATATCGGATGCCATGCAATTCAAATTCATAATTTGAAGACTTAGCTTAGCCATAGCTTAAAACATAGTTTTCTTTCATAATCATACTTGAAGAATTATGCATGCAATTTCATAAATACATAAAGGCCATGATATCAAATCATGCCAACTTTTCCTTGAAAACATGCAAATTCATGGATTCATGCTAGAAATTAACTTTCATTCTAGGGATTTTAAAACCAATGAAGGAACCATAATCAAATCATGAGTAATCAATAAGAAACCATGAATTTCAACATAGGAACTGCTTTAATAAACTTTCCCCAACTTCAGATCAAAACCCTAATTTCATAAGTTCATCAATTGGACAAGGATTTGCCTTAAAATGATGAATAGGAAACCACTTATAAAAATCCATGCAAAACCATCCAATTTAGAGTTGGAATCGATAGAAGAATCATGAGGAAAAAATTTATAAAGGACCCATGAGAATTGGGTAAGAACCCTAATTTAGAAATTCATAATAATCAATTTAAAAGATGGGGTTTTGGGCACAAGGGTGAAAGTAACCCATGTTGAATACCCACATACCTTGATTTAAGCTTTCCTAACTTGGGACTTGAGGATGGAGACTTGAAGATGGAATTCTTAGCTTGACTCTTGGAGAATGGAGACCCTTTTCTTCTCTTGGAACTTGATTGAGAGGATGGAAGAGAACGTAGGCTAAGTGGGGATAAAACCCCTTTTAATTTGCCCAAAAAGACTTAACTTAGGAGTTAAAAGAGTGGGAATTTACCAAAATACCCCTGGAAAAAGAATTTAAAAAGTTCAGAAAATTTTGTCAAAGGCTTCCACAGACATAAATCACAGCCCGTGGAATGAAAGTGGTGGTTCCAAGGGACCTTTCAGGGCTCTGGACTGATTTCCACGAGTTGGTTTCATTACTTGTGGAAAGTTCCATGACCCATGGAACCTTCTCGTGATTTCCAGCAAAAAAACTGATTTCGACGAGTTGGTTTCATGACTCGTGGAAACTTCCACGATTCGTGGAACCTTCTCGTGGTTGTTGTTTGTCATTTTGACAGACAGACACCCTGCAGTAAAATACTGATAATTTTTTTCTCTGGACTCGTATTAAGGTAGGTCGATGGCGTTGGAAAAAAGATTCAAAGACCTTTAATTTGGTGGGTACTAGGATACCTAACTCTTTATATTTTAGGAGTTATGATTGTTTTAAGTTGACCCTTAAAAAATCTTACACTAAAACTCAATCGGTAAGGAAGCTTTCAACTCAACTTTGAGCTAGAGGTTCTTTATGACACTAATTCATATCTAATACACCTTTAAAACTTCAGAATAAGTCTTAATACTTATATACATAGAAAATTTATCTAGTTCGGGTCTAACAACACATGAAGAACGGTTCAGACTTTGCTTAGAATTTCTGGGGTGTTACAATATCTCCACCTAGGGATCATTCATTCTCGAATGAAGAATTCTAAGTTGAGAATGGAGTGGGAAAGGGTTGAAATCCCATCAACTGAGTTATAAACTGAGCTGAATTCATGAGGCTGATCTCCGGCTGAATTATAAACTGAGCTGAATTCATGAGGCATGTAAGCATACTGAGGGCATGAGAACAACTGATGGTGTATGAGACTGAATGGCCAACATAATAACTGATATGGATTAAGAGTAGTGTCTCAGCTAAAACTTATAAGGAATGAGCACATTCTTAGAAATCATAGATAACTGAAAAAGATGTCAAACTGAGAGGGGTAACTATACGAGGAAACCATTCTCTTTTAAACTGAACTTACTACCTTGGACTAAACTGAAGGTAGGGTCTTCTAACCTTAGGAATGATTATCGATAGGTCTAAACTGATCTGATATGAGGAGTCTAGTATTCTTGCAAGCAGAAGTTACTGGACCTAAGATATGGGCACCCTGGGATAGGAGTAAGAAAAGACTATTCTCGCCTTAATCACTACGGTTGACAAATCTTAAGCTTAGAAATACCTTTCAACTACACTAACTCCTCTGAATACTAAGGTTTGAGTCTAACTACCTACTTTCACTATGTTCAAGCCTATCTTGACTAAATCTCTTACATCCAGAATTACCTCCCAAGAATGATATTCCTCCTTATCATGAAAATCAACTAAGCTTGAGCTCTAATCAATGGGTCACTAGGCACACAAAGCAAAAGCCCACATGTATTTCATTATGACTTTCAAGCCTATCACTATGATCACCTTATAGTTGTATCTTATACCATCTAAGACTTCCCCCTCTCTTCCTAGCATACCTCGGAGCTGTAACTTGAAGAACTTCTACAAAAAGACATACCAAAAATTCCCATCTAACTATTTCACATGAATAATCCTCATCTAACTTTTCTTCCATGCTTACAACCTACTACTTCCTATCCAGGCTACTACTTAGCTTTCTCTACTAACAAATATGAAAACACAAGCCATGATCACTGAGAGAATTGAGTAGGAACATGAGCATCACGAATGAAGGAATACTAATCGGTCTTGACTTATACTTAGTTTGATCTAGCCACTCAAGGTGGGGTTTGAGAAGTAGAGTGAAAAGGGCATGAGTGTCTCACATCCTGGACATACAAAGCATGGTTAGAGTAAGGATATCACAAGCATGAATTATTAGAGAAATATGGTATGAGCATATAAATGATGTAGCATGATTTCATTAGCCATTAAGGCACATCTTGAGAACTGAGTATATAGACTGAGCATAGTGTGAGGCATGAGCTTTCATTTATGACAAGTATCATGGTGTAAAGCTGGAATTCGTAGAATCATAGAGTAAGATTGGAATTCTGTCTGGAGAAATTTTGGTTTGTTTCGGGAGTTGAGTATGGATGTGAATCTGCAGGAAGTCTGTGAATTTGAATTAAGAAGATGGCACTGGAATACAAGACATGAATGAGATATTGTAGTGAGGGAAGTATACTTAAGGTGCTAGGATAGAAATAAGTCCCTGCATCCCTCCTAACTTCATCTTGACACCCATTAGCATCACTACCCGAGTCTCTAAAATCGACTGATTCTACATCCCACCATCTCCCCCTTAGATTCATGCTACGTTCTAAGTCTGTGGACCTTTCGCTAACCTATAAATAGAACTATGATCATTTGAATCTAACAGAGCAAATATTACTCTAGGAGTTAATCTGAATATACACCACCTTCTATCGTCTAAGGATCACCCTTACCTAAATATCTTGGCATCAACCTTTCTATCTCATATAAGGGTTGTACATATCACACTCAATAACTTCCAACCTATCCCTTGCAAAGATATATCAAGCTTACATGGTTCTAACTCCCAAAGCTCTCTCTTTCTACTACGTACCACATCAAATGCGTTAAAGCCTATACCGAGAGGCTCAAAATTGCCCATCCTTCTCTAACTCATATATATATATCATGCCTATACGTTCACACTTGCTGCAACTCATCACTTAAACTCTTGCATACACTATACCAAGCCTACCAGAAAATACCATAAAACTATCATTCCCCCATCTAGGCTACCATCCTTCTGACTTCATATTTCTGTCTCTAGGTTCATTCTACTACTAATGGCCTACAATAGAACATTTGTCGGGTGGCAACACTACCCAAGGATCTAGGTACAAATTTTTCCCCTCTTACGGAATAATTAGTAACAAGGTTCTGAAAGAAGATCTGAGAGAACCTCGCTAAGAGATAATGTGAGATTTACTACTTCTGGCACCACAAATATGAGGTAAAGAAGGTGGAATTGGGACAACGCCTAAATTTGGAAAATAAATAGAGTTAAACTCTATCGCATAATATTGAACATGAAAGAAGCAAATTTTTTTCCTAAGACACCTCGTAGCCTCTTTCTCATAAGTGTGTGATGTGCCGGGATTCTACGACACATTTGACGCCTTTAACTAAGAATACTCGCGAGTTTTCAAGTAAATTTTGTGGTTTTTGATGTTTTATTGTTATATTTGCAGGGAATGGAGCTAGAGATGGAAATGGAAGAAAACATGTTCAAAACCCTCAACTGGTTAAGCCTGATGGCTGGCATGACTGACCGTCACACCTGTGACTGGCCATCAGCCAGGCCGTCAGAACGAGACAACAAGTTCATCGAGCACTGCCTAGGAGTGACTGCCCATCTGACGGCCCGTCACTGGCCTGATGGACCGTAACCCAGGCCACAAAGATAAAACAAAAAAACACTATAAGTCGTCACCTGCTGAACGACTTACCTGAAGATTTGCCTGGGAGCTCACTGTTTAGTTGTGACGGCTCTAGTGACGGCCATTTACATGCATGACGGTCCGTCAGGAGACCGGTCAAGATGAAGTGAGATTCCGAAAATTCTATTTTTGGACTTTATTTCCTGGACTACTATAAATACCCTGTGTTAGGGTTATTTTATTATTGATTTACCCAAGATTTCTAGAGACTATTTTGAGCGCCTTTTTGAGAGGAAAAATACGACATACACGTTTCTTTCTTCTTCTTCGATTACTCTTGGGATTTTTGGATTCTTGTTCTTGGATAATTGAAGTAAATTTCATACTATTTGTAAGAATCCTTCTCTTATTATGAATTTTATTTTCTTTTATTTCTTTAATAGCATGAGTAGCTAATTTCCCACAACTAGGGTTGTGGGAGCCATGGCTAAAGTAACAATATAGATTCTGGGTAGTGTAGGGTTCAATTTATATGTTGTCACGTTGTTAATCATTCGTTATTTACATTTTCTAATGGTTGCAAACATTAGAACATACCTAGGTTTGATTTGCTTGAACAAAGAGATTAAAACCAGGAAATTTGAATAACTACGAGGATTCGAGACTACTAACTCTCGTCTTATGATTAATGTTGTAACTAGATTAATCTACTTGATGTTTAGGATTGAAATAAGAAATTTCACCTTTTCAAGTTCGAGAGAATTGAAAAGGAAATTCATCTATTTGGTTGAGAAACGTTTAGATGATACCATTAATTCAATCACATCGTGATATACATATAGAAAGAACCCGATTAAGCTTTGAGTCGAAATTGTTATGATGCCATGGTGAACACTTCCCTAGTTCATTCTCATATTTATTAATACTCGTTGAAACTTGTAAATTATTATTTACATTGTTCAAATATTGATCACACAACCCCTCCCCCCATTTACCAGAAACTATTGATTACTAGTCAACTAAGTCACTAACGACTTAATTTGCACCTTATTCCCTGTGGGATCGACCCCAACCTTAGTTGGGTTCTATATTTGACAGCGACCGCTTATGCTTCTTAACTGAGGTGTAATTTGGGCGTATCAAATTTTGGCGCCGTTGCCGGGGAATACAGTTGTTTATTATGTCCGGTGTGTTTATTTGACTCTTAGTCATATTTCCTGCTTTTACTTTTATTTGTTGTTTTTGTTTGTTACAGGGTACAGAGTTGTGCATGCCAAGTACCCGACGCTCGGGTGAACCGATATTACCTTACGACCCTGAGCTTTCTAGAACTCTAAGGCACAACATGAACGCACAACAACAAGAGGTAGCAAGACTAGCTGCAGCTCAGCATGCCCAACAACACTTAAATGTTGATGATATTAAGGATGATGTTAGGCTGGATGATGAGGCTGTAACAGGTGATGGTAGAGCTGCAGAGAATGTTAAAAATATAGCCCCCGCAAACCAAAGGCAGCAGCAGAGGGGTAGAGGTCGACAACAACCAAGGAAATTTGCTTTGGATGATGATGAGGATATCGACTTAGATGGAATTGGTGCCACAGGCGCTATTGCGCTTCCTCCGCTATCGCCTGGGGCCAAGTTCAACATTACTAGCACAATGCTCCATCTGTTGAACTTAAAGGGATTGTTTCATGGTGTGGCTGGTGATGACCCCAACAGGCATCTGATGAATTTTATGAGCATCTGCAAGTTGTTTGAATTGTCGGGAGTGAATCAGACGGCCATTAGGCTTAGGTTGTTCCCGCTGTCTCTATCTGATGAAGCAGCAATGTGGTTGACTGAGCTAACTCCCGATTCTATAATAACCTGGGGAGAGTTGAAAGGAGCTTTCCTAGAAAGGTTCTTTCCTCCTTCTAGGATGATACAGTTGAGGGACAAAATCAGAAATTTCAGGCAACAACCTCATGAGGCCTTACATAAGACCTGGTTGCGGTTCAAGAAAAAGCTGACACAAAGCCCAAATCATAAGTTGACCGACAATTTTTTGATGCAGACATTCTACAGGGCACTGAATTCGGCTACCAAGCTGACACTGGATAATGCAGCAGGTGGAGCATTTATGGGTCTCACTTTTATTGAGGCCACAACTATTTTGGACTGGCTCACTAAATCCAACAGGGCCTGGCATACACGGGATACAGAGGTATCTTCTAGCACTTATGCAGTCGGTGTGTCAGCGGAACAACGCCGGAAAGAGGAAGAGCGGGACTAAGATATGGCCCATCCGAAAATGCAAATGGACCTACTGACAAAACATTTACTGTCAGGAGGTATAGAGAAAGTGAAATCTGTGGGTTCCCAAGGTAGAGCAGCATAGTTTGAATCTGAGGAGGAGGCTAATAATTTGAGGGGTTTCCAGGCTAATGGCCAGGAAAACCAAGGTCGGAACTATCAGAAGGACAACTACTATGAAAAAGCTGGCTACAGAGATCGTGATCAGGGGAACTGGAAGAATAAAACTGATAGAGTTGGGTTATATGTACCACCTGGTAATCGGGAAAGAGATAGCAATGAGACAGGGATGTCCAAATTGGAGAATATGATGGCGAAGATGTTGTTGAAGGTGGAATCTACTGACTCCGGGGTAAAGGAGATGAGGACTGAATTATCAGCAATGAGTCAAGTAGTGGATTCACATTCCACCTCGATCAAGCAATTAAAGCAGGAAGTGAGTCAAATCTCAGCGTCTTCAAATCAAAGGAAGACAGGTACCTTGCCGAGTGACACCATTCAAAACCCAAGGAATGATGGGATTTGTATGGCGATCACTACGATAAGCGGTAAAATATTATCGGAATCACATCCGGTAATTCAGACTCAGAAAGGTAATGTTGCTGAGGAAGATGAGTTAATAGATGCTGAAAATATGGTCGATGAGGGTGTAAGGGTATCTGTTGAAAAACCCGCTGCGGTAGAGGATGCTACTCAAGTGCTCACAGATAAAAGCAAGGAAGTTGAAAAACTTCCAACTATGATGCCTCGACCACCGCCTCCTTTCCCACAACGGTTGAAGAAGAAAGTGGAAGATAGCAAGTTCCTAAATTTCATGACCAATGCTCAAGCAGATATCAGTGAACATCCCATTGGTGGACGCTCTTGAAGAAATGCCCGGATATGCCAAGTTCATGAAAGACTTCATTACCAAGAAGAGGTCAGTGAGCTTTGAACCAGAAGATAACCTCCACCACTGCAGTGCTATTTCTTCAAGATTGTTAGTGGAAAAGAAGGAAGATCCAGGTGCTTTTACTGTTCCCTGTACTATTGGGAAATTCAACTTTGAAAAAGCCTTATGTGATCTTGGTGCTAGCATCAACTTGATGCCGCTAGCAGTCTATAAACTGTTGGGTTTGGGAGCTCCCAAACCAACTACCATGAGGGTGTTAATGGTTGGCCGTTCAATAAAGCGACCGGTGGGAATATTGTATGATGTGCTAGTAAAGATTGGTAAGTTTATATTCCCAGCTGACTTTGTAATCTTAGATTATGAAGTGGACTTTGAAGTTCCCATAATCTTGGGATGACCATTGTTAGCCACTGTAAGAGTGTTGGTCGACATGGAAATAAACGAACTGACATTCAGATTAAACAATGAATTTGTTAAGTTTGATGTGTGTAAATTGATGAAGCCACCAAGAGACATGAGGGTGGTCTCAGTTATCAATGTTATTGATGACGCCCCTATGGATGTGCATATTGAGGAGAAGGGTTTTGTTGAGACCCTAGCTGTTATGAGAATGATGTTGGGATCGCAAGAAGAGAAACCTATAGAGGAAGGCGGTGAGAACAAATCAAGAAAAAGAAAACACCGCAAGAGAACCAGCAAAGAAAAAGAGTTAGAAAGAGTAAAGAAGTTGTCTCGACTAGCCGAGGAGCCGATAAAAGATAAAGTTGTAGCTCAACAGAATGATGTCTCTTGCACCTATTCCAGCGATTGCTCTTGATTTGGAGACCCTGGTGGTCTCCAACATCATGCCAGACTCTGAGTCCTATGGGCTTCACATGTATTCCTTTCTCTCACTGTTTTAGCTTTCATATGTATACATTAGGGACAATGCATGAGTCTAAGTTGAGGGTGTTGGGATACCTGTGAGTCTTTCACCACCACCGAGGGTTTTTGTTGTTGTGTTTCTTTTCCCTCTGATGTGCTATCTAGTAGTACCGACATGTTTAGGTTGTCATTTTAAATTTTGTTTGTGTTGTTTTCTGGTGTCTATAGCAAGCATGGATTTTTGGAAAGTTGAACTAAAAGGAGCCCCATCTGAAAAAGTTGATTTTGTACTTATGTTTGAAATGATTGACTATTCTGGATCCTTGAATGTCATTGTGTGGTTGTGATTGTAATAATTATGCTTAAGCTGAGCTGTTGTTTTGATAGTTGGTAGTGGTATGGTTTCTTGGTGCCAAGTGTGTGTGAGCATTTTTTTTTATAAACTCTTATTTTATGCATGCATCTAGAACTTGCCTGGCCAATGTTGTTAAGTTTGAAGTTTGGTTGCTTAGGAAAGGATCACAGGCCCTTTTTATGTGAAGTCCACTTAGCCTATAAGACCGTCCAAATGCAAATAATCCCTTTGATCCCTGTTTGAGCCATAATTGACCCTATTCTTTCAATAACCTATCACCGTTTCTTTTTAACTTTGAATCCCTATTTTGGCCCTGGTCCTTCCTTGGAAATCGTGCACCTCAACTCAGGCAATCAGCCTAAGTTGAGGGTGGCTACTATAGAGGTAAATTATAAGAAAAATAGGATGGATATGATTGGTTGTGGATAGAATGAAAATTTTGGGTGTGTTCCTAAGAAAAGAAAGAAAAAGAAACGAAAAAGAGATGAAAAAGAATTGTCAAAATAAATAGGCCGCACCTGTAGCTTGAAAGAAGGGAATAAAAAGGTGAATAAGGATGGACGAAGTAAAGTTAAGTAGAAATAGTAGGTCGGTGATTCCAATGAGGGCTTAGTCACTAACCCCTAAATGTATCCTACCTGCACTCAAAGCCTCATTACAAGCCAAAACAAGTCCTATAGTGATCCTGAGCAGCTTTCTGAAAAACTGAAATAGAATAGCAAGGGCAAGCTTATGGCATCGCATGTGCATTGTTTGAAATCGTTTGTGAGTGTGAGCGCCTTACCTAATCCCAAATCTTGTGTGTGGGACTTCTTTGTGGTGAGGGCACTGAGATTTCTGTATCATCTATTGACTGTTGGGATAGCTGTTGTGTGTGTATGTAGAATATTCTATCATATCAGAATGACATGTTTGGATCCTTGCAAGTTAGCATTTCATACATTTGTGTGCTACCAGGGGGCTTGATTTTAATTTAATAGACTGTTGAGTGGCCATGATTTGCTAGAGATATGTGTTTGTATTCTTAGTTGAGTCGTCATTTTATTTTTGTTGTCATGTTGCTTGAGGACAAGCGAACATTTTAAGTTGAGGGTGTTGATGTGCCGGGATTCTACAGCACATTTGACGCCTTTAACTAAGAATACTCGCGAGTTTTCAAGCAACTTTTGTGGTTTTTGATGTTGTATTGTTATATTTGAAGGGAATGGAGCTAGAGATGGAAACAGAAGAAAATATGTTCAAAAAACTCAACTGGTTAAGCCTGACGGCTGGCATGACTGACCGTCACACCTGTGACTGGCCGTCAAAATGAGACAGCAAGTTCATCGAGCACTGCCTGACGGCCCGTCACTGGCCTGACGGACCGTCACCCAGGCCACCAAGATAAAACAAAAAAACACTGTAAGTCGTCACCTGTTGGACGACTTACCTGAAGATTTGCCTGGGAGCTCACTGTTTAGCTGTGACGGCTCAAGTGACGGCCAGTCACATGCATGACGGTCCGTCGGGTGACCCGTCAAGACGAAGCGGGATTCTAAAAATTCTATTTTTGGACTTTATTTCCTGGACTACTATAAATACCCTGCGGTTATTTTATTATTGATTTACCCAAGATTTCTAGAGATTATTTTGAGCGACTTTTTGAGAGGAAAAATACGACATACACGTTTCTTTCTTCTTCTTCGATTACTCTTGGGATTTTTGGCTTCTTGTTCTTGGATAATTGAAGTAAATTTCATACTATTTGTAAGAATCCTTCTCTTATTATGAATATGATTTCTTTTATTTCTTTAATAGCATGAGTAGCTAATTTCCCACAACTAGGGTTGTGGGAGCCATGGCAAAAGTAACAATATAGATTCCGGGTAGTGTAGGGTTCAATTTATATATTGTCACGTTGTTAATCATTTGTTATTTACGTTTTCTAATGGTTGCAAACATTAGAATATGCTTAGGTTTGATTTGCTTGAACAAAGAGATTAAAATCGGGAAATTTGATTAACTATGAGGATTCGAGACTACCAACTCTCGTCTTATGATTAATGTTGTAACTAGATTAATCTACTTGATGTTTATGATTGAAATAAGAAAGTTCACCTTTTCAAGTTCAAGAGAATTGAAAAGGAAATTCGTCTATTTGGTTGAGAAACGTTTAGATGATACCATTAATCTAATCACATTGTGATATACATATAGAAAGAACCCGATTAAGCTTTGAGTCAAAATTGTTATGACGCCATGGTGAACACTTCCCTAGTTCATTCTCATATTGATTAATACTCGTTGAAACTCATAAATTATTATTTGCATTGATCAAATATTGATCACACAAACCCCCCTCCCTCATTTACCGGAAACTATTGATTACTAGTCAACTAAGTCATTAACAACTTAATTTGCACCTTATTCCCTGTGGGATCGACCCCAACATTAGTTGGGTTCTATATTTGAAAGCGACCGCTTATGCTTCTTAACTGAGGTGTAATTTGGGCGTATCAGTGTGGCGTGCTTCACACCCATGAAAGAGACTCTACTTGATTCGGCTTTCAGACACCCTAGGACTCTTGAACCTGATGCTCTGATACCATGTTTGTCACGCCCCGAGGCTACCCCCTAGACGTAACATGGGACTCGGGACCACAAGTGCCCCAAGTTAACCCTTGTCATGGCATAACATAGGCATACACAAGGAAACATAGCGAAAGCATAAATAGAAAGCTAGGCAACCCAATCAATAAATGATGAAGTCAACAAGAAACATAATCCAAAAGGGAGACTCAAATACTGTCTATGTCTGAAAAGCCTCTACGTGACATAAGGAGTTGCTAGGACAAGAACCTAGCTAACTCAAAGTACGAAAGTAAACAGCCATACAGAATACTAAGATCATAATTGGCCCTCGAATAATGAGGACTCACCAACACTGACTGGAATGGCCTACGGTTTCTAGCCACGTGCCTAAGGGAGGGAACTTGAGTCTGCATCGTCAAGAGGATATGGCACAAATATACGTCAGTACTATAGGAAATACCGACTATGTGAGATATGCATATGATATGATGAAATATACTTGGAAGCATGCTTAAAACTGTGATCATGCATAATTTGTGATAAAACATGCTTAAAATGTCATTGAAGCTGAAATCATATTGATAACGCCCAAACTACACCTCAAATTAACGAAGCGTAAGCGGACGTAGTCAAATATAGAACCCAACAAAGGTTGGGGTCGAATCCCACAGAGAATATGGTGAAGATTAAGCCTTTAGTGAAGTATGTGACTAGTCGTCAATAGTTTCCGATAAATAGGGGGGGTTTTGTGATCAATATTTGTAAACAAAACAAACACTTAACGTATGAATGATAATAAATAGGAGAGAGAGAACTAGGGAAGTGTTTACCATGGCATTAGTAACAAAGTCGATTCTAGGCTTAACGGGGTTCTTTCTATATGCGTGTCACGATGCGATTGAATTAATGGTATCGTCTAAACGTTTCTCAACCAAATAGACAAATGTACTTTTCAATTCTCTCGAACTTGAAAAGGTGTGCTTTTAGATTTCAATCCTAAACATCAAGTAGATTAATCTAGTTACAACATTAATCATAAGACGAGAGTTAGTAGTCTCGAATCCTCGTCGTTAATCAAGTTTCCCGGTGTTAATCTCTTTACTCAAGCAAATTAAACCTAGGCATGTTCTAATGTTTGCAACCACTAGAAAACGTTACATAACGAATGATTAACAACGTGACAACATACATATTTAACCGGTCGCTACCCGGAATCTATATTGCTACTTTTGCCATGGCTCCCACAACCCTAGTTGTGAGAGTTTTAGTTAATCATGCTTGAAGAAGAAGAGAAGAAAGTCATAATCATAATAAAGGGAAAAGATCCTTACAATATAATGAAAACAATCTTCAAGTAGTCCCAGAACAAGAAACCAAGAACTCAAGAACAAATCAAGAACAAGATTGAGGAGGAAGAAAACGTGTATTGCGTGTTTTCCTCTCTCAAATCTCGACTTTAAACTCCTAAAATTATTGGGTAATGTATGTAAAAAGCTTCACACATAAAATAAACCTAACATAGGGTATTTATATAAGTCTAGGAAACAAATCCCAAAAACGCTCGGATTCCGCGTAACCGACTGCCTAAGTGTGACGGTTTGGGGTGACGGACCGTCACCACCTTGACGGACCGTCACGGTGGCCGTCACCACTAGGCAGTGGTGCTGCCTCAGGGTGACAGTTTGGGTGATGGACCGTCACTAGCTTGACGGCCCGTCACGGTGGCTGTCGCCACTAGGCAGTGTGTTGCCTTAAGTTGACGGCTGCCTTGACGGCTCATCACTAGCTTGACGGTCCGTCACTCTGACCGTCACTCTTATCCAGAATGTCTTTTTGCTCGTATTTCCTTCCGTTTCCATGTTTGTCTCCCTTTCCTACAAATATAACATAAAACCATCAAAAAACGACAACGGTTGCTTAAAAAACGTACGATTGTTCTTAGTTAAAAGGAGTCGAAAGTGCCGTAAATTAGAGGCACATCAACACCCTCAACTTAAAACGTTCACTTGTCCTCAAGCAACATAACATAAAAGAAAAACAACACGACGACTCAACTAAGAAAACAAACTCGTGTCTCTAGCAACTCATGGTCATTCAACATCTTATTCAATTTTAATTCAAGCTACCTCGTAGCACACAAATGTATGAAACACTAACTTGCATGGATCCAAACATGTCATTCCGATATGATAGAATATTATGCATACACATGCGCAGCTATCCTAACAATCAATAGACAATACAGACATCTTGGTGCCCTCACCACAAAGAAATCCCACATACAAGATTTGGGACTAGGTAGGCGCTCACACTCACAAACGATTTCAAACAATGCATATGCGATACCATAAGCTTGCCCTTACTATTATATTTCAGTTTTTCAGAAAGCCGCTCAGGATCACTACAGGACTTGTTTAGGCTTGTAATGAGGCTTCAGGTGCAGGTAGGATACATTTAGGGGTTAGTGACTAAGCCCTCCTTGGAACCACCGACGTCTTATTACCACATAACTTTTTGTTCATCCTTATTCACCTTTTTATTTCCTTTTCTCTAGCTACAGGTGCGGCCTCTTTATCTTGACAATTCTTTTTATTACTTTTTCGCTCTTTTTCATCTCTTTTTATTTTTCTTTTCTTTTCTTAGGCACACACCCGAATTTTCATTCTATTCCCAACCAATCTTCTTCATCCTCTTTTTCTTATCATTCACCTTTGTAGTAGCCACCCTCAACTTGGGCTGATTGCCTGCATTGAGGTGCACAATGTCCCTGGAAGGACCAGGGCCAAAACAGGGTTTACCTCTATAGTAGCCACCCTCAACTTAGGCAGATTGCCTGAGTTGAGGTGCACGATGTCCAAGGAAGGACCAGGGCCAAAATAGGGATTCAAAGTTAAACAGGAATGGTGACAGGTTATTGAAAGAAAAAGGTTAATTATGGCTCAAACAGGGATCAAAAAGGGATTTTATATTTGGACGGTCTTTTAGGTTAAGTGGACTGCACACAAAAAGGGCCTGTGATCCTTTCCTAAGCAACCAAACTTTGAACTTAACAAAATAGACCGGGCAAGTTCTAGATGCATGCACAGAGTAAGAATTTATAACAATAATCTTACACGCTCTTGGCACCAAGAAACTATATCGCTACCAACTATCAAACAACCGCTCGGCTTAAGCATACCCATTCTAATCATAATCACATAATGACATTCGAGGATCCAGACAGTCAATCGTTTCAACATAAGTACAAAACCAGAAAAATTTAAAGGGGCCTCATTTTTAAACAAGAAAAACGCCATGCTTGCTATAGACACTAAAAAAAATTTAAAAAATAACAACCTAAACATTCCGGTTCTACTAGATAGCACACCGGAGGGAAAAGAACTCGGCAACAAAAACCCTCGGTGGTGACTCACAGGTTTCCCCACACCCTCAACTTAGACTCATGCATTGTCCCCAATGCATACATATGAAAACTAAAAACTGTGAGAATAAAGGAATACCTGTGAAGTCGATATGACTCAGATTCTGACATGATGTTGGAGACCGCCAGGGTCTCCAAAACAAGAGAACTTGATGGAGTGTGGGATTCCAGCTTCCTCTTTGGGCTCCATCGCTAGTCGCGACAACTTCTTCGCTCTTTCTTTGCAGATTCTCTTGCGGTGTTTTCGTTTTCTTGATCTTTCACCGCTCTTCCTTTACCTGCTTCTCCTCTTGCGATCGCGACCTTACTCTCATAACAGCTCGGGTTTCCATACAACCCTTCTCCTCAAGATACACATCTGCAGGGACTTCCTCAATAGCCTTGATGACCGCGACCACCCTCATGTCACTTGGTTGCTTCATCAATTTGGACACATCGAACTTGACCACTTCATTGTTCAATCGGAAGGTCAGTTCATTTCTCTCCATGTCGACCAGTGCTCTTGCTGTGGCTAACAATGGTCGTCCCAAGATTATGGGAACTTCAAAATCTACTTCGCAATCCAAGATCACAAAGTCGGCCGGGATTATAAGCTTACCAATCTTGACCATCACATCAGATAAGATTCCCACCGGTCGCTTTACTGAGCGGTCAGCCATCATTACTCTCATGGATGTTGGTTTAGGAGCTCCCAAACCCAATTGTTTGTAGACAGCTAGCGGCATCAAGTTGATGCTAGCACCAAGATCACATAATGCTCTTCCGAAGTTGAGCTTCCCGATAGTACAGGGAACAGTGAAAGCACCTGGAACTTCCTTTTTTCGACTAACGACCTTGAAGAAATAGCGCTGCAGTGGTGGAGGTTGTCTTCCGGTTCAAAACTTACCGACCTCTTCTTTGTAATCAAGTCCTTCATGACTTGGCATAACCAGGCATTTGTTCCAGTGCTTCCACCAATGGTATGTTTATTAAAATCTGCTTCAGCATGGTCATGAAGTTCAGGAACTTACCATCGTCAGCTTTCTTCTTCAAACATTGCGGGAAAGGAGGTGGTGGTCGAGGCATCATAGTTGGAAGCTTTTCAGCTTCCTTGCTTTTCTCCGTGGGCTTTGGAGTTTCCTCCTCTACCGCCTCTTCATCATCCGCAACATCACCTTGGGTCTGAATTACCGAATGTGATTCCGGTAATATTTTTCCGCTTCTTGTGGTGATCGCCATACAGCTTGCGTCATTCCTCGGATGAGTGGTGTCGCTCGGCAAGGTACCTGTCTTCCTTGGGTTTAGAGATGCCGAGATGTGACCCACTTGCTGCTCTAGTTGCTTGATCGCGGTGAAATGTGACTCCACTACCTGACTCAATGTTGATAACTCAGTCCTCATTGCCTTTACCCCAGAGTCAGTTGATTCCACCTTCAGCAGCATCTTCGCCATCATGCTCTCAAGTTTGGACGTCTCTGCCTCGTTGCCAGTTTTGTCCCTATTACCAGGTGGTATATACAACCCACCTCTATTGGTGTTGTTCCTCCAGTTTCCTTGGTCGCGATCTTTGTAGCTGCCTTTCTCATAGTGGTTGTCTCTCTGATAGTTCCGACCTTGGTTTCCTTGGCCGTTGGCCTGGAAACCCCCCAAATAGTTGGCCTCCTCATTCGATTCAACCTCGGCTGCTCTACCTTGCGATCCCACAACTTTTACCTTCTCCATACCTCCTGAGAACAAGTGCTTTGTCAGTAGGTCCAACTGCGTTTTCAGATGTGCCATGTCTTGGTCGCGCTCCTCCTCTTTTCTGCGCTGCTCAGCTGGCATCCCAACTGCATAAGTGTTGGATGCTACCTCTGTATCCCGTGTATGCCAGGCCCTGTTGGTTTTGGTGAGCCTGTCCAAAGTAGTTGTGGCCTCAACAAAAGTGAGACCCATGAATGCACCACCTGCTGCGTTGTCTAACGTCGGCTTGGTAGCCGAATTCAATGCCCGATAGAACGTCTGCATCAAAAAAAATTCGGTCAACTGATGGTTCGGGCATTGCGTTATCTTCTTTTTGAATCGCAACCACGTCTCGTGCAATGCTTCGTGGGGCTGCTGCCTGAAGTTGCTAATCTCGTCCCTCAACTGTATCATCCGAGAGGGAGGAAAGAACCTTTCTAGGAAAGCTCCTCTCAACTCTCCCCAAGTTGCGATAGAGTCAGGGGTCAACTCTGTCAACCACAACGCTGCCTCATCAGACAGAGACAACAGAAACAACCTGAGCCGGATCGCTGTCTGACTCACGCCTGGCAGTTCAAACGACTTGCAGATGCCCACGAAATTCATCAGATGCTGGTTTGGATCATCCCCAGCGGCACCTCGGAACACTCCTCTCAAGTTCAACAGCTGGATCATCGTGCTAGTGATGTTGAACTTGGCTCCGGGCGCTAGCGGTGGAAGAGCAATTGCGCCCATAGCACCAACTCCATCTAGGTCGAGATCCTCATCATTCCGTGCGACGTCATCCTGCAGCCCACCAGCATTCAAATTTTGTTGGGCCTGCAGTTCTGCAGCGATCCTTGCTGCCTCTAGTTGTGCGGCCATATTCCGCCTTAACGTTCTAGCAAGCTCGGGGTCATAAGGTAATGTTGATTCAGCCGAGCGCCGGGTACTTGGCATGCACAACTCTGTACCCTGTCAAAAACAAAAACAACAAAAAAATGTAAAAGAAGGAAAGTATGACTAAGAGTCAAATAAACACACCAGACTTAATTTACAATCGTATTCCCCGGCAACGGCGCCACTTTTTGATAACGCCCAAACTACACCTCAAATTAACGAAGCGTAAGAGGTCGTAGTCAAATATAGAACCCAACAAAGGTTGGGGTCGAATCCCACAGAGAATATGGTGAAGATTAAGCCTTTAGTGAAGTATGTGACTAGTCGTCAATAGTTTCCGATAAATAGGGGGGTTTTGTGATCAATATTTGTAAACAAAACAAACACTTAACGTATGAATGATAATCAATAGGAGAGAGAGAACTAGGGAAGTGTTTACCATGGCGTTAGTAACAAAGTCGATTCTAGGCTTAACGGGGTTCTTTCTATATGCGTGTCACGATGTGATTGAATTAATGGTATCGTCTAAACGTTTCTCAACCAAATAGACAAATTTACTTTTCAATTCTCTCGAACTTGAAAAGGTGTGCTTTTAGATTTCAATCCTAAACATCAAGTAGATTAATCTAGTTACAGCATTAATCATAAGACGAGAGTTGGTAGTCTCGAATCCTCGTCGTTAATCAAGTTTTCCGGTTTTAATCTCTTTACTCAAGCAAATTAAACCTAGGCATGTTCTAATGTTTGCAACCACTAGAAAACGTTACATAACGAATGATTAACAACGTGACAACATACATATTTAACCCGTCGCTACCCGGAATCTATATTGCTACTTTTGCCATGGCTCCCACAACCCTAGTTGTGAGAGTTTTAGTTAATCATGCTTGAAGAAGAAGAGAAGAAAGTCATAATCATAATAAAGGGAAAAGATCCTTACAATATAATGAAAACAATCTTCAAGTAGTCCAAGAACAAGAAACCAAGAACTCAAGAACAAATCAAGAACAAGATTGAGGAGGAAGAAAACGTGTATTGCGTGTTTTCCTCTCTCAAATCTCGACTTTAAACTCCTAAAATTATTGGGTAATGTATGTAAAAAGCTTCACACATAAAATAAACCTAACATAGGGTATTTATAGAAGTCTAGGAAACAAATCCCAAAAATGCTCGGATTCCGCGTAACCGACTGCCTAAGTGTGACGGCTTGGGGTGACGGACCATCACCACCTTGACGGACCATCACGGTGGTCGTCACCACTAGGCAGTGGTGCTGCCTCAGGGTGACGGTTTGGGTGACGGACCGTCACTAGCTTGACGGCCCGTCACGGTGGCCGTCGCCACTAGGCAGTGTGTTGCCTTAAGTTGACGGTTGCCTTGATGGCTCGTCACTAGCTTGACGGTCCGTCACTCGGACCGTCACTCTTATCCAGAATGTCTTTTTGCTCGTATTTCCTTCCGTTTCCATGTTTGTCTCCCTTTCCTACAAATATAACATAAAACCATCAAAAAACGACAACGGTTGCTTGAAAACGTACGATTGTTCTTAGTTAAAAGGAGTCGAAAGTGCCGTAAATTGGCGGCACATCACATATGATAATAATAAAATCTGTAATGTAATGACTCAATGCAATATCATAAGGTGAAAACATAATCAAATCATAAGTCATAAGTAGTAAGTCTGAAATCTAAAAGCAAAGACTCAATACAATCTTTTTATGAAAACTAGCTTCTGTGGGATGTTCTCTTAACCGACATAGACCATGTGAGCTACATGAAATTCGATGTATCTTCCCCATCAAGAGGACCCAATATACCTTGCCAGGATATAAAGCCATAACTGCGATGTATCTACCCCAACGAGAGGACCCAATATACCTTGCCAGGTATAAAGGCATAACTGTGGCGTGATCACTAAAACTGATGCCCAATAGAGGGTACTTAGAACCTATGGTGGCACGTAGTTCTGGGACTTATGGGTACTCTCACCCGTCCAACTCGGTGCTAATACTACTCCCAAAACATACATATAACTCATATAATACTAGGGCATATCTGATGTCAAATCTGTTTGAAAAGCATAAGGGTATATCTGATACCATGTAATTCACTTAACTTAGGTGTACATATATAGATGCCAAACCTTTAATAAAACATGGGGACATATATGATGTCCAAAACTGTTTGAAAAGCAATAAGACATATCGGATGCCATGCAATTCAAATTCATAATCTGAAGACTTAGCTTAGCCATAGCTTAAAACATACTTTTCTTTCATAATCATACTTGAATAATTATGCATGCAATTTCATAAATACATAAAGGCCATGATATCTAATCATGCCAACTTTTCCTTGAAAACATGCAAATTCATGGATTCATGCCAGAAATCAACTTTCATTCTTGGGCTTTTAAAACCAATGAAGGAATCATAATCAAATAATGAGTAATCAATAAAAAATCATGAATTTAAACATAGGAACTGATTTCATAAACTTTCCCCAACTTTAGATCAAAATCCTAATTTCATAAGTTCATCAATTGGACAAGGATTTGCCTTAAAATCATGAATAGGAGACAACTTATAAAAATCCAGGCAAAACCATCCAATTTAGAGTTGGAATCCATAGAAGAATCATGAGGAAATAATTTATAAAGGACCCATGAGAATTGGGTAAGAACCGTAATTTAGAAATTCATAATAATCAATTTAGAAGATGGGGTTTTGGGCACAAGGGTGAAAGGAACCCATGTTGAATACCTACATACTTTGATTGAAGCTTTCCTAACTTGGGAATTGAGGATGGAGATTTGAAGATGGAATCCTTAGCTGAGAATGGAGACCATTTTCTTTTCTTGGAACTTGATTGAGAGGATGGAAGAGAACTTAGGCTAAGTGGGGATAAAACCCCTTCTAATTTGACCAAAAAGACTTAACTTAGGAGTTAAGAGATTGGAAAATTACCAAAATACCCCTGGGAAAAGAATTTAAAAACTTCAGAAAATTTCATCAAAGGCTTACACGAACACAAATCACGGCCCGTGGATTGAATCACGGTCCGTGAAATGGAAGTCGTGGTTCCAAGGGACCTTTCAGGGCTCTGGACTGATTTCCACGAGTTGGTTTCACGACCCGTGGAAACCTCCATGACCCGTGGAACCTTCTCATTATTTCCAGCAAACAAACTGATTTTCACGAGTTGGTTTCATGACTCGTGGAAACTTCCACGATTCGTGGAACCTTCTCGTGGTTGCTGTCTGTCATTTTGACAGACAGACACCCTGTAGTAAAACATTGATAATTTTTTACTCAGGACTCGTATTAAGGAACGGTCAATAGCGTTGGAAAGAAGATTCAAAGACCTTTAAATTTATGGGTTCTAGGATACCTAACTCTTTATATTTTAGGAGTTATGATCGTTTGAAGTTGACCCTGGAAAAATCTTACACTAAAACTCAATCGATAAGGAAGCTTTCAACTCAACTTTGAACTAGAGGTTCTTTATGACCCTAATTGATACTAGATTGGAAAGCATGGATGGTACTATCTTGGATGGCACTTATCCTTCAAGGCCTTTCACACGTAGTCAAGCTAAAGATCTCCATGACCTTTAAGCAATGTTCATGAAAAGGGAAGCATTGGAGAAGCTTGAAGAATCTCAAAGGAAAGCATACAATGTGTGGGTGGTCCATTAAAGTGAGGTGGAAGGGGGAATTCAAGAATTCCCTAAAGAAGGCAACCAAACAAGGCCCTTACTTCATTAAGGGCAAAATTGTGCTTGCTAGTGTCTTCTTATTCCCTAGTATAAGTAGTAGCTTTTCTTCATTTTGGAAGGTTAGTTTTTGCATATTGAAGATTGATACTCTAAAATTTGTAGTTGCTAGTGTAAGGCTTAGTGTAATTCCCTTAAGGAATTAGTGAGTGATTAGGGTGACTCTCTTGATTGTTAGTTTAACTTCTTTACTTAATTAATCGAAGGTCTCCCACTTGTGGATTTCATTTAGGTTTCCTTGATTAGTTGAGTTGAATTAGTTTCTAGTTGTTGGAATCAATTGGGAGGTGAGGGTTTTAGCCCCTTGTTGCCCATAATTTCAATTCCTAGTTATTAATTCTCATATATTTTCCTTCTTTTCTTCTTGTTTGTTGTATTCCCGTTATCATTTGGTATCAGAGCTCGATTTAGATTTGTTTTCACAAATCTAAGTCTTGGGAATTTGATATCTTAAAAAAAAAAAAAAAAAAAATTCTTTTTAATTTGTTGTTTTTGACACTAGATCTTGATTCCCTAGTGTTTTTTGAGTCTAGATTTCAAATTTTGTGCGATTTGGAGTTGTAGAAGTGAAGTTGCCATTCAAGGGTTTTGAGCTTTTGAAGCTTTACAAACTTTGAAAGTGGGTCTCTTGATTGAGGAGAAATGGGAGCTTAAAAACTATTGGGGTTTGTTCCCTAAGTCGAGGGGAAGCTAATCCTAAAGTTTTAGCCAATTCCGAGTTGATTTGAAGGTGTTGGTATTTAGTGTGTGTTCTTGGTGTTCTAGGTATTTTTGATATTCATCAAGAACATCTTGAAGAAGAAGAAACCAAAAGGTACATTTGATCCAACAATTCCAAGTCAAAAGTGGTCAAAGATGTTTGTTGGGTCCACAAGTGAAATTTAAAAAAAAAAAATTATCCACGCGAACCTGCCACGTCAGCAGTCAATACCACATCAGCAGCAGTCAACCGCCAGTAGCTGCCAACACAGCAGTCCACACCTAGCCCACTCTCAGCTGGCGCGTGACTACAGTTTCAGAGGCCTCATTTCTGCAGGTTTTTTACACTTAATTTTTTTGATGGGTCTCAAATTTTGGGACCCCAAAATTTTTCTAAGTGTTGGAACTTTTAAGACCCCAAATTATTTCTAAGTGTTAAAACTTCAAACTTCTTCTTCTACACTCATTTTTCTTCGATTTCTCAACTATTGAACAACTAATTAACATCTTTAATTACTTGTTAACTAGTTTTTAAACATCAAATCATCTCTTTGATTCTCCAAATTAAGCAACAACAAGTAGTTTCTCCTACTTTTGTTACTTAGTTCTTGAGTCCGAATTCTTTCGTGCTTCTTCCTTCTTCTTTTCTTGTCTTGTTTCGTTGATTAATTCCTTGATTCAAGTCCGTTTAGAGTCTTTCAAGTCGTCCTTCTTTCAAGAGTCACAAGAATCCCCTCCTCCACAAAGGATAGGTGACCTTGAGTTGATTGAGCGGAGCTAGTTCACTACCAATTTTGAGATGACGCCATAGGAGGTGAGTTGAGCGTTACATACAAGGGACGTGAGCCTTTTACTACTAACCTTGTTTGTTGAGTTTTGTAGGTACCATGTTCCACCACGGTGCAAGTCCAATTGGGGAGAGCTCGGAGAACCTCATGGAGGTTCTTACACACCTCTCCAAACAAATGGCGGAAATGAATGGGAAGTTAGGAGGTATGAAGGAAAGGTTGGTCTGGGTGGAAAATGAGAATAGGGGGAAGGCACTCCAAGTCGAAAATTAGGAGGCAAGGCGGGTATCGGTGCATTCCACCACCATTACTCTGAGGCAAGCTCACCAACTGTGTTACCCTCCACAAAATCGAACCCGAAACTTCCAACAACCCACCTTCCAAACAAATAACCCTCCAAACCACCCAAGGCAACCAACACCATATCCACATCCACAACCCTCTCGCCCTCCATAAGAGAACCGTCCTTTTGTGGCAAACCAAGTTCTATACCAAACTCCACTCCGAAATCTATCAAATGCATCCTTACATGATTCCTACATATCACCTCCACGAAACACCACACAAACACCCTACCCAAACCACCAATTTCAAAATCCTCTTTATGACGACATGAATGAAGATCACAACAATGATGAGTTTTGGGAGCATGGGGGTAGAGATGGCTATGAAGGGCCAAGGGAAGGGGTCCAGCCTCGGGACTTGGGGTGGGACCAAGAAATAGAAGGTCAAGGCTATGGGAATAGAGGAGATAGGATGGGGAATAGAGGATCTAGGTATGGAGAACGGAATGATCAAGATAGGGGATTGAACACGATCAAGGTTACACTTCCAAAGTTCAAGGGAAGTAGTGACCCGGATGAATTTCTTGAATGGAAACTACAAAGTGAACGGATTTTTCTTACTAATAACATCTCGGAATCATTGAAGGCGAAGTATGCCCTCACTCAATGCGAGGGATATGCTTCCACATGGTGGGAATCCAAGAGGAGGGAACGAGAGAGTCGTCATCTCTATGAGTTGCCCACTTGGCAAGAGTTGGTTGGTCTAATGGAGTATAGGTATTTGACTCCGGATTACTACCAAGAAGCTCTCAAGAAGGTGTACATGCTTAGGCAAGGTACCAAGAGTGTTGAAGAATACTATGATGAATTTGAGAACGTGAGAATGAAGTCCAAGCTTGAGGAGCATATGCAATACACGGTGATACGATTCATGGCAAACTTGAGGCCCGATATCTTGAAGCCTTTGAGACTTAAACACTATGAGAATCTTGAAACGGCTTTCCATGATGCCTCTAAGGTCGAAATGGATTTGAAAGATGAGAAGACATATAAGGCCAAGAGTTTTCCAACTTCCTCATGGAGTAAAAACAATGATAAGTGGAAGACCCCAACTCCTCGAGAATCATCTAAAGGTAGTGGTCAAGACACTCAAGTCAAGGTTGATTACAAAGCCAAAGGGAATGACAAGCCGAAAGGAGGTAACTTTGAAAAAACCCAACTTTCCTCGACCCTCTACCATCCAATGCTTTCGATGTCAAGGGAGGGGACATATTGCTAGTGAGTGTCCTAATAGAAGGACAATTGTTGCTTTTCGTGATGGGTATAAAACCGATGAGGAAGATAAGCATGATGAAAGGAGTGAGGGAGAGGGAGATAAAGGTGAAGGGGAGAGAGTAGCTTCGGGGGATGAGGAAGAAAGGTTGGATGAGAGGGTAAATTTTGCTTGCTTCATGGAAAGGGGGCAACCCTTACTTGATGATAATGAAGATTTGAAGGTAAATACCAACCTTTCATGTGTTGTGAGTAGAATTATGGGAGCCCTTGCCAAAGAATAACTTGACCAACGGGAGAATCTATTTCATGCTAGGTGCAAGATCCAAGATAAGGTGTGTTCTTTGATTATTGATAGTGGGAGTTGCACTAATGTGGTAAGTAGTTCTTTGGTGGAGCGTATTCAAATTCCAACAAGAAGGCATTCAAACCCGTACAAGCTACAATGGCTCAATGAGAGTGGAGAGATGAAGGTCCTCAAACAAGCAAGTATTCGATTTAGTGTGGGCAAGTACAATGAGGAGTTGATTTGTGATGTGGTACCCATGTGGGCTTGTCATGTATTATTGGGGAGGCTTTGGCAATTTGATAGAGATGTTGTGCACTATGGAAGGACCAACAAGTATGATTTTGTGATTGACGGTAAGAAATATGTACTTGCACCTCTCACCCCATACCAAGTGAGTGAGGACTATCAGGCTATGAAGGAGCTTCGGGAGAGAATAAGGGTGGAAGAAGCAAAGAGTGAAGGTGAAAGTTCCACCATTGTTCCAAAAGAGGGAAGTGACTTGGCTAGAAATAAGAAGAACATGTGTATGATAGCCAAGCCAAACAATTGTCTAAAGGGTGTGGATGAGGAACGCTTTTTAGTGTGCCTTGTTAACACCAATCTTTTATTGCATGCTAACCAAGATACTAGCATTTTTCCTAGTATTGTTTCTTCTCTTTTGCAGGACTATGATGAACTATTTCCGGATGAGATGCCCGAGGGACTACCACCCTTGAGGGGAATTGAGCACCAAATTGACTTCGTGCCGGGGTCACAAATTCCCAACCGACCAGCCTATAGGTGTAATCCGGAAGAGACCAAGGAGCTACAAAGGCAAGTGGAAGAACTCCTTGAAAAGGGATTGATCAAAGAAAGCCTAAGCCCGTGTGCCATACCGGTTATCCTTGTTCCCAAAAAGGATGGTACTTGGAGAATGTGCATTGATTGTAGAGTCGTGAACAAGATTACAATCAAGTATAGGCATCCAATTCCTAGACTTGATGACATGTTGGATGAGCTTTGTGGAGCAAGTGTGTTCTCAAAAGTTGATCTTAGGAGTGGGTACCATAAAATTTGAATGAAATCGGGTGATGAATGGAAGACGGCTTTCAAAAACAAAATTTGGGTTGTATGAATGGCTTGTGATGCCGTTTGGTTTGACTAATGCTCCAAGCACTTTCATGAGGTTGATGAATCATGTTCTAAAACCCTTCATCAACAAGTTTGTGGTTGTGTACTTTGATGACATACTTGTGTATAGCAAGACAATTGAAGAGCATGTAGGCCATTTGAAACAAGTGTTTGATGTGTTGCTACGAGAAAGGTTATTCGTGAATCTCAAGAAGTGTTCTTTTGTGTTGAAAAGGTAGTGTTCTTGGGCTTTGTGGTTAGTGCAAGTGGTATAGAGGTTGATGAAGAAAAGGTGGAGTCAATCAAGACTTGGCCGACCCCATCCAATGCCACCGAGGTAAGAAGTTTTCATGGGTTGGCGAAATTTTATCGGTGTTTTGTGAAGGGTTTTAGTTCAATTGCTTCCCCATTAACCAAATTGATCAAGAAAGATGTACCTTTTGTGTGGGGGGAAGAACAAGAGAAGTCCTTTCAAGCATTGAAGTCCATGTTGAGTTCCTACCCATTACTCCAACTACCTAATTTTGATAAAGCTTTTGAGATAGAGTGTGATGCTTCGGTTGTTGGGATAGGTGGTGTCTTGATGCAAGAGGGAAAACCATTGGCTTACTTTAGTGAAAAACTAAAGGGAGCTACTCTCCGGTACTCAACTTATGACAAGAAATTATATGCACTCGTGAGGGTATTGGCTCATTGGCAACACTACTTGTGGCACAAAGAGTTCGTGATAAGGACCGATCATGAGTCCTTGAAACATCTTAAGGGGCAATCCAAGTTGAACAAGCGACATGCCAAATGGGTTGAATTCATTGAGACCTTTCCATATGTGATCAACTACAATCAAGGCAAAGAGAATGTAGTAGCGGATGCTCTATCAAGGAGGTTTGTATTGGTCAACACCTTGGCTTCTAAAATGATGGGATTTGAAAGCTTGAAGGGATTCTATTCTATGGATCCCGATTTCAAAGAAACTTTTTATTGTCTTAGTCAAGGGAAGCGGGTTGATAGGTTCCAATTGGTTGATGGATTCTTGTTCAAGAATGGGCGAGTTTGTGTTCCCATGAGTTCATGGAGAGAGTTGTTCATCAAGGAAGCTCATAGTGGTGGTTTGATGGAGCACTTTGGAGTACCCAAGACACTTGACATCCTTATGGAATAATTTTATTGGCCAAAGATGAAACATGATGTGGAGCGGATTTGTGGACAATGTCTTGAATGCAAGCAAGCCAAATCCACGACTCGGCCTCAAGGTAAGTATACCCCTCTTCCTACTCCTAGTGGTCCATAGATGGACATTTCTATGGATTTTGTGTTAGGACTTCCTAGGACTGAAAGAGGACATGATAGCATATTTGTGGTAGTGGATAGGTTCTCTAAAATGACTCATTTCATTCCATGCCATAAATGTGATGATGCATCCCATGTAGCATCCTTGTTTGTCATTAATGTGCTTAAATTGCATGGAGTCCCTCAAACCATTGTTAGTGATAGGGATTCCAAATTTCTTAGTCATTTTTGGAAGAATCTATGGGGTACACTTGGTACCAAACTCATGTTTTCTACTTCTTGTCATCCTCAAACGGATGGACAAACCGAAGTAGTCAACCGGACTCTTGGAAGCATGCTTAGGTGTATGATTAGGGGCACCCCAACCACTTGGGAAGCCCATTTACCCTTGATAGAATTTGCATATAACCGGTCTTTCCACTCTTCTATTGGAATGTCCCCATTTGAAGCATGTTATGGCTTTAAGCCTTTGTTTCCATTAACTATGACTCCTTTGTCTAGCCATGTTGTTGTGAGCCTAGATGCTGAACAAAGAGCAAAGGAGATGATGAACATTCATTCCAAGGTAAAAGAGGCCATTGAAAAGAACAATTCAAAGGTGGCCAACCGAAAGAATCGTGGAAGAAAGGAAGTGATTTTCAACCCGGAAGATTGGGTGTGGGTTCATTTCTGAAAGGAGAGGTTCCCACAAGTTCGAAAAGGAAAGCTAAGCCTAAGGGGCGACGGACCCTTCAAAGTGCTCAAGCGGATAAATGACAATGCATACATGATTGACTTACCAAGTGAGTATAATGTTCATAATGTTTTCAATGTTAGTGATCTTTCTCCTTGTGTTGTAGGTGATCCATTGGATTCGAGGACGAATCCTTTTCAAGAAGGGGAGGATGATACTAGATTGGAAAGCATGGATGGTACTATCTTGGATGACACTTATCCTTCAAGGCCTTTCACACGTAGTCAAGCTAAAGATCTCCAAGACCTTCAAGCAATGTTCATGAAAAGGGAAGAATTGGAGAAGCTTGAAGAATCCCAAAGGAAAGCATACAATGTGTGGGTGGTCCATTAAAGTGAGGTGGAAGGGGGAATTCAAGAATTCCCTAAAGAAGGCAACCAAACAAGGCCCTTACTTCATTAAGGGCAAAATTGTTCTTGCTAGTGTCTTCTTATTCCCTAGTATAAGTAGTAGCTTTTCTTCATTTTGGAAGGTTAGTTTTTGCATATTGAAGATTGATACTCTAAAACTTGTAGTTGCTAGTGTAAGGCTTAGTGTAATTCCCTTAAGGAATTAGTGAGTGATTAGGGTGACTCTCTTGATTGTTAGTTTAACTTCTTTACTTAATTAATCGAAGGTCTCCCACTTGTGGATTTCATTTAGGTTTGCTTGATTAGTTGAGTTGAATTAGTTTCTAGTTGTTGGAATCAATTGGGAGGTGAGGGTTTTAGCCCCTTGTTGCCCATAATTTCAATTCCTAGTTATTAATTCTCATATCTTTTTCTTCTTTTCTTCTTGTTTGTTGTATTCCTGTTATCACTAATTCATATCTAATACACCTTTAAAACTTCAGAATAAGTCTTAATACTTAGATAAATAGAAAATTTATCTAGTTCGGGTCTAACAACACATGAAGAACGGTTCAGATTTGGCTTAGAATTTCTTGGGTGTTACAGTCCTTTTAGTAGTGGATGTTGTAATGACCATTAAGATCATTTTTCTCTGATTTCATGCATTTTATATCTTTTAAGCTTTTCCATAGCGGCTACATACCATTTATGACTTGCCAGGACTGACGGTTCAATTCCCGATCAGTTTGTTTGTGTTTTAAGCCTATTTTCCTATCTTGAAACTCTTAAAGTTGAAAGAGTTGACTTTGGTCAAAACTCGGAGAAGATGGCCTTTATGGGAATTATGTTAGCATTGTTAGCTCTGGAATATTGACTTTGGGCTAGAGGGACCTTAGGTTCAGGTACCGAGGCTTCTGGACTCATTTTGGTCTATTGGGTTCCTTTTGGTAAAAAGTTGGTTTTGGGCGTGAGGCGCGTTTTTCATTAAAACAATCTCCATTGGGAATTTTATCGATTCTGTTGAGTGTAGAATGTCATTTCTGGTAGGGTAGCATAGTTCATTTTCATGTGTGGGATCCCGAATGAATCCCAAGGGTCCATCCGGTGACTTCTTAACTTGAGAAATTTGTTGGTTGTTGTTGCAGGTGCAAGTCTCAGACCTTAACCCCGACTAAAAGGAAGGCCATTCGACCGCGATGATCTTCCTCATTAGGCATCGCGACCATAAGGTCTCCTTTACGTGATTGCGATGAAGGGTCTGTGGACCCGACACTCATTTTCTCTTCGTGATCGCGTGGCTGGACCATCGCGATTGCAATGGTCTAGCTAGCGTGGTTATCGCGATCGTGTGGGGTCCTTCGGATCACGATGAAGGACCCCTAGCAGTATATATTGCTTTCTCCTTTGTTTTTCAAATATTCTAACAGAATTCCTCCATTTTTATAGAGTTCAATGTACCAAATTCAGTGTGGGATCACCATTTTCTGGTCCGTGGTCGATTCCCATCTTCAAATTGTAAGTTTTTGGCCCTCACTTCCATTAAATCTCTTAGTTATATTTTTGAATTATTCTTGGTGTTTGGGAGCTATTTTGTTCTCAAATTTTAGCCTAATTTTGCTCAATAAATTGATCTTGTACTCCTTGTCCCACGAGGGACATTTTACTTAGTTTCAATTTTGAAATTTACATGCTGACCCCACGGGTGATTTTTCACCTGATTTTTTACCTGAATTATTAAATTGCAATATGGGTGTCCTTATTCATATTTTAATGAGTAGATTATCATTATGATAGTGTGGTAGTAGTTGGAGGCTTCTCGAAAAGGAAAAGCTCTGGTCTAGTGGGGGCGAGCGCACGTGATCGGCTTCCAGGTAGGCTATGGCTTACTTACTTCTAGACTTAGCTCGTATAATATAATTGTATTCGTTGTGCTAATTGTTGGTTAGAATTTATGGATTGGATAGTGATTTTTAGGGATTTTGATTCTCGTAGTCGATTTGGGGCTTTAGCTTAGAATCGGGGATTGGGATCCTTAGTATTACCTTGCTTGTACCTGTAGGCCTTAGCGTATTCGGTGTAGTTCTTTTAGTTGTGTTTAGTTATATGTATATCTTTGTTTTCCTTAGCTTAGTTAGTCGGCCTTGGGGTGTTGGTGTGGTTAACTTAGATATCTGTAGTATGGAATTTCTGGTAGTTCTCGTGATAGGTTAGAAGCTTTTTTAACGTTCCACTTAATCATTATGTCTTCGTTTTATTATTCGTATTTATGTATTTATGGGCTCGAAGTTGTATGTGTTGGAATTTGTTGGACCCCAGGCCTGTTTACTTATTTTCCTTAACTCCCATTTGATTCAATTCCTTTTTTAGCTCGTTTAGTATGAATTATCCGCGTTAGTTAGATTTGGAGTAGTTGTTGCCCTAGAGTAAGTTCCTGTACGAGGTTATTAGGAGCTCGATTCTTTTAGGTGCCATTTTCTGGGAATGTTGACCTCTCTCTTGACCTGTGGGCTTATTTGCTTTAGTGCGAATTGACTAGACCTGATTATTCTTATGTGTTATTGTATTATGGTTGTTTCTTCATAGCATATGAAAGACTTGGTTTAAAATATCATTTTCGGTTTCAGAAATAGATTTTTAAGAACAATTTTGGCAACCTTGGCTTTCTCAGGAAAACTTGGTATATTTTATGAAATATTGAATTGAGATAAACTTTTATGCCCGAGGGAATGTGTTTAGAGTGGTTTTACTGGCATTTTAAACTTGCATGCCCGAGGGAAAGTGTTTCGGGTGATTTTACTGGTATTTTCAAACTTGCATGCCCGAGGGAAAGTGTTCCAGGTGGTTTTACTAATTATCATTATGGCACGGTTATTGAGATATGGTTTGGAATTGGTATACGGATATTGCAAGTCCACGATGGGTCCTGCCTTTGCAAGTTATCGCTGAAAGAAGAGTATACAGTACTATTGACACTTGGCATGAATCATATGGCATATCATGGCACGATTCCACCTGCATTAACCTATTAGGTGATTGTTAGTCACTATTGTCTGTTGTTTGTATTCTCTGGACTTATGGGGGTCTGGCTGGGTCTATTGTTTACTGGTTGTGCCTTCCGGGCTTATAGGGGTCCGGTTAGGTTATTCTCTAAATCTGTGTACCTTCCAGACTTATGGGGGCTCGTTTAGGTTGTAGCTACGTGCCTTACTTTTCATGTTTTTCGTTTCACTCAGCTCATTACTTTTCTACCTCATTATTTATAGCTATAACCTGTGTCCTTATATTGAATCCCTCTACTTCCCCTTTTTATTTTATTCACACTCTCTATGTTTTTATCTTACTGAGCTCAGTCGGCCTATGATGTCTACTGGGTACCGCGTGTTTTGGTACTCATGCTACACTTCTGTATCTTTTTTACTGATGCAGACCCTAGCATGAGTTATCACCGCTGACTTTGTCCTGGAACGAAGTTTATGATTCAGAGATCCAGGGTGAGCTTCTGGCGTCCAGAGCTGACTTGCCTCCTTCTAATTTGGGATTAGTCCCCTTTTTGTATATCCGAAGACTACCATGTACATTTGTATTTATCTATTACTCCTTACGTTGTAGTAGCTTTTGTACCGACGGATACCAGATTTTGGGAGTTTTTGTATGACTTACTCCTTGATTTCGCTTATTTTTGTTTTCTGCTCTTATTGTCCTATCGTGTATCTGCTTGTTCCGCTTCTATTATTGCGTATTGAATTGGCCCACTACTTTTTGTTCAGGGCTAAGGGTTTCAGCTTTCCTACTGGTGGAGTGTAGTAGGTGTCATCACAACCTCAGAAATCGGATTGTGACAAGCGTTGTTTTAATTTTACAACTTTTTTTACCAAAATTCATATTAAAATTAAATAAAATATGAGAAATAAGCAAAATAAATGTAATATAAAAATCAAATACAAAAATTAAATAAATAGAGAGATAAAACGAATGTACCAAACGTGTGCATAAAACCAAACGTATATACCAAAAAGCCAAAAATTGAGAAACGTAACTTGAAGCTTGAAAATTTCTCCAAAATAATTCGCCAAACTCCAAAGCGTAATTACTAAAAAATCTAAAAATATATTTAAAGAGATTATGATAGTAGTAGAGAGAATGAGAAAACATAGATGGGAGAGTAGATGATTTGTGAAAATAATTAAGGATTAGCTGTATTTATAGTTTAGAAATAAGATCAAAGTGTATTTTAGAGAACTTTGGGGCTAATAAAAAGTGTAGGGAGTAGGGGGTGTATTGGGGGGGGGGGAGTATTGAGGGTTTTCTAGCTGTTAGGGTGGGGGCCACTAGCTATTTGGCGAGTCCAGAACCTAAATAGGGGTCAAAATCGGATGTATGTGCCCTTTTGAAAAAGTAACCAAAATAGCAATAGCGCACTAAATTAGTGCGCTATACCCCAATTCACAGATGGAACAATGTTAATAGATGTTAAGTGCTATTGGGGGTATAGTGCACTAAATTAGCGCACTAAATTAGTGCACTATATCTCCAACATAGTCAACTCATCTTCCCCAAAACAGAATACTTTCAGGCGGTCCCCCCCCCCCTCCTTTTTTTTTAAAAAAATCGTTTCAAGCTTTTGGGAAGCTCCGATCCCACTTAGTTTTATCAACAAACTCCGTTAACAAGTCGTTAGAATGTATATTCTTTGCGGGAACGAAGATTTGGGGCTTGAAATTCTCAAAAAAGCCCCCTACACGAAAATCAATTTTACGTATTTTCTCTTTAAACTTTTATTAATTTTTATTTACTTTTCTATTTATCATTTACAATGTTAGATTGTTAGTTTTCAATTTTTACCCTAATGAAATACGTAGTATATAATTTGGTTTGTAATTGAATTTTTTGGGTTTGTTGTTTAATTTTGTAGTTGAATTTTTTGGGTTTGTAGTTGTATTTTGGGACTAAATTTAAGTAACTGACGGAATAGTTATTGAGTTAATTAATAAATTAACCATGATTAATTGACGAAATTAGTTGACGGAATATTTTGCCTTGTACTTGTGAATTTTAAACAAATTTAAGTTATATTGTTGGAAGTATAGTAGATGTGAACGATTTAAATTACTATGGAATGAAAGTTGTAGTAGACGTGAAATATTTGCTTAATGAAAATTTAAGTGTAACACTTTTAGATATGGTATCTAAATTACAAATTTGATTACAAAATAGAAGAATAATAAAAGTACTATAGACAAATAGATTTGGATGGTTGCTTAGCATTATTTCATAATGTATCATATTGTATAGATTGTATAGTTTTTCATCGTTACGTAATATCCAACATCAACAATTTGAAGGTTAAATCAACATGAAAAATAGGGTAGGGATAGAGCTAGTATAAAAACGTAAGGTAAATAATAGAAGAAAGAGGTAACAATGTGTAAGACCTGTTAAAAAATGAAAAATGCTCTATGATATAGTTTTTTACATTTATAGAGCTCGATTAACCTTTGGGGTGGTTTAGGGAATCGTAAGCAAAAAAAATTGAGAAAATACTTTTCCAACAATAATTAAAAAATTGTGGTGCTTATTATTATTATTATTTTTATTTTATAAAGCATTAGTTTTGAAAAAAAAAATTGTAAGTTGATCACTACATTCATAGACCAAGATAATTTAATTTCATCAAATTGATTATGTAGTGTAAATCAGCTAATAAAGTAAGAATATTCATCATAAGAAGACTGTTTAAACGAAGAAAAGTAAAGCGAACTAGAGTTTAAATATTTTAAAGTGAAATTCAAATAAAATAGCATAATATTTAAGTTGAAACTAAACTTATAATTTACTAGAAAAGGAGTGTATTAGCTTAAGAACACTCTCTATTGAATCACAAATATATATAACTAGAGTGGCTTTGATTTAAATGATTAACAATAGCTAATAAGTATTAAGATATGAAAATTAATTTTATAAATAAATTAATTATATATATTTAAATATAAGTGTTGTAATTGATAATTAATAATTACTTCATCTATTGTTAATAAAAAAATATTTATATGCACTTTTTAATAATAAGATTACTTAAATATGTTTAACTTTGTTAACGAACAATGTAAATCTAAAAATGAAACAAATGTACAGAGGAAGGGAATAGTTAATTTGATTAATTTTAGAATTAAATTTAGTTAGATTAATTTAGTATTTTTAATTTAAAGTTCAAGTATTCAAGAACAACACGTTCTAGGTTTATATAATTTGACTTTTTTTATGTTGAATCTGTCTTGTTTATGTTCTTACTCCCAATACTTTTAATCACCTCTGGTGGCAATAGAAAAAGTTGGGACCAATATACTTGTATACCAAATATGTAGTTTGACTAAAAATTATAAATCGAGAAATTATTTATTAATTATAAACAAATAATTAGCAATTAATAATTAGTAATTACTGAATGGTAAATTTAATTTTTAAATAACGATTAATGATTATTGAAATTTTATTAGTGATTTCATTAGTATTTAATGATTATTAATTGAGATTTTGTAATTAGTATTGTTATTTGTTTAATTGATTATTATTATATTTATATTAAATAAAAGTTTTAGTTTATTACATTTAAATTGCTTATTATATTTGAATACCACACATAGCTTTAAAGTCATTAAATGTACTTAATAATATAATAGAGGTACATAATAATTCAATTAACATATGTTTTATGATATTAAAATGATTAAGAAGTAAAACATTAACAAGTAAAAATTCGTTTAGAATGTAATAAAACAAGTAAAAAAATATGTAAAGGTAGAAATTAATCTACACATATTTAAAAATATTAAAAAGATATTATCATAAAAAAATTATCATTAAAAATTGACTAAAAATAATAATAATATGTAATTGTAAATAAGAAATTATCATAAAGAAAACTCATTGTCCTAACAATTCGTGCTTCCTATAATGTCAAATAAATATTAAAGTTAAGAGAACTTAAGAGAATCATAATTTTTCGTACTAAAACACTACATTTCTCAATAACATCTTCATTGTCCTAACACAATTTGTGCTTCCTATAATGTCAAATATAATATTAAAGTTAAGAGAACTGAAGAGAATCATAATTTTTCGTGCTAAAACACTACATATCTCAATAACATCTTCATTGTCCTAACAATTCGTGCTTCCTATAATGTCAAATAAATATTAAAGTTAAGAGAACTTAAGAGAATCATAATTTTTCGTGCTAAAACAATACATTTCTCAATAACATCTTCATTGTCCTAACAATTTGTGCTTCCTATAATGTCATATAAATATTAATGTTAAGAGAATCATAATTTTTCTTCCTAACTATCTCAAAATCATTAGAGGTACTATTCATTATGGAGCCTGTTGTTCATTCTGGACCCGTAAACGATACACTGCTTCAGTTACAGGATATAAATAGGTCACAGAAGTTGTGGACTGGTTTGTTACATATGGACACCACGTTATCCCCTCAGTCAGTCGATGAGTATTGGAATGTATTCTGCATCCATCCGCCAGATATTCGTGTCATGCACTATCTATCTCTGGCTAGGTTTGGCTCACTCATTCGAGTGGGTCGCGTTCAGTTAGATGATGACCTCCTGAATGTTATGATCGAGCGGTGGAGGCCAGAGACCCATTGTTTTCACTTACCCTTTGATGAGGTGACGATTACACTACAGGATATCCAGGTCCTATTTGGATTGCGGATCGATGGTACAACTGTGTATATTTAGGATGATACACAGCGTCATTTAGAGTGGCATACTCTACTAGCCGACTTGATAGGGTGTGTCGTAGAGGATGATGATAGGTCTGGTAGATCACAGATTAAAGTTTCCACTGTCATCGAGGACTTACAGCATCAGCTACATCAGGATCCTATCACCGATGATACTCCATTGGACAGGGTTCATAGGATTACCCGCTTGTATATTCTAATTATTTTTGACGGGATCTTATTTTCGAACACCTCTGGGAACTTGTGAAGCCTAGGCTTTGGATTGGAATAGTGACGCTAATTTTGGTCGGCGTACTCAGCTAATCAACACCCGGAGTCTCTCTGGACTCCGGTACTGCACTGGATGATGCCCCACCTGCTTGGGAACATACCCTCTCCTGTCGCAGCTGCTCGTCTATCACAGACCGCTGCCTCGCAGTATCCAAATCAGTCTCCTCGGATGATTTCTTTCTGTGCTTCCTCTTCTTCGACCTCTTCACCCCACTTTCACCTGCTTATGGTTCATCAATTTTCAGCGGTCGACCCAGCAAATCTACTATCGGGGTATCTTCCTCCTAGTCCACAAAATCCGAAGTCTCATCACTAGGTGCCTTTTCTTGCTTGAGGTCGGTGATTTCATCCTTCATCTTTTTCAGTTCAACATCAAATCTCGCCAAGTCCGGGATGCTCAATTCATTCAGCTTTGCATCCATCCGAGTTTCCATGGAGTCGACTCTTGCACGTATCACCTCATACGCCTTCAGAGCCTCCCGTATTGCTTTATCAATGGTGGGCTTGAACAAGTCCGTCCAAGCTGAAATTTGCTTATCAATCTATTTATGCTTTTACACCATTTTAGCAAAGTTCTGCGGATTCATATGATATTCCGGTGGTAGGGGAGGCCTCGAAGCAGTGCCAGAGATTTCAGCAGTAGCTCTAGTGGTTTGTGAAGTCTTTGGATCAAACATAGCAAGAGGCATCTCTATGCCGGATGGAGTGTCAGTTGCCTCGGAGGTGGTCGTGGTTGGTTCCTCAAAAATCCGAGGCTTGTGAACCCTCAAATCGAACGTAGTGTCATCCCTTGATTTGTCAATATTTTGCTTGGATGACGCTGTCACTTGATCATCAATACCACCCATTATTGGTACCTCCGCATGCCTGCATAACTAAGTAACCAGACATGGGAACGACAAAGAAGAAGTGGTCTTCATGGCCCTGGTTCTAATCTCGTCTGCAATTATCATTCCGAAATTTATGACATACCCGGCTATAACACTTGCCACTAGGATGGCTCTTCCCTCATCCATATTAGCATCTCCTCCTGTAGGAAAGAGTCTGAGTCGCACGGCAACCCACCAGAACTCTGCGACGAAGCTCAGTGATTGCTTCGATATTCGTTCCCTCTGGGTTAGCCACGATGGTGAGGCATCGGTCAATGTCCGTGCTAACCATGGTCTTTGCTGGTATATGTTGGCAATATTGTCATGAAACTCTGACATATCAGGTGGGGGAATATATTTTAGGCCAAAGAGTACTCTGTTGATCGTTTCTCGGGAAATGTCCACCTGTTTACCCCAAACCGGAACCATGTCCTGCCTTGGTTCTGATTTAACTCCCTTTCCTTTTCGGCTTTGGTATCCACCAATACCAAATAGTTGGCATAGAATTCCTTGACTAGTGCTGGGTAGTAGAATCCAGGAGGTGTGCTCATCCACTCAAGCTGATACCTCTGAAACTGTGTCTGAAGAACTCGATACTCTGGTATATCCGTGGTGATGATTTGCACTTCCTCAGCTATCAGTCTTTTGTGGCTCCTTGACTTTGTTGGGGTAAGACCGTGGGCGCCCTCTCTGCATTTTTAGTAGCCTCAGTACCACTCACATCCTCTGGACTAGAACTGGAGCTACCACTTTCTTCAGATCCATTTTCACTTCCCGACCCACTGCTAGATGACCCACTCTCCTCCTCAGACTGGGAGACTTTAGTGTTTCTCCATTTGGATAGCCTAGTCTTGTAGGTCGGGGCCTCAATTGCTTCTTCCTCGCTACCCAATTCATCTACTAGCGTCCGAGTGGTAGCGACTCTTTCTTCCTCTTTTGTGCTTGACCATGAGGTGGTTGTTGTTTAGGAGCCATGTACCTTGATTTTTGTGATATATGAAGAAAAATTGTTTTCCTTTTACTTGAGTCACAAGCACGGAGGAAGATTACCCGTCGACTAAAATTTCCGACTTTCGCATTTTGGGAGATTAGAGGAAAGGTTTAGGGAGAAGATGAGTTGGTGTAGGTGGGGATGATTTGGGAAAGAAGGGGTTTTAGGAGGAGAGAAGATGAATGAGATATGAAGATGTAAGGGATGAAGGAACAAGGAGGAGGAGATGAAGGAACCATTTCAAATTTGAAACGGGTTCCTTCGTTTGGGGTATTAGGTGTGTAGTGGGTCGGGTTGGTGCAGGGGCTTGAGGGTTTGGGTCGGGTCGGTCCCCAATTTAAAGAAAAAGTTACTTACCTGATGTGGTGTCCCGAGTGATGGTCCGTCAGCCACCTTGAGGCCCGTCACTTGGCACATCTGACTTATCCAGTGCCCCCTCTTTCAGAGGGGTTATTGTTGGTGGTTGGTGTGATGGGTCATCACAAACTTGGCGGACTGTTTCCTGACCCGTCACCATTAAGCAGTAATGTCCCAGCATGGGACTCGTCTTGGTGGCTTGTGTGGCGGTCCGTCACCCACTTGGTGGTCCGTCACATGAGCCGTCGCTCATGTGACTGCTTTCTTTTATCCCTGCACACTCAACAAATAAGTTAACCAATTCCAACCAGCAAATTATCCTAAAATTACAATATAACAACAAATTATGGGTTGCCTCCCATACATCGCCTGATTTAACATCACGGCACGATGCAGATATCTTGATTACTCAGACTTCATCAAGATATACCAGAGATAGGCTATTTACCTCCTCCGGGAGGCCAAGATATTGCTTCACCCTTTTCCCATTGGCTTTGAACAACTTACCATCCTTGTTTTCAAGTTCAACCACGCCAGATGGAAATACTTGGTGTACTTTGAATGGCCCGGACCATTTGGATTTGAGTTTTTCGGGAAATAATTTTTACCTAAAGTTGAACAACAACACCAAGTCCCCAACTTTGAACTCCCTTTTCTCAATCCTTCGGTCAAGGTATAGCTTCATTCGTTCCTTGTAGAGAGAGGATCTCTCATATGCTCACAAACGAAACTCATCCATCTCATTCAATTGTTCCGACCTTAGTTCCAATGCATCTTTCTAACTGAGATTCAACTTTTTGAGCGCCCAAAGGGCTTTGTGCTCAAGTTCCATGGGCAAGTGACAAGCTTTACCAAAAACAAGTTGGTAAAGGGACATACCTATTGGCGTTTTGAACGCTGTTCGGTACTCCCAGAGTGTATCATCCAGCTTCCTTGCCCAATCTCGCTGGTTCACATTCACAGACTTTGCCAATATCTCTTTAATTTCATGGTTTGACACTTCGACTTGCCTACTTGTTTGTGGGTGATAAGGCATGGCCACTTTGTGTTTCTTTACACCATACTTAGCTAGAGCGGCCCGAAACACTTTGTCGCAAAAATGTGACCCTCCATCACTTATGATTGTGCGGGGGGTGCCAAACCGAGCAAAGATGTTTCTTTTCAGGAAAGCCACCACATTCTTCCCTTCATTATTGGCTAAAGCAACTGCCTCTACCCACTTTGAAACATAATCAACCGCTACGAAGATGTAACGGTTCCCATAAGAACTGTCAAATGGGCCCATGAAATCTATCCCCTATACGTCGAACAATTCAACCTCCAGTATAGTAGACAGTGGCAACTCTTGCCTGCGAGAGATTTCTCCTCTTCTTTGGCATTGATCACAAGATTTGGCAAATTCATATTCATCTTTCTGAATTGTTGGCCAATAATAACCACACTGTAAGATTTTTCGGGCAGTTCGATCACCCGCTTGATGGACTCCAACTGGGGACGAAAGACAAGCTTGCAAGATGCTTGTTATTTCCACCTCTGGTACACATCTCCTTACTAAGTTGTCAGCACACAGCCGAAATAAATACGGGCTCATCCCAGAAAAAACTTACTTGCATTATGTAGGAATTTCTTCCTTTGGTAGAAGTTCAAATCTTTCGGCATCATGTCACTCACCACATAATTTGCGAAATCGGCATACCATGGCACCATATCAAGTGACGCAGCCAATACATGCTCATCCAGAAATGCATCATCAATCTTCGATTCATCTACTACTTTCTCTTTACTCTCGAGTCTGTACAGATGATCCGCCACTTGGTTTTCACAACCTTTCCGATCTTTGACTTCAAAGTCAAATTCATGAAACAACAATACCCATCGTATTAGTCGCGGCTTTGCATCCTTCTTGGCCATTAAATACCTCAAGGCCGCATGATCTGTGTGCACCACCACTTTTGTACCAAGTAAATACGCTCTGAATTTCTCAAAAGCATACACAATTTCTAGTAGCTCTTTTTCTGTCACCGTGTAGTTCTTTTGCGCCCCATTCAATGCCTTACTAGCATAATAAAATGGGTGAAAAAGTTTGTCTCGCTTCTGCCCCAGAACAGCTCCGAGTGCAACACCACTTGCATTACACATTACCTCGAACGGTTTGGACCAGTTCGGGAAAATTATAATAGGAGCAACCACTAACTTTTCTTTCAGGCACTCAAACGCCTTCAAACACTCAGCATCAAATACAAACTTAGTCTTCTTTTCAAGCAACATGCACAAAGGGTTAGCAATCTTAGAGAAATCCTTAATGAATCTTCTGTAGAATCCGGCATGACCAAGAAAGCTCCTCACACCCTTTACTGAGATGGGTGGAGGTAGTTTCTCAATGACCTCGATCTTGGCCCTATCCACCTCTAGACCTCTCACAAATATTTTGTGACCCAATACAATGCCTTTCTTCACCATGAAATGACATTTCTCCCAATTTAGAACGAGGTTTGACTCTTCACACCTTTGCAATGCCTGACCCAGATTAGCCAAGAAATCTTCAAATGCATCACCCACCACAGAGAAGTCATCCATGAAGACTTCAAATGTGTTCTCAACCTAATAAGAAAAAATAGACATCATGCATCTTTGGAATGTTGCAGGAGCATTGCACAGACCAAAGGGCATGCGTCTGAAAGTGAACGTACCGTAGTGGGAGGTGAAATTGGTCTTCTCCTGAAATTCTGGGGTGATGGATATTTGGTTGTGTCCCGAATATCCATCCAAAATAGTACCAACCCCTGCCAGCTAATCTATCTAGCATCTTATCCATAAAGGGCACGAGGAAATGATCTCGGATAGTCCAGGAGTTGAGCTTTCGATAATCCATACAGACTCGCCACCCCGTGACAGGTCTTAATGGAATTAGCTCATTTTTATCATTTGCCACTACAGTCATTCCTCCCTTTTTGGTAACACATTGAACCGGGCTTACCCATTTGCTATCAGAGATTGGGTAAACCACTCTAGCATCGAGCCATTTGATGATTTCTTTCTTCACCACTTCTTGCATCAGTGGATTCAGCCTTCGATGATGCTCAGTAGTGGGAATGCAATCTTCTTCTAACTGTATCTTGTGAGTGCAAATACCTGGCGGGATGCCAATGATATCCGTAATGGTCCAGCCGATTGCTCTCTTATATCTCCTCAGCATGGACAATAAGGCTTCAACTTGTGTTTCCACAAGGTCTGCCGCAATGATCACAGGTAAGGTATCATTATCACCCAGAAATGCATACCCTAGATGGCCTGGAAACTCGTTCAATTCTAACACCGGCACCTCCTCAATAGAAAGCTTTGCAGGAGGTGTCGGCCGGTTCTTCAAATCAAGATCTAATTTCTTTAGGGCATAGAGTATGACCCCATCCCAACAAGAGCATTCACAATTTCTTTATAATCTTCGATGTTCTCACATCGAAGTTCATCATAACCGCTTCCAAAGTCTCTACAATAAATCTCTCTTCAACGGATACTTCCAAATCAGTTTCAGCAACAACATCAATAACCGAGATGACACTCATGTCCTTTGGTTGCTTCATTGACTTGCACACATTGAACTTCACTATTTCATCATTCAACCTGAAGGTAAACTCGTTGCTCTCCATATCTACTAACACTCTTTCGGTTACGATGAAGGGTCATCCCAAAATAATGGGGACTTCAAAGTCCACTTCGCAATCCAAAATCACGAAGTCTACAGGAAATATGAACTTTCCCACCTTCACAAGCACATCATATAATATGCCCACCGGTCATTTAACCGATCTATCAGCCATCAACAATCTCATAGTCGTTGGTTTGGGGGCTCCTAAACCCAACTGCCGGTAAATGGCCAATGGCATCAATTTTATGCTAGCCCCCAAGTCACAAAGAGCTTTTGTAAAATTAAACTCACTTATGGTGCAAGGAATAATGAAAGCAACCGGATCTTCTTTCTTTTGGACTAGCGACCTTGATGAAATGGCGCTACAATGGTGGAGGTTGTCTTTCGGTTCAAAACATACCAACCTCTTCTTTGTGATCAAGTCCTTCATGAACTTGGCATAATCGAGCATTTTTTCAAGCGTATCCACCAGAGGGATATTCACAGAGATCTGCCTGAGCATGGTTATGAAATTGTGGAATTTCCCGTCTTCCACTTCCTTCTTGATCTTATGAGGAAAAGGAGAAGGAGGATTTGACATTTGTTTTGGAAGTATTTCAACGTCCTTGCTCTTCTCCGTGAGCACTTGCGTAGCATCCTCTATCGAAGTGGGTTTTTCAACATGCATACCCGCACCCTCATCAATCACCTTCTCATCATCAATGAGTTCATCTTCATTAATAACATCATCTTTCTGCTTTTGAATTACCGGATGTGATTCTGGTAATGCCCTACCACTTCTTGTAGTGATCGCCATACAATTTCCATCGTACCTCGGGTTTTGAATGGTGTCACTCGGCAATGTACCAACTTTCCTTTGATTCAGAGATGCTAAGATTTGGCTTATTTGTTGCTCCAACTACTTTATTGAAGTGGAATGTGAATCCACCAACTGACTCATTGATGATAGTTCAGATTTCATCTCCTTCACTCCGGAGTCTGTAGATTCCACCTTCAACAACATCTTTGCCATTATGTTCTCCAATTTGGACGTCCCTGTCTCATTGCTAGCTATTTCCTTATTACCAGGTGGTACGTACAACCCACCTCTATCAGTTTTATTCTTCTAGTTCCCCTGATCACGATCTCTGTAGCCAGCTTTTTCATAGTAGTTGTCCTTCTGATAGTTCTGACCTTGGTTTCCCTGGCCATTGGCCTGGAAACCCCCAAATAATTAACCTCCTCATCAGATTCAGACTTTGCTGCTCTACCTTGGTAACCCACAGCTTTCACTTTCATCATACCTTCTAACAACAAATGTTTTGTCAGTAGGTCCATTTGCATTTTTAGATGGGCCATATCTCCCGCTCTTCCTCTTTCCTGCGCTTCTCCGCTGACATACCAACTGCATAAGTGCTAGCAGCTACCTCTATATCTAATGTATGCTAGGCCCTGTTGGTTTTATTACGCCGGTCTAAAATACATGTGGCATCGATAAAGGTAAGACCCATAAATGCTCCACCTACTGCATTATCCAGCGTCGGCTTGGTATCTAAATTCAGTGCCCTGTAGAATGTCTGCATCAAAAAATTATCAGTCAACTAATGGTTTGGGCATTTTGTCAGCTTTTTCTTGAACCGCAACCAGGTCTCATGTAAGGGCTCATGTGGTTGTTTCCTGAAATTGCTAATTTCGTCCCTCAACTGTATCATCCTAGAGGGAGGAAAGAACATTTCTAGGAAAGATCCTTTCAACTCTCCCCAGGTTGTTATTGAATCGAGAGTTAGCTCAGTCAACCACATTGCTGCTTCATCAGACAGAGACAGTGAGAACAACCTAAGCCTGATGGCCGTCTGATTCACACCCGGCAATTCAAATGACTTGCAGATGCTCACAAAATTCATCAGGTGCCTGTTAGGGTCATCACCTGCCACACCATGAAACAACCCTCTCAAATTCACTAGTTGGATCATTGTGCTAGTAATGTTGAACTTGGCCCCGGGCGCTAGTGGAGGAAGAACAATGGTGCCCGTAGCACCAGCTCCATCCAAGTCGGTATTGTCATCATCATCCAAAGCATATTGCCTTGGCTGCTATCGACCTCCGCCCCTCTGTTGCTGCCTTTGATTCGCAGGGGCTACATTTTCAACATGCTCCGTAGCTCTACCATCACCCATTGCAGCCTGGTCATCTAAGGCAATGTCATCCTCAATATCCTCAGCATTCAAGTGATGCTGAACCTGTTGAGCCTGCTGAGCTGCAGCGAACCTTGCTGCCTCTTGTTGTTGTACATTCATCGTTTGCGTTAGCGTTCTTGCGAGCTCGGGGTCAGAGGGTAATATTAATTCACCCGAGTGTCGGGTACTTGGCATGCACAACTCTGTACCCTATAACAAACAAAAACAATAAATGAAAGTAAGTCAGGAAAGTATGATTAAAAGTCAACCAAACACACCGGACTTAATAAGCTACTGTACTCCCCGGCAACGGCGCCAAAATTTGATATGCCCAAATTATAACTCTGTTAAGAAGCATAATCGGTCGTTGTCAAATATAGAATCCAACAAAGGTTGGGGTCGATCCCACAGGGAATAAGGTGCAAATTAAGTCGTTAGTAATTTAGTTGACTAGTAATCTATAGTTTCCGGTAATTTGGAGGGGGGTTATAATTATCAATTTCAAACAAGTTAAATAACAACCAATGAATTTTCAAGAGTTTAAAATTAATATGAGAAGTGAACTAGGGAAGTGTTAACCATGGTGTCGTAACAAATTCTATTTAGAGCTTAGTCGGGTTCTTTCCATATGTCTATCACGATGTGATTGAATTCATGTTATCATCTAAGCGTGTCTCAACCAAATAGAAGAATTTTCTTTTCAATTCTCTTGAACTTGAAAAGGTAAAATTTCTCATTTCAATCAAAAACATCAAGTAGATTAATCTTGCTAAAGCATTAATCATAAGACGAGAGTTAAAAGTCTCGAATCCTCGTTGTTAATCAAATTTTTCCGGTTTTAATCTCTTAGTTCAAGCAAATTAAACCTCGGCATGTCCTAATGTTTGCAACAATTAGAAAACATTAATAATGCAGGATTACCAACGTGAAAGACATATAAATTAAACCCAATGCTACCTGGAATCTATATTGTCACTTTTGCCATGGCTCCCACAACCCTAGTTGTGGGAAGTTAGCCACCCATGCTTGCAAAACAAAGTAAATAAACAAAGGTATTCATATGAAGAAGAGAGTATTCTTACAATGTACAATTAGTACGTTACTTTGACTTTTGTAGAATCCAAGCACCAATGGTGAAAATCCCAAAGAAGAAGACAAAGATATTGTTTTTCTTCGTTCTTTTCTCTCAAAGTCGCTCAAAATATAGTTACAATTGCCAAATATCTAGTGGTAAAAATAACCCTAACACTGGGTATTTATATTAGTCCAGGAAAATAAAGTTCCAAAAATAGATTTGGGGTCCCATTTTTGATCTTGATGGCTTCACTTGACGGACCGTCAAGCCTGTGGTGGACCGTCAGGTGAACTATCACACCTATCCAGTGTACTCAGGCTTCTGTCTCCACTTGACTTCTTGGTGTGATAGCCCATCGGGCTTGTGGCGGGTCGTCGGACCACCATCGGTCTTAGGCAGTGTTTGAGCCTCGACTGGCAAAGCTTGACGGCCTCCCTAACGGTCCGTCAGGGCTGTGACGAGCCGTCACTTGAGCCATCGCCCCTATCTAATGTTGTTTGGTTTGTTGTTCCATCCTGACGGCTTGGTTAATGGTCAGTCACAGGTGTGATGACCCATCAAGCCAACCGTCTGCCTTAAACAGTGGGGACTCTTTGAGCATCTTTACTTCCTTTTCTATTTCTGTCTCCGTTTCCTGCAAATATAACATAAAAACATCAAAAACCACAAAGGTTGCTTGAAAACTTACGAATATTCTTAGTTAGAGGCGTCAAATATGCCATAGAATCTCGGCACATTAGAGGCCAGAGACCCATTATTTTCACTTACCCTTTGGTGAGGTGACGAAACTACAGGATATACAGGTCCTATTTGGATTGCGGATTGATGGTACAACTGTGTATATTCAGGATGATACACAACGTCATTTAGAGTGGCGTACTCTACTAGCAGACTTGACGGGGTGTGTCGTAGAAGATGATGATAGGTCTGGTAGATCACAGATTAAAGTTTCGACTATCATCGAGTACTTACGGCATCAACTACATTAGGATCCTATCACCGATGATACTCCATTTGACAAGGTTCATAGGATTACCCGCTTGTATATTCTAATTATTTTTTATGCGATCTTATTTTCAAACACCTCTGGGAACCTGCTGAGCCTGCAGTTCCTTCCATTTTGATTGCATCTGGACCAGCTAGGCACATACAGCTTGGGCAGTGCTGTTTTAGCCTATTTATACAGGTCACTTTATATGGCATCTATTGGTACTGTTAAGGACGCTGCTGGGTTTCTTCCTCTCCTCCAGGTAACATTAATTATTGTATTACTTTCAATTATTAAAAAAGAATAATTATTTCTATTAGTTAACAATCTCAACTATGTGACATTTGGATTTGCACTTGGGAGAGGGTATTGCCATTTCAGCCTATACCTCATGCTTTGGGAGTTGAGGAGGTTGATGATATGCTTCCATATGCTAGGAGGTGGACTCAGGGTAATACGCACGGTGCCGAGTTGCATCACAACATTCTCCCCATGAGAGATCAGCTGGATCGTTTGACGGTTGACCAGGTAAGCCTTATGTGTAAGTTATGTAATTCTATATTTACTGATATTACCTTAGGTTAATTTTGATTACATATTTTATAATAGTTTCATTGGAACCCCTAGATGTCATCCTTCATACCTTGCCCAATTATTGCATTATCGATCAGCCGTTATGGTCGATACGGGTGGCTATTATATGCTTAGAGATGTTAGAGCATCATGCGGTCGATCGTGTGATGCGACAGTTTGGCCATCCATAGCATGTGACTGCGTTTCCTGATTGGATGACTGATCACTATACACATGATGATGGTTCTAGGATAGATCAGCCGTTTCTTGAGCTATTAGATACAGTGCATGATTTGTGGAGTCATTGTCATGCCCTGAGGCTACCCCTAGGTGTAACACGGGATCCAGGACCCGGGACCACGAGTACCCAAAGTTAACTCTTGGTCATAGCATAACTTAAACATACACAAAGAAATATAGCGGAAGCGTAAATAGCAGAAGTAGGCAACCAAGTCTATATTGAAATAGGGTCTAAGAGTACCAACTCTGGAATACAAAATACAAGAATCTAGCTATGTCTGAAGCCTCTAAATGACATAAGGAGTTGCTGGGACAAGACCCTAGCTAACTCAGGAATCCGAATAAAAGACATAAAAGTAACTAGCATAGCTATGACCCTCAGAAGATGAGGACTCACCAACAGGATCTGGATACCCGGCGTTGTCTAGCCACGAGCCTGAGAAAGAGAGCCTGGATCTGCATTATAGAAGGATGCAGTGCAAAATATGAGTTAGTACTATAGGACATACTGAATATGTGAGACATGCATGAATATGGTAAAAACATACTTTAAACATAATTAAACTAAGTTCATGTATCATAAGAGAAATCATAAGTAATGTCATAGTTTGAACATAAAATGAGAAATAGAAGAGCATAAGACTTAAAGCATTCATACGGAAGTTTCTCTTAACCGACATAAACTATGATGAGCTACATAGAGTCCAGTATCATACACCCACACCGAAAAAGGTTGTCCTAACCGACTAAGGTTAGAACCATATCTACCAGGATCCTGTCATAAGCCACAGAGGGAAACCTACAGTGGCAACATAGTTTTAGATTTTTGGTTATCTAGAACCCTCGTCGCTCAGTGCTATATACAACTCCCAAAACATACATATAGCTCAAAATATACTAATGACATATCTAATGCCAAATTTGTTTGAAAAGCGTAAGGACATATCTAATGTCATGCAAATTCAAACCATAGGTCTTAAAGCTTAGCACATCCACAATTCAAAACATACTTTCCTTTCTAAAGTCATAACTTGAATAATTTGGCATAAAATTTCATGATAATAGAGGTCATGTTATCTAAACATGCCAATTTTGCTTGAAATTATGTAATTCAATGAAATCATGCTAGAATTCATCATCAACATATGGGCTCTTAAAATCATGCAAGGAATCTTAATTAAAACATGGGTAATGAGCGAGGAATCATGAATTGATACTTTAAAACAAGACCCATAACTTTTCCCCAATTTGAGTAAGAACCCTAATTTCACAATTTGATAACCCAAAGTAAAAACATGGAGTTTTGGGCACAAGGGTGAAAGAAATTCCTTATTGAATACCCACATACCTGAATTGAATCTTTTCTTAGTCTAGTTTGAGGAGAATGGAGGCTTGAAGATGAACCCTTGATTTTGATCTTGAGACTTGGAGGAGAGAAGTTCTTTCTTCTTTTGGAATAGGAGTGAATAGAATGAGAAGAGATTAGGCTACTAGGAAATAAAACCCTACTAAAAATGGCCAAAATGACCTCACTTAAGAGTTAAAAGGATAGGGGAAAAGACCAAATTACCCCCAACTTAAAAATAAAAAGCTACAGAAAACCTTTGCCTCACGGGCTGCCCGACGGGCGTCGATCCCACGATGGCTCATCGGACAAAAGTGTCAGACAAACAAGTTGGAGGCTTGGTGTTGCTGGAAGATTCTGACGGCGGGTTCCCATGGTCCGTCATGATCACGACGCCCATCGGAGCGAGGGACAAGTTGGGTGAAGGCTGATGAAAGATCCCAACGATGGGATCCCACGGTTCATCGCTACTACAATGCCCATCGTGACCTCCATTTGGGCTGGAGGGATCTTGGCTCAAAGACACTGGCCATCGCCCATGGTGCGACTCATGACCCATCGGAGCTCTGATGCCCGTGGAGGCTACCCATGGGGTCCAACAGTTGAAGAAAAATTCTGGTTTCTAAGTTTGATACATGGTTTGAATTCTTGGTGTTACAATATCTCCCCTTTGGGATCATTCGTCCTCGAATGAAGACTAAGCAAGGAAAACTAGAGAGAAAATAGCCCAACCGAGAAAATAGCCCAACCAAGCAACAACACATGAAAACTCAAAGACAAACATGAAAACTGAGCTTTTAAACTTAAAACATGACTGAGCTAACTTCGGAAAATATGAATGCCTGCTATGATCGTGAGAGAAGATGCTGGATTAGGATCGGAGGGAAAACTTAAGTAGGGAACTATTACCTCAAGCTGAACTATATCGGAAGGAAAGAGATGAAGGTACTTAGATTTTAGGGCTGCCTCTGCTTCTCAAGTAGCTCCCTCAACTAGCTGATACCTCCAAAGGACTTTCACCAAAGTGACTTCTTTGTTTCTCAACCTCCGAATTTGACGATCAAGAATCTCCATGGGAACTTCCTCATATGTAAGTCTATCCTTCACACTCACATCCTCCAAAGTAACAATCAACGTCGGATCACCAACACACTTCTTTAACAATAAAACATGGAAAACTGGATGAACCACTTCAAAATCTATTGGCAATTCCAACTCATAAGCAACCCTACCAACTCTCCTCAGAATCTTGTAGGGACCTACATAGCGGGGACTGAGTTTCCCTTTCTTACCAAATCTCATCACTCCTTTCATGGGTGACACCTTCAGAAATACCCAATCATCAACCTCAAATTCCAACTCTCTTCTTCTCAGATCTGCATATGATTTCTGTCGACTCTGAGTGGTCTTCAACCTCTCCCTAATGATCTGAACCTTCTCCATAGTCTCATGAACCAAATCTGGACCAATCAAAGATTCCTCACCTACCTCAAACCAACCAATAGGAGATCTACAACTCTGACCATAAAGTGCCTCATAAAGAGCCATCTGGATACTAGAATGAAAGTTGTTGTTGTAGGCAAACTCGGTAAGAGGTAAGTGATCATCCCAATTACCTTTAAAATCAATCACACAAGCTCTCAACATATCCTCTAAAGTCTTAATAGTACGCTCTGCTTGGCCATCCATCTGTGGGTGAAAAGCCGTGCTAAGCTTAACTTGGGTACCAAGACCCTTCTGAAATGACCTATAAAACTGGGATGTGAACTGAGTACCCCTATCTGAAATGATAGACAATGGAATACCATGCAATCTGACTATCTCACGAAGGTAGAGTCTAGCATAATCTTTTGCTGAATCTGTAGTCTTGACAGCAAAGAAGTGGGTTGATTTAGTCATCCTGTCGATAATCACCCAAATAGAATATGATGTCTACGAGTACGAGGCAAACTTGTAATGAAGTCCATATTGATCTCTTCCCACTTCCAAATAGGAAGACCAATATACTGAGTCGTACCACCCGTTCGTTAATGCTCTACCTTTACTTGCTGATAGTTGGGACACTTAGCCATAAAACCTGCTATGTCTCTCTTCTTGCCATTCAATCAATAGACTTCCCATAGGTCACGGTATATCTTGGTGGCACCGGGGTGAATAGAATACCTAGATATATGAGCCTCTGTCAGAATCTGCTGTCTTAACCCATCTATGTCAGGAACACACAATCGACCCTGATATCAAAGCACACCATCTCCCCTTTGGGACAAAACATCTACCCTTTGCTTATGGATTGTGATAAATGCTTAAATCATACTCCCCAAAGATGGAGGCACATCGATCGTCAAGCAAAATACATTTATAAGTACCCAACAGGTGTCGGGTCATACCCACAGAGACTTCATGCTAGCTATATGAAAATTGTATCGAAATGAGTTCACAAGGAGAGTAATTGTTTAAAAACACAAAAGTAAAAGGTTGATGGAATTGAGATTTTGTCACTATAATCACAATTCGAATTAAAGCAAGTAAGTAAAATGGGTGTACCAAATTGAGTAGGAGACTAGGGACGTGTATCCAATGAGGCTTTAATGTGGGATAGGGTGTTTGCCTTTTCACACTTATTCTCGCTTATTGACACAAGTAGCATTGGTCATGGGTATGGTTGTTTATCTCTCGATCAACAACCATATATCCGATAATACCAGTTAGAGCATCATTGGTTAAATGAACAAGCAACCAATATCTAGCTTGGAGAGGTCACACTATCTCTAGCTTAGACCCTTAAGTGGGTGATTCTGTCGATATGAGCTATTTCTAGCCTTAAATCTAAATAGAGTCCCAAGTTTCCACTAGTAATCTCACATATGAAACCATGAAATTCTCTTTCAAGCAAAAACATAGTCAAGTAATGAAAATTAATGTTTGTAACCACCCATTTTAGGATTAAAACCTGATGAAACTACTAGACCCATGTTAAATAAGCAATTATAAGCGAGAATAAACAACACACACACCCATTTGTCAAGCACCCATTATCAACACATCCCTAGACAAATGAAATTAGCCACTCATAATAAAAGAGTGATATATATCAAATGGGTAAGTCACAATACTTTTCATTCAAGCTTAATCTCAAGTTCTAAGATCAATTTGAGTACGCAAATGGTTAACCAAGATTTGGAAGAGAGAATAGATTGAAACCCTCTTCTTCTTGGTGAGGAAACTTCTTCTCAAAGTAAAAATCTCTTCAGAATATTCAGGACTGAAGAATGTTATTTACAATTATGCCTTAATTGGATTTATACTTTCCCAAAATGTCACTAAAATTCAGGACAAAATTGCCCTTCAGGTGGTGTGAGATGCAACTTGTGGTTCGCATGTCGTGATGTACGTGTCACGCACTGTCTTCAGTTGAACCAGTGACTCAGTCGACTTAGGAGGCATCATGCAAAGTGGGTGTGGTTTGCACCATGGGTTGTGTGCATCGCACAAAGACCGCACCCCATGACAGGTCCTTTAGGCAATCCTAAGCTTCATGTGGTCGGAGGTGCTGAACGCACCACAGCTTGTGCGATGCGCCGCATCTCAGGACTGATTCTTTGTCTTTTTTTGATCACTTCACACTTCACTCCTTTTAAGCTCTTTTTGGGTCAATTTCCTTATTTTCTATCTTTGATCACAAGTACCTACATAGACATCAATAAAGGCCATAAGAACCTCTAAATCTCTTTAAAACATAGAAATAATTCATGGATATAGGCTCAATAAGTTGGTAGATTACTGACTTATCAAACCCGCAAACTTGAACTATTACTTGTCCTCAAGCAAGATAATCACAAGGCAAGGAATGAATTATGCTCTAGATTCAATCAAGGCACAAAGGACTGATCTATACTAAAAATTAAGAAAAAGAATAAACAAAAGACCCAATTACGATGCTCATCTCAATTTGAACCACCACAAACTCAAGGCATTTGGCCATTTCAAAACCTTTTCTAAAAGGAATTCATTTCTCATTCAAAATCAAGGGAATTTGTCATTCAAAACAAGACATTTAAGCTTCATAAGTCATTGGCATGGACCGTCAAGGTTTGCCTTGAGATTTGCCACACAACTTATCTCATTCATTCCCCATAATTGTGATAAGGACTTCATGTTTAAATTTGAGTGCATGATGCCACTCACCACAAGAGAGAATCCCACTCACAATCAATAAATTCACAAAATAGCGGGACTATAGGAGAACCAAGAAGACTCTCATTCTCTTAAGGAAGTTCAAGTGCATACGCACTGAACCATATGCTTTCCCTTCATGTAAATCGTCACTAATGTAGGGTAGCCAAGCTCGGAATCACCAAGGACTTGCGGGTTACGATGTTGGGTAGGGCTAAGGTGAGGATTTCATTTGGTTCAAGTGACTACACCTCCTTAATGCTCTTTGTTCTTATTTCGAACACCGCTCACGTTTTCAAATTTCAACTTCACCTTATTTCTCCCTCACACAGCCCAAGCTTCTCCTTTTTAATCATGATTATTCGACTCCTTGTATCGCCTTCATTTTCTAGAACCTATTTTTGCTTTGCATTTTCGCTCATTGGATTGACTTTTGGAGCATTTTTCAATTCAAACCTATGGTGATATTTTGCATTTGAAGTGCATTATTTTTCTTCTCTTCATTTAATCACATACACCCCCAAGCTTAGGCGTTTTCCTATGTTGTCTTTTAATTTCCCCCCCAAACTTAGGCTTTAGCCTACATTTCACTTTTAAGCAATTAGGGAGGACAGGTGCCAAGATAGAGATTCAAAAAGGTCAAGGTGTTAACAAGGTGTCAAAGAACGATTACAAGCTCAAAGGGGTTCACTAGGATTGATGTCATGGGAAGTCATTTGGGTGAAGTGGCTATCAAAAAAAGCCTAAGGTCATCTTTCAAGCTCGGTCACACTTAGAATTTTGACTTAAATCACATTTAGGGCAAGTTCTAGACAACACGCATGCATGAGAATCAAGGTAAATCGTCACCACACAAGGCATCATGCTACAAGACTTTTTTCATTAGTCTCAAAATCAATTGGGACAAATGATTTTTGACAAGCTATTCCAATTTTGTTACACACTCGTTTGTGAGTCAATCAAGCCAAAGCGAGAGTGTGCAAGTCATGACAAGAGAATGATTTTCCTCAAAAATTCATTTCCCTTCTTCCTTTTATTTTCAAAAACAATTTGCCAAGAGAAACTTTTTGGTAGGCCCATTTCGAGACAAGCAACTACGGACTCAATTTAAAACTAGAACTTGGCATTTTCCCTTAAGAAATTTGCCTCTCAATCTATCATAGGAAAACACCAACCTGGTTCGACACAAAAAGAAAAAGAAAAAGAAAGATAAAGAAAAGTTTTTCTCCTTGGGAAAGAACCATGGTATTAAGAAAACTCTTGGAGTTTATTGCTAAACTACTATTAACAGGGCGATATCCAGATTGCGCGCTCCTGATTCATTAAGAACAAGCCTCAGCGTAGGCCTTTAACGCATTTGCAAAGCACAGGTAGTAAGACAATGGGCCATGTAACACCAACCCGACAACACAATTTCAACAACAAAAATCAAGCCCATCAAGGGTGCAAATAAGCTTAAAACAAAAGCATAAGCAAAAGGCCCGGCAAGGGCAATAAGCATCACAATCATCCAAAATATGCCCGACAAGGGCCAAATCAAATCTAGCAGAACTAAAATGTCAACAAGACCCGGCAGAGGCAATAATAAAAATAATATCTCAAGCCCAATCATGGGCACCCAACAAAAGCAAGTAAAGCCACCCCCTCCCCATAAAAGGAGCATTGACCTTAATGCTAATAGCTCAAGGGAAAGAAGGTGGAACTCCCTAGAGGACTAGGCCTCATCATCATCATTATTTGCAGTTGACACCTCTTATGAGGTTCTTCTACTCGGGCCACCACCACCCTTTTGGGAGTGCGCAGTAAGTGTGGAGTCTCAGAGAACCCTCTGAAAGTCAGGATTTTGATCATGATCCTCATTTCTGGGCTGCACATCATCATCATCTGCATAGGCTGCAAACAAGTCATCCAGGGGGCGGGAATGGAATGAGGTGGAGGTAAGGTGGTCAAATTTGCTTCTACCATTGGAGCTTTACCTTTGGCCTTGCCAACATCTTCCTGAAATGTTGTGATCGCCCCTTCAATGACATCTACCCTCTTGCACAGTGTGTTCAAGCTATCCACTACCCCTTGCACTGCAGCCTTGACAGGTCTGTTTATCATACCGGGTAATTTAGTAGCTAGGTTAGCAAGCTGCAGCTCATGGCTATGAGTTTTTTCCATCATGTTTTGAAGGACACTTTTGATCATCAAGGCAGTGGGGTCATGTGTACGTGCCTCAAAAGTAGCCCGGGTGGGAGATGAAGCATCTACTCCAACATCAAGCTCATCACTGTCAACTTCCTCCAACTGCTCAGTCCTTTTCCTCTTAAACCTGGAGGTGTCTTTGTCTTATTTCTTGTCCAGATCAATCACCAACTGCATAGGTGACTTTGTCGTAGCTGAAGTATAGGATGTCAGCCTTTGCACACAACTTGCTGATCAGTACCAAAAAAGGGAATGTGTCATTACCCCTGCATGCTTTCCTCCAAATTACCATGGCTGCTATTTTTCTGAAATTCACATTCTCCCCTGTTGATGAACGCTCAAATCAGGCTCCCCAGAGTTGGAGGTCACAGTGAGTGTGCAACAAAACAAAATTTATAATTCCCAATGGGTGTCGGGGTCGTACCCAGGGGACTTAGAGCTAGCTAAATGAAGATTATGTGAAACGAGTTCACAATGGAGTAAATGCTTAAAACGAGAAAAGTAAAAGGTTGGGGGAATTAGGATGTTGTCACTACAATCACAATTCAAATCAAAGCTATAAACGAAAGCGAGTGTACCAAATTGAGTAGGTGACTAGGGATGTGTATCCAATGGGGATTTAATCATAGGATAGGGTGATTATCAATTCACACTTATTTTTGCTTATTGACATAAGTAGCATTGGTCAAGAGTATGGATTGTTATCTCTTGATCAACAACCATATATCCGATAATCTCGGTTAGAGAATTATTAGTTTGATTAACAAACGACCAATCTAAGTTTGGGGAGGTCACATTATATCTAGCTTAGACCCTTAAGTGGGTGATTCCTTTGATAAGAGCTATTTCTAGCCTCAAATCTGGATGGAGTCCTAAGTTCCCACTAGTAATTTCGTATCTGAAACCGTGAAATCCTCTTTCAAGCAATCACATAGTCAAGTAATAAAAATTAATGTTTGCAACCACCAATTTTAATATTAAAACTTGGTGAAACTACTAGACCCATATCAAATAAGCAATTACAAAGATGAATTAACAACATCCACACCCATTTGTAAAGCACCTATCATCAACACACCCCTATACAAGAGAAATTAGCTACTCATAGCAAAGGAGAGAGATATACCAAATTGGTAAGTCAAAATCCTCTTCATTGGAGCTGAATCTCAAGTTCTAAGCTCAATTTGAGTACACAAATGATTAACCAAGAGAATGTATTTAAACCCTCTTCTCTTTGGAGAGGAAAACTTGTTCTCAAGGCAAAAAGCTTTCTAAAATATTCAGGACTGAATAATGTTATTTACAATTGTGCCTAAATTGGCCTTTTATAGTTTCCCAAAATATCACTAAAATTTTAGGACAAAATTGCCCTTCGGGTGGTGTGCGGTTTGACATGCGGTTCACACGTCGTGATGTGCACATCGCACACCCTTTTCAGTAGGAGCAGTGACTTCAGCTAACTTTGGAAGCTTCATGCGAAGAGGGTGTAGTTCGCACCGTGGGATGTGCGCGTCGCACAACGACTGTACCCCTTAGAAGATTCTTCAGTGGCTTTTGTAGCTTCATGCGGAGAAGGTGCGGTTTGCACCTCAGCTTGTGCGTGTTGCATGGCCACTGCATCTCAGGTCAGAATCTCCAACTTTTCTGAACACTTCACACTTCACTCCTTTTTAGCTCTTTTTTGGTCCATTTCCTTGTTTCTCATCATTTATCAAAAGTACCTGCAAAGATATCAATAAAGGCCATAAGAACCTCTAAATTTATTCAAAACATAGCAATAATTCATGGATATATGCTCAATAAGTTGGTAGATTATCGACTTATCAAACCCCCATACCTAAACTATTGCTTGTCCTCAAGCAAGATACTCACAAGGCAAAGAATGAATTATGCTCTAGACTCAATTAAGGCACAAAAGACTAATCTATACTAAAAATATTTAAAAAAAGAGAATAAACAAAAAGACTCAATTACGATGCTTATTTCAATTTGAACCATCACAAACGTAAGGCATTTGGCCATTTCAGAACTTTTCCAAAAGGAATTCATTCTCATTTAAAATCATGGAAATTTTGTCATTCAAAACAAGACATTTAAGCTTCTCAAGTAATTGGCTGGACCGCCAAGGTTTGCCTCGATATTCGCCACACAACTTGTCTCAGTCATTCCCCTCAATTGAAATAGAGACCTCATGTTTCAATTGGAGTGCATGATGCCACTAACCAGAAGAGAGAATCCCACTCACAATCATTCAGTTCACAAACAATCGAGATTATGGGAGAACCAAAAAGACTCTCACTCTCTCAAGAAAGTTCAAGTGCATACACGTCTAACCATAGGCTTGCCCTTAATGTAAATCGCCACTAATGTAGGGTAGACAAGTTTGAAATCACCAAGAACTTTCGGGTTATGATGTTGGCTAGGGCTAAGGTGAGGATTTTCATTTGGTTCAAGTGACTACACCTCCCTAATGCTCTTTATTTGCATTTCAACACTGCTCACATTTTTCAATTTCAACTTCACCTTATTTCTCCCTCACACAACCCAAGATTTCTCCTTTTTACTCATGATCATTCAAACTCCTTGTATCGCCTTTGTTTGGTAGCACCTACTTTTGCTTTTCATTTTGCTCATTGGATTGAACTTTTGGAGCAAATTTTCAATTCGGTGGTATGCCTGAGCCGCCACTGCTTTTATAGACACGAATTCCGAATCCAAGGGGTACCTACCTAGAAAAAAAAGGGAAACTCAAACCTAAGGTGCGACCTTGCACTTTGAGTGCACTTCTTTTCTTCTCCTCATTTGATCACGTACACCTCCAACCTTAGGCATTTGCCTATGTTATCCTTTATTCTTCCTGCCCCTCCCAAACTTACGCTTTTAGACTACATTTCATTTTCAAGCAATTAGAGAGGATGGGTGCCAAGATAGAGGCTCCAAAAAGGTCAAGGTGTTAACAAGGTGCCAAAGAATGGTCACAAGCTCAAAGGTTTTCACTAGTGTTGAAGTCATGGGAGGTTATTTGGGCTAAGTGGCTATCAAAAAGGGCCTAAGGTCATCTTCTAAGCTTGGTCACATCTAGAATTTCGCCTTGAATCATATTCAGGGCAAGTTCTAGATGACACTTATACACAAGAATCAAGGTAAAGCCTCACCACAAAAGGCATCACGCCACAAGACTTCTTTCATTAGTCTCAAAATCAATTGGGACAAATCATTTTTGACAAGCTATTCTGAGTTCATTACACACTCATTTGTGAGTCAATCAAACCAAAGCGAGAGTGTGCAAGTCATGATAAGAGAATGCTTTTCCTCAAAAGTTCATTTCCCTTCTTCCTTTTATTTTCAAAATAATTTGCCAAGAGAAATTTTTTGGTGGGCCCATTTTTAGACAAGCAACTGTGGACTCAATTCTAAAACTAAAACTTGGAAATTTCCCTTAAGAAAGTCGCCTCTCAATCTATCATAGGGAACCAACCTGGTTTAACACAAAAACATAAGGAAATAAAAAGAAAATAATCAAAACTTTTGCTCCTTGTGAAAGAACTGTGGTATTAAGAAAACCCTTGGAGTTTATTTTTAAACTACTATTAACAAGGTGATATCCACATTACGCGCTCATGATTCATTTTAAAACAAGTCTTTAGCGTATTTGCAAAGAACAGATAGTGAAATAATGAGGCATGTAAGACCAACTCGGCAACACAATCCCAATCAACAAAAATCAAGCCCGACAAAGGCACAAATAAGCTCAAAATAAAAACAAAATAAAATCAAAGGGCCCGAAAAGGGCAATAGCATCACAATCATCAAAAATACTCCTGACAAGGGCCAAAATAAAATCTAGCAGAATATCCTCAAGGCCCGACAAGGGCAATTAAAACTAATATCTCAAGCCCCTTCACGGGAACCAACAAAAGCAAGTAAAGCCACCCCTTCCTATAAAAATAGAATTGCCCTCAATGTTAATAGTCAAATGGTAAGAGAGTGGAACTCTCTGGAGGACGAAGCCTCATCATCATTATCATCTACAACTGTCTCCTCATCTGAGGATTTCCCACTCGGGCCAGCACCACCCTTTCTGGATTTCACAGAAAGTGTAAAGTCATGGAGAACCCTCTAAAAATTTGGATTCTGATCATCATCTAACTCTTGATCCTTATCGCCAGCCAGAACATAATACTCATCCGCATAGGCTGCAAATAGGTCGTCCAAGGGTCCGGGAATTGAACAGGGTGGAGGCAAAGTGGTCAAATTTCCTTCTACCACCTGAGCTTTACCTTTGCCCTTGAGAACATCTTCCCGCAGTGTTATGATTGACCCCTCTATGACATCGACCCTCTTGCAAAGTGAGTTCAAGCTATCCATTACCCCTCGTACTGCATATTTAATAGCCCTATTTATCATACCGGGTAGCTTCGTGGCTAGATCGGCCAATTACCACTCATGGCTATCAGTTTTGTCCACCATATCTTGAAGGCTACTTTTGGTCATAGAGGGTGCAGGGGCATGTGGGTGTGCCTCTGAAGTAGTCCAGGAGGAAAATGAAGTGTCTGCTCTAGCACCAAGCTCATCACTGTCAACCCCACTCAACTGCTCAATCATTTGCCTCTTAAACTTGGGGGCATCCCTATATGTTTTCTTATCAAGGCTGATAGTGCTAATAGCATGAGTGAACTTGTCACAACTGAGGATGGGGACATCGGCCTTAGCACAAAGCTTAGTAATCAGCACCAGGAAGTGGAAGGAGTCATTTCCTCGATGAGCTTTTATCCTTATCACCATAGCCTCTATTTCCCTGAAGTTCACATGCTCCCCCATCATAATGGCCGCAATTAGAATGGCCCCATCTTGGGTTATCATCTGATTTTTTTGGGAAGGCAAGTAACGGTTTTGAACAAGATCATACCAAAGGCGAGCCTCGAAGATCAAGGACCTCCTTGAAATATCTCCCCCCATAGTGGACCAAAGAGGGGAATCTTGAGCAATGATGGGGGATGTCTCCTGATATATCTTTAAGTCTGCCATCAACCTAGCTAGAAGTGCAGAATCAAGATCGATTGGATAAACCCAATAGATAGCATTAATGGCAGCTAGGATAACAGAAACTTTCTTGCCCCGGATGACAACTGCATTTAAGTTGGGGAACTTCTCCTTGTTTACTTTGTATCCCTTGGAATCTTGTGTGGCTTGATAGGCTGTAAAGAATTCTCAGACCATCTCCTCAAAGTATCCCCCGGGTACATCCTGAAATGGCTGCCACTCTCGATTAGAAAATTATTGATGCATGTTGGGAAGCTCACTCCCAACTTCCCCCAGGTTAAAACTCTGCTCCACAATGAAAGTTCTATTCTTGTCCCGCTTATAGTAGGCCTTCATGCCTTCCACCCCAAAGAGAAGCTTTGATACTTCCGCTGCAGTAATTTTCCTTGGTTGGCCTCCCGTGTTTGTCCTACTAGAAGACATGTTCTGCATACAACGATTGTGAGCCAAAAACCAAAACAAAACCTAAGAAGAAGTTACCAAACTACAAAGTATGGAATGCAATGGACTAGAAAAACAAAGTAGGCGACTGATGGTTTGTGCGGACCATATGCGAAATACACTAGATGGAGTGCCTATCGCATGTGCTAGCGCACAAGATATCAGAATCCTATATGAGTTTTTCCATCGAGGTGCGAAGGTGGTGCAATTTGCACCATCCAAAGTGCGTGTCGCACCATGCGTCGCCCCTCAAAGCAGTGATTAGTTTTCTCTTTTCAACATGATATGATGCCTTATGCGACCCACATATCAAGATCTATGCATCGCATGCAAAACGCATAAAGGCACAATTGGAATTTTTGGTTCCTTGTGTTTTTGTGAATTCCGCATATGATCTATAGAGTAAGATGTACTTAGGCACTTGGCACCATTCAACAAACCCATCAATATTAACAAAGGGGGCAAGGGATATTATGACCACAACTTTCGGGTACTTAGACTTCCTTGGATTTCCATTAACATAACAATAAGCAAGAAAGGAGCTCAATGACTTCCCTTAAGATGGACGTTACCCCATCTATCATTGAGATCATCAAGACCTCACTTGCAACAATGGGTACCAATAATTTTAGCAATAATTAACCCCCTCCCTGCAGTAGATCATAAACCCCAAATATAGTGCTCAATCAAGAATCATGGGTATACAATCAGCAAAATTCATCCTCAAGAGTCAATTTTCAATCAAAACCTCATGAAAAATGATGATTTGCCCTTAAGAACGACGTCACCTAATTTGTCACCGGGTCAAACCTTTCATCAATCATAAGTGGGTTATTCAGACTTCACCCCAAGCACTGATTTCACAGCTAAAAATTGCTATCAATCAACATTCATTAACAAAATTGAAGTTATACCAAGTTGACACTAAGCAATATCATCAACATAACTCAAAATTGGGGGCCCAAAATTTACAGATCTTAGCAAAAATCAACATGGTAATTCTATTAAGCATGCTTCACAATATGAGTTCTCATCCTTCATAAAAACAAGTATTTAACATCGGGGAACTTACCACAAGTGAAGATTATAAAGGGAGGAGTGAAAATTGAAGTTTTTTGGACTTCAACAATGGTGACCCAAGCAGACCTCACCAGAGAACGATGGAGACAGTGGTGGTGTAGCAGTGGAGATGGTTAGGAGAGAGGACAAGTAGATTTTGGGAAAAGTAGAGAGGTTTATGGAAGGTTTTAGGAGAGAATTTTGAGAGTTTGAGAGAAAAGATAGTGGAAAGAAGGAGAAGAGAGGCAGTTTTAAAAAGAAAAGAAGAAGAAAAGTTTAGCCGAGTCATCTTTGGGTCGGGTCGGTCAATGAGTTAGGTCAATTAAAATTCAAATTTACCTTCCATGTGCCACGACATGTGATTCGCACCAGCCTTGGTGCGGACCGCATGGCATTTTGCACATCGCCCTTTTTTCTCCCCTAGTTTACCCAGGTGTCTGTTTTTCCATGCAATGGAGGTTCGACGCGCACTTGGGCTCGTGTGGTCTGCACAGCCTAGTGCACGTCGCCTCCAATTTTTCAAATTTCCTTCAGGCATTCGGATTTGGTATGTGGTGTGTTGTGTGACACGCACTATTGCTTGTGTGGTCCGCACAGTCTGTTGCACAACTCATTTTTGCCCTGCTTTCCCTTGTTCATTTTTCCATCCATGCATTCCCTACAAACACACCAAAAATAACAAAAGATAACCAAAAATAAATAAAGAAACTTGGGTTAGTTCCCAAGCAGCGCTTGATTTAACATCGCGGCATGATGATATACCTCAATCAATCATTCTTTGGGTTGGTGATGGTATCACTAGGCAATGTCCCTTATATCCTCGGGTTGTTTTGGCTTGAAAGGTGGTTCATTTGGGCCTCAAGATGCTTGATCGAGGCTGAGTGGGAGCTCATAGTTTGGTGAAGTGTTGAGACTTCACTCTTTAACTCGCTCACTCCCATATTTATGGTGTCCACCTTTTTAAGAACCAAGGACAACATGTCCTCCAACTTGGAATGGTCGGGGTTGCTTGTGCCCGATTGGTAGAGAGAGTCCGCCTTGTTTGGAGGGATATAGGGATTTGAACTCTAGTGATTGATACGATCACCATCCTTATCTCTATCCCACTAATTCACGTCTCTTTCTTTGTCTAGAATCCAATCTTAGTTCTCCTTCTTCGAGCGATAATACCCAGGACGAGAACCCACCAACACAAAGCACAGTTTACCATCAACCACTGTCATCAAATCATTATTACTCGCTTTGATTTCCGGTGTACTCACCGCATTCACTGTCCTAGCACCACCAGCTCCCATTACATGCTTGGTCATCAAATCAATTTGTGTCATCATTTTGTCCATTGTCTCATCACGCTCCTCATCCTTCTTCCTTCTTTCAACAACCAAGATGGATGAGGGTCCTCCCGAAGTTGGAACATCAACTTCTCATGTATGCCAAGCATGATTGGTTTTGTCATTCGCTCTAACAAAGTCGAGGCAATGGAAAATTCTTAGTCCATGAAGATGCTACCTCCAAGGTTGTCAGCCACTGACTTATTTAGAGAATTCAATGACCGATAGAAGCTTTGTAGCAATACGTTGTACGACAACTCATGGTTTGGACACAAGAGAAGCTTTTTTTTTAACCTTAACCAAACTTCATGTAGAGGCTCATCCGGGAGTTGCCTAAAGTTGGTAATCTCATCTCTTAGCTTCATCATTTGAGATGGAGGAAAGAATCTTGATGTAAATACCTCAACCAACTCGGCCCAAGATGTGATAGAGTCTTCTTCCAACCACGTTGTGGCTTCCCCCGTCAAGGAAAAAAGGAATAGGCAATCGGGTGGACTCTTGGGAGATATGTTGAAAAATGAATGGTTGGAAAATCTTCACAACATTCCGAATATGTCAGTTGGTATCTTCATATGCTGCTCCACCAAATAGGCCCTTTATTTGGATTAAGTGGAGCATGCTGCTAGTCACATGAAAGACAGCATTTCCCACTGTGGAGGGTAGGCGGATTTCACCCACATCCCTTTGCATCATAGGTTCAGCCTCGTTGGCCTCCATGAAGCCATTAATTCTCTCATTATTATTGGCCTCATTCATAGGCTAGCCTGCTTAATCACAACATAAACAACAAACAAAAGTAAAAGAAACAAACACTCTCAATGTGACTTCAAATCAACAATCAAAAATAACTATCAACTCAAGTCCCCAGCAACGACACCATTTTTTATGAATGCTCAAATCATGCTCCCCAAAGTTGGAGGTCATGGCGATCGTGCAGCAAAACAAAATTCATAATTCTCATTGGGTGTCGGGGTCATACCCAAGGGACTTAGAGCTAGATAAATGAAGATTGTGCAAAACGAGTTCACAATGAGAGTAAATGCTTAAAATGAGAAAAGTAAAAGGTTGGGGGAATTGGGATGTTGTCACTACAATCACAATTCAAATCAAAGCTATAAACGAAAGCGGGTGTACCAAATTGAGTAGGTGACTAGGGATGTGTATCCAATGGGGCTTTAATCATGGGATATGGTGATTGTCAATTCACACTTATTCTTGCTTATTGACATAAGTAGCATTGGTCAAGGGTATAGATTGTTATCTCTCGATCAACAACCATATATCCGATAATCTCGGTTAGAGCATCATCGGTTTGATCAATAAACGACCAGTCTAAGCTTGAAGAGGTCACATTATATCTAGCTTAGACCCTTCAGTGGGTGATTCCTTTGATAAAAGCTATTTCTAGCCTTAAATTTGGATGGAGTCCTAAGTTCCCACTAGTAATTTCACATCTGAAATTATGAAATCCTCCTTCAAGCAATGACATAGTCAATTAATGAAAATTAATGTTTGCAACCACTAATTTTAGGATTAAAACTTGGTGAAACTACTAGACCCATGTCAAATAAGCAATTATAAAGATGAATTAACAACACCCACACTCATTTGTCAAGCACACGTCATCAACACACCGTTAGATAAGAGAAATTAGCCACTCATAGCAAAGAAGAGAGATATACCAAATGAGTAAGTCAAAATCCTCTTCATTGGAGCTGAATCTCAAGATCTAAGCTCAATTTGAGTACACAAATGATTAACCAAGAGAATGGATTCAAACCCTCTTCTCTTTGGAGAGAAAAATTTGTTCTCAAGGCAAAAAGCTTTCTAAAATATCAAGGACTGAAGAATGTTATTTATAATTGTGCCTAAATTGGTCATTTATAGTTTCCCAAAATGTCACTATGATTTTAGGACAAAATTGCCCTTCAGGTGGTGTGTGGCGTGACATGTGGGTAGCACATCGTGATGTGCACGTCGCACACCCTCTTAAGTCAGACCAGTGACTTCAGCTAACTTTAGGAGCTCCTTGCGAAGGGGGTGCGGTTCGCACCTTGGGATGTTTACATCGCACAACGACCGCACCCCTTAGCAGATTCTTCAGTAGGTTTTGCAGCTTCATGCGGAGAAGGTGTGATTCGCACCTCGGCTTGTGCGTGTTGCACGGCCAATGCATCTCAAGTAATAACCTCCAACTTTTCTGAACACTTCACAGTTCACTCTTTTTTAGCTTTTTTGGGGCCATTTCCTTGTTTCTCATCATTTATCAAAAGTACCTGCATACACATCAATAAAGGCCATAAGAACCTATAAATCTATTAAAAATATAGCAATAATTCATAGATATAGGCTCAATAAGTTGGTAGATTACTGACTTATCACCTGTCATGATGTCAGCAACTAGAATGGCCCCCTCTTGAGTTATCTTCTGGTCATTTTAAGAGGGTAGGAATCGGATTATGACGAGATCATACCACAGACGGGCATCAAAGTGCATAGTTTTCCTCAAGATATCACCTCCCACAGTGTCCCACATAAGAGTAGAAGGAGCAATGATAGCAGCAGTTTCACGGTATGGTTTCATTTCTGCTTGCAACTTAGCCATGAGAGCTGGTGCAGGTTAGATTGGGCTTTTCCAATAGATGGCATTGATGGTAGCGGGGGTAATGCACACTTTCTTGCCCCTAACCACAACTAAGTTTAGGTTGGAGAATTTTTCTGCCGGCCCTCTATACCCCTTTGAATCTTACGTGGCTTGATAGGCTACAAAGAACTCCCGCACAACTTCCTCATAGTATCCCTTAGGGACATCTTGAAAAGGGTACCAATCTCGTTCAGCAAATTGATGGTGCATTTTGGGAACCTCAGCCCCTATTTCCCCTAAGTTAAAGCTCTGCTCTTTGTTGAATATTCTAGCCTTATCCCGGGTGTAGATGGCCTTGCTTCTTCTGCGGCAGGCAATTTCCTTGGTTGGCCTCTCGTGTTTCTCCTGCTAGAAGACATGTTCTACATCCATAGATTGTGAGCCAAAACAAAACAAAAATCAAAAAAGAAGTTAACAAACTAAAAAGGTTGGAATGCAATGGACTAGAAAAACAAAGTAGGTGACTGAAGGCTTGTGCGGACCACATGCGAAATGCACCAGAAGGAGTGCGTGTCGCATGTGCTATCACACGAGCTAACAGAATCCTAGAGGGATTTTTCCATCAAGGTACGAAGCTGGTGCAGGCCGCACCATCCAAAGTGTGTGTCGCATCATGTATTACCCCTCACAGTAGTGACTGGCCTTCTTTGTCAACAAAGTGTGATGCCCTGTGCAACCCGCACATCAAAATATATGCATCACATGCAAAATGTACAAAAATTAGAATTTTTGGTTTCGTGTGTTTTTGTGAATTAAACATGTGATCCGTAGATCAAGATACACTTAGGCACTTGGCACCATGCAACAAACCAATCAACATTAAATAATGGAGGCAAGACAAATTCTGACCACAACTTTTGGGAACTCAGACTTCCCCAGATTTTCGTTAACAACAAAAACAAGCAAGCAAAGAACTTAACGACTTCCCTTAAGATGGAAGTTACCTCGTGTATCATTGGGAACATCAAGCCCTTACTTGCAATAATGGGCACCAACAAATTTTTGCAATAATTAACCCCTCCCCGCACAAGTTCATACACCCAAAGAAAAAATTTCAACAAGGAATCATGGGTATACAATTAGAAAAAATTCAGCCTCAATAACCAATTTTCAAACAAATCTCATGACTAACGATGGTTTACCCTTAAGAACGACGTCACCCAATCTATCATCGGGCCAAACCATTCATCAATCACAAATGGGTTACTCAGACTTCACCCCGAACACAGATTTCAAGGCCAAAATCACTACCAATCAACATGCATTGACAAAATTCAAGTTCTACTAAGTTGACAGTAAGCAAAATTATCAATACAACTCAAAATTGGGGACCCAAATTTTTGGAACACACCCATAATAAACATGGCAATTCTACTAAGCATGCTTCACAATATGAGTTCCGAACCTTCATAAATACCAGTATTTAACTTTGGGGAACTTACCACAAGTGAATATTAGAAGGAGAGGAGTGAAAATTGAAGCTTTTTATAGTGCAACAATGGTGACCCAATCAACTCGCCTAGAAAGACTTGCGGCGGAGATAGTGGCAGAGCGGTGGAGATGGTCGGGTGAGAGGAGGAGAAGATTTTAGGGAAGTTTGAGGGATTTAGAGAGAATTTTGAGAGAGAAATTGAGAAGTTAGAGAGAAAATATGGTGAAAGTGGTGAAGGAGGCGGGTTATAGAAGAAAAATATAAAGAAAAGTTGGCTGGGTCGTCTTTGGGTCGAGTTGGTCAACGGGTTAGATCAATTAAAATTCAAATTTACCTTTTGTGTTCCAAGACGTGAGATTCTCACAAGCCCTCGTGCAGACCGCATGTCATTTCGCATATCACCTTTTTCTCCCCTGGGTTTGCCCAGGCTTCTGGTTTGCCATGCGATGGAGGTACGACGCACACTTAGGCTCGTGCGGACCGCATGGCCCAGTGCACGTCATCTTTAATATTTCAACTTCCTTCCAAGCACTATATTTTGGCATACAGTGAGTTACGCGACTTGCACAATTGCTTGTGTGGTCCACACAGTCCTTCGCACAGCCCATATTTTCACTTGTCCATGTTTCTACTCTATGCATTCCCTAAAAACATACCGAAAACCATAAAATATAACCAAAAACAAAGTAAAGAAACTTGGATTTCCTCCTAAGAAGCACTGGATTTAACATCGCGGCTCGACGATACTACCTCAAATCACACGTTCTTTGGATTGGTAATGGTATCACTAGGCAGCGTTCCCTTAATCCTAGGGTTCATTTGGCTTGAAAGGTGGTTAATTTGTGCCTCAAGATGCTTGATCGAGGTTGAGTGAGAGATCGCAGTTTGGTGAAGTGTGGAAACTTCACTATTTAGCTCACTCACTCTCGTATTTATCATATCCACCTTCTTGAGAACCAAGGACAACATGTCCTATAGCTTGGAATGACCGGGGTTGCTTGTGCTCGGTTGGTAGAGAGAGTCCTTCTTGTTCGGAGGTATATAAGGATTTGAGCTCCGGTGATTGAAGCAATCACCATCTTTGTCTCTATCCCTCTAATTTGAGTCCCTTTCTATATCTCATATCCAACCTTGGTTCTCTTCCCTCGGACGATAATACCCGGGATGAGAACTCGGTGACACAAAGCACAATTTACCATTGACAATTGTTATCAGCTCAACATCACTCGCTTTGATTTCTGGTGTACTCACAACATTCACCACTTTCGCACCACCTACTCCTATTACCTTCTTGGCTATCAAGTCAATTTATGTCATCATCTTAGCCATTGACTCATCCCGCTCATCATCACTTTTTCTCATTTCATTGGTCAAGATGGATGAGAGCATTCCCAAAGTTGGCATATCCTCTTCTCTCATATGCCAAGCTTGGTTGGTTTGGTTTATTCGTTCTAACAAAGTCAAGGCAATGGGAAATTCTAAGTCCATGAAGGTGCCACCTCCAAGGTTGTCAGCCACTGACTTATTTAGAGAGTTCAATGACCGATAGAAGCTTTGTAGCAATACGTTGTTCGACAACTCATGGTTCGGACACAAGAGAAGCTTCTTTTTGAACCTTAACCAAACTTCATGTAGAGGCTCATCCGGGAGTTGCCTAAAGTTGGTAATCTCATCTCTTAGCTTCATCATTTGAGATGGAAGAAACAATCTTGATGTAAATGCCTCAACCAACTCGGCCCAAGATGTGATAGAGTGTTCTTCCAACCACGTTGTGGCTTCCCCCATCAAGGAAAAAAGGAATAGGCATAATCGGGTGTACTATTGGGAGATATGTTGAAAAATGAATGGTTGGCAAATCTCCACAACATTCTGAATATGTGAGTTGGTATCTTCATATGCTGCTCCACCAAATAGGCCCTTTATTTTGATTAAGTGGAGCATGCTGCTAGTCACATGAAAGACAGCATTTCCCACTGTGGGGGGTAGACAGATTTCACCCACATCCATTTGCATCATAGGCTCAGCCTCGTTGGCCTCCATGAAGCCATCAATGCTCTTATTATCATTGGCCTCGTTCATAGGCTATCCTGCTTAATCACAACACAAACAACAAACAAAAGTAAAAGAAACAAACACTCTCAAAGTGACTACAAATCAACAATCAAAAATAATTATCAACTCAAGTCCCCAGCAACGACACCATTTTTTATGAATGCTCAAACAATGCTCCCCAAAGTTGGAGGTCATGGTGATCGTGCAGCAAAACAAAATTTATAATTCTCGATGGGTGTCGGGGTCGTACCCAAGGGACTTAGAGCTAGCTAAATGAAGATTGTGCTAAACGGGTTCACAATGAGAGTAAATGATTAGAATGAGAAAAGTAAAAGGTTGGGGGAATTGGGATGTTGTCACTACAACCACAATTCAAATCAAAGCTATAAACGAAAGCGGGTGTACCAAATTGAGTAGGTGACTAGGGATGTGTATCCAATGGGGCTTTAATCATGGGATATGGTGATTGTCAATTCACACTTATTCTTGCTTATTGACATAAGTAGCATTTGTCAAGGGTATAGATTGTTATCTCTCGATCAACAACCATATATCCGATAATCTCGGTTAGAGCATCATCGGTTTGATCAATAAACGACCAGTCTAAGCTTGGAGAGGTCACACTATATCTAGCTTAGACCCTTAAGTGAGTGATTCCTTTGATAAAAGTTATTTCTAGCCTTAAATTTGGATGGAGTCCTAAGTTCCCACTAGTAATTTCACATCCGAAACTATGAAATCCTCCTTCAAGCAATGACATAGTCAATTAATGAAAATTAATGTTTGCAACCACTAATTTTAGGATTAAAACTTGGTAAAACTACTAGACCCATGTCAAATAAGCAATTATAAAGATGAATTACCAACACCCACACTCATTTGTCAAGCACACGTCATCAACACAACGTTAGATAAGAGAAATTATCCACTCATAGCAAAGGAGAGAGATATACCAAATGAGTAAGTCAAAATCCTCTTCATTGGAGCTGAATCTCAAGATCTAAGCTCAATTTGAGTACACAAATGATTAACCAAGAGAATGGATTCAAACCCTCTTCTCTTTGGAGAGGAAAACTTGTTCTCAAGGCAAAAAGCTTTCTAAAATATCAAGGACTGAAGAATGTTATTTATAATTGTGCCTAAATTGGTCATTTATAGTTTCCCAAAACGTCACTATGAATTTAGGACAAAATTTCCCTTCAGGTGGTGTGTGGCGTGACATGTGGGTCTCACATCGTGATGTGCACGTCGCACATCCTCTTAAGTCAGACCAGTGACTTCAGCTAACTTTGGGAGCTCCATGCGAAGGGGGTGTGGTTCGCACCTTGGGATGTTCGCATCGAACAGCGACCGCACCCCTTAGCAGATTCTTCAGTAGGTTTTGCAGCTTTATGCAGAGAAGGTGCGATTCACACCTCGACTTGTGCGTGTTGCACGTACACTGCATCTCAAGTAAGAATCTCCAACTTTTCTGAACACTTCACACTTCACTCTTTTTTAGCTCTTTTTGGGTCCATTTCCTTGTTTCTCATCATTTATCAAAATTACCTGCATACACATCAATAAAGGCCATAAGAACCTATAAATCTATTAAAAACATAGCAATAATTCATGGATATAGGCTCAATAAGTTGGTAGATTACTGACTTATCACCTATCATGATGTCAACAACTAGAATGGCCCCCTCTTGAGTTATCTTCTGGTCATTTTGAGAGGGTAGGAATAGGATTATGACGAGATCATACCACAGACGGGCTTCAAAGTGCATAGTTTTCCTCAGGATATCACCTCCCACAGTGTCCCACATAGGAGTAGAAGGAGCAATGATCGCAACAGTTTCACGGTATGGTTTCACTTCTTCTTGCAACTTAGCCATGAGAGCTGCTGCAGGTTAGATTGGGCTTTTCCAATAGATGGCATTGATGGTAGCGGGGGTAATGCACACTTTCTTTCCCCTGACCACAACTGAGTTCAGGTTGGAGAATTTTTCTGCCGGCCATCTATACCCTTTTGAATCTTACGTGCCTTGATAGGCTGCAAAGAACTCCAGCACAACTTCCTCATAGTATCCCTTAGGGAAATCTTGAAAAGGGTACCAATCTCATTCAGCAAATTGACGGTGCATGTTGGGAACCTCAGCCCCTACTTCCCCTAAGTTAAAGCTCTGCTCTTTGTTGAATGTTCTAGCCTTATCCCGGGTGTAGATGGCATTGCTTCTTCTGCGGCAGGTAATTGCCTTGGTTGGCCTCTCGTGTTTCTCCTGCTAGAAGACATGTTCTACATCCATAGATTGTGAGCCCAAACAAAACAAAAATCTAAAAAGAAGCTAATAAACTAAAAAGGTTGGAATGCAATGGACTAGAAAAATAAAGTAGGTGACTGAAGGCTTGTGCGGACCACATGTGAAATGCACCAGAAGGAGTGCGCATCGCATGTGCTATCACACGAGCTAACAGAATCCTACAGGAATTTTTCCATCAAGGTACGAAGATGGTGCAGTCCGCACCATCCAAAGTGTGTGTCGCATTATGCGTTACCCCTCACAGTAGTGACTGGCCTTCTTTGTCAACAAAGTGCGATGCCCTGTGCAACCCGCACTTCAAAATATATGCATCATATGCAAAATGCACAAAAATTAGAATTTTTGGTTTCTTTTGTTTTTGTGAATTAAACATGTGATCTATAGATCAAGATATGCTTAGGCACTTGGCACCACGCAACAAACCAATCAATATTAAATAAGGCAGGCAAGAGACATTTTGACCACTAATTTTGGGTACTCAGACTTCCCCGGATATCTGTTAACAACAACAATAAGCAAGCAAAGAACTTAACGACTTCCCTTAATATGGATGTTACCTCATGTATCATTGGGAACATCAAGCCCTTACTTGCAATAATGGGCACCAACAAATTTTTGCAATAATTAACCCCTCCCCGCACAAGTTCATACACCCAAAGAAAAAATTTCAACAAGGAATCATGGGTATACAATTAGAAAAAATTCAGCCTCAATAACCAATTTTCAACCAAATCTCATGACTAACGATGGTTTACCCTTAAGAACGACGTCACCCAATCTATCATCGGGCCAAACCATTCATCAATCACAAGTGGGTTACTCAGACTTCACCCCAAACACAGATTTCAAGGCCAAAATCACTACCAATCAACATGCATTGACAAAATTCAAGTTCTACTAAGTTGACAGTAAGCAAAATTATCAATACAACTCAAAATTGGGGAACCCAAATTTTTGGATCTCACCCAAAATAAACATGGCAATTCTACTAAGCATGCTTCACAATATGAGTTCCCAACCTTCATAAATACCAGTATTTAACATTGGGGAACTTACCACAAGTGAATATTAGATGGAGAGGAGTGAAAATTGAAGCTTTTTATAGTGCAACAATGGTGAACCAATCAACTCTCCTAGAGAGACTAGCGGCGGCAATAGTGGCAGAGCGATGGAGATGGTTGGGTGAGAGGATGAGAAGATTTTAGGGATGTTTGAGGGATTTAGAGAGACAAATTGAGAAGTTAGATAGAAAATATGGTGAAGGTGGTGAAGGAGGCGGTTTTAAGAAGAAAAAGATAAAGAAAAGTTGGCCGAGTCATCTTTGGGTCGGGTTGGTCAACGGGTTAGGTCAATTAAAATTCAAATTTACTTTTTGTGTGCCAAGACGTGAGATTCTCACAAGACCTCGTGCAGACCGCATGTCATTTTGCATATCACCTTTTTGTCCCCTGGGTTTGCCTAGGCTTCTGGTTTGCCATGTGATGGAGGTACGACGCACACTTAGGCTCGTGCGGACCGCATGGCCCAGTGCACGTCACCTTTAATATTTCAACTTCCTTCCAACCACTCTATTTTGGCATACGATGAGTTATGCGACATGCACAATTTCTTGTGTGGTCCGCACAGTCCTCCGCACAGCCCATATTTTCACTTGTCCATGTTTCTACTGTATGCATTCCCTACAAACACACCGATAACCATAAAAGATTACCAAAAACAAAGTAAAGAAACTTGGGTTGCCTCCCAAGCAGCGCTGGATTTAACATCGCGGCTCGACGATACTACCTCAAATCACTCGTTCTTTGGATTAGTGATGGTATCACTGGGCAGCGTTCCCTTCATCCTAGGTTTCATTTGGCTTGAGAGGTGGTTCATTTGTGCCTCAAGATGCTTGATCAAGGTTGAGTGAGAGATCGCAGTTTGGTGAAGTGTGGAAACTTCACTATTTAGCTCACTCACTCCCGTATTTATCATATCCACCTTATTGAGAACCAAGGACAACATGTTCTATAGCTTGGAATGACCAGAGTTGCTTGTGCTCGGTTGGTAGAGAGAGTCCTCCTTGTTCGGAGGTATATAAGAATTTGAGCTCTAGTGATTGAAGCAATCACCATCTTTGTCTCTATCCCTCTAATTTCCGTCCCTTTCATTATTTCGTATCCAACCTTGGTTCTCTTACCTCGGGCGATAATACCCGGGATGAGAACTCGTTGACACAAAGCACAATTTACCATTGACAATTGTCATCAGCTCAACATCACTCGCTTTGTTTTCTGGTGTACTCACAACATTCACCACTTTCGCACCACCTACTCCTATTACCTTCTTGGCCATCAAGTCAATTTGTGTCATCATCTTAGCCATTGACTCATCCCTTTCCTCATCTCTTTTTCTCATTTCATTGGTCAAGATGGATGAGGGCATTCCCAAAGTTGGCATATCCACTTCTCTCATATGCCATGCTTGGTTAGTTTTGTTTATTCATTCTAACAAAGTCGAGGCAATGGGAAATTCTAAGTCCATGAAGGTGCCACCTCCAAGGTTGTCATCCACTGACTTATTTAGAGAGTTCAATGACCGATAAAAGCTTTGTAGCAATACGTTGTTTGACAACTCATGGTTCGGACACAAGAGAAGCTTCTTTTTGAACCTTAACCAAACCTCATGTAGAGGCTCATCTGGGAGTTGCCTAAAGTTGGTAATCTCATCTCATAGCTTCATCATTCGAGATGGAGGAAAGAATATTTATGTAAATGCCTCAACCAACTCGGCCCAAGATGTGATAGAATCATCCAACAATTCTTCTAACCATACCATGGCTTCCCCCATCAAGGAAAAAGGGAATAGGCATAATCGGATGGACTCTTGGGAGATATATTGAAAAATGGATGGTTGGAAAATCTCCACAAAATTCTGGATATGCCGGTTGGCATCTTTATGTGCTGCTCCACCAAATAGGCTCTTCATTTGGATCAAGTGGAGCATGGTGCTAGTCACGTGAAAGATAACATTTCCCACTGTGGGGGGTAGGCGGAATGCACCCACACCCCCTTGCATCATAGGCTCAGCCTCGTCGGCCTCCATGAAGTTGTCAATGCTCTCGTTGTGATCGGCCTCATTCATAGTCTAGCCTGATTAATCACAACACAAACAACAAACAAAAGTAAAAGAAACAAGAAATCTCAAAGTGACTTCAAATCAACAATTAAAAATAGCTATCAATTCAAGTCCCTGGCAACAACGCCATTTTTGATAAATGCTTAATCGTACTCCCCAAATATGGAGGCACGATGATCATCAAGCAAAACACATTTATAAGTACCCAACAGGTGTCGGGGTTGTATCCATAGAGACTTGATGCTAGTTGTATGAAGATTGTATCAAAATAAGTTCACAAGGAGAGTAATTGTTTAAAAACACGAAAGTAAAAGGTTGGGGGAATTGTGATTCTGTCACTACAATCACAATTCAAATTAAAGCAAGTAAGTAAAACGGGTGTACCAAAATGAGTAGGAGACTAGGGATGTGTATCTAATGGGGCTTTGATATGGTATAGGGAGTTTGCCTTTTCACACTTATTCTCGCTTATTGACACAAGTAGCATTGGTCATGGGTATGGTTCTTTATCTCTCGATCAACAACCATATAGCCGATAATCCTAGTTAGAGCATCATCGGTTAAATCAACAAGAAGCCAATGTCTAGCTTGGGGAGGTCACACTATCTCTATCTTAGACTTTTAAGTGGGTTATTCCATTGATATGAGCTATTTCTAGCCTCAAATTTTAATGGAGTCCCAAGTTCCCACTAGTAATATCACATCCGAAATCATGAAATTCTCTTTCAAGAAACAACATAGTCAAATAATGAAAATTAATGTTTGCAACCACCAATTTTAGGATTAAAACTTGGTGAAACTACTAGACCCATGTCAAATAAGCAATTATAAGTGAGAATAAACAACACCCACACCCGTTTGTCAAGAACCCATTATCAACACATCCCTAAACAAATGAAATTAGCCACTCATAATAAAGGAGAGAGATATACCAATGGGTAAGTCACAATCCTCTTCATTCAAGCTTAATCTCAAGTTCTAATCTCAATTTGAGTACACAAATGGTTAACCAAGATTTGGAAGAGAGAATAGATTGAAACCCTCTTCTTCTTGGAGAGGAAAACTTGTTCTCAAAGTAAAAATCTCTTCAGAATAATCAGGACTGAAGAATGTTATTTACAATTGTGCCTAAATTGGCCTTTTATACTTTCCTAATATGTCACTAAAATTTAGGACAAAATTGCCCGTTGGGTGGTGTGCAACGTGACATGCAGTTCACATGTCGTGATATGTCACATCATACACTATCTTCAGTTGAACCAGTGACTCAGCCGACTTGGAAGGCGTCATGAAAAGTGGTTGCAGTTTGCACCATGAGTTGTGCGCGTCGCCCAAAGACTGCACCCCATGATAGGTCCTTCAGGGAATCACGATAAGTTTCATACAGTGGGAGGTGCGAAACATACCACGTCTTGTACGTGTCGCACAAGCACTGCATCTCAAGGCATATTCTTTGTCTTTTTTATCACTTCACACTTCACTCCTTTTAAGCTCTTTTTGGGTCCATTTCCTTATTTTCTATCTTTGATCACAACTACCTGCATAGACATCAATAAAGGCCATATGAACCTCTAAATCTATTCAAAATATAGCAATAATTCATGGATAAAGGCTCAATAAGTTGGTAGATTATCGAATTATTAGACTGCACCCTTCAACTGGTGCAAAATAAGATCACTGTCTTGCTTTTCTTTCACTTCAGCTACCAAAGATGATTCGGAACCATTCTGAATGATAACACCACCTTTCGTTGAATCCATAAGGCGGACTCCTAATTGAGAAAGTCGATGAACATCCTTAGCTAATTCCTTCTATTTGTCTTCAACCGAAGACACACTCCCCATAGATAGTCTACTAAGTTCATCTGGCATGACATTGGCCTTACCCGGATGGTAAAGTACACTCATATCATAATCATTAAGAAGTTCAAGCCATCTTCTTTGACGAAGATTCAAGTCCTTTTGAGTGAACACATACTGAAGACTCTTATGATCGGTGAATATGTCTACATGAACACCATACACGTAGTATCTCCAAATCTTCAAAGTAAAGACCACGGTCGCTAACTCAAGATCATGAGTAGGGTAGTTCTTCTTGTGAACCTTAAGTTGTCTAGAAGCATAACCAATCACCTTACCACGCTATATCAAAACACAACCCGAACCAATCCTAAAAGCATCACAGTACACCACAAAGTCATTTGTGCCCTTGGGTAGAGTCAACACTAGAGTTGTGGTCAACGGGCCTTTAATTCCTGAAAGTTCTTCTCACAAAGATCAAACCACTAAAATTTCACCTTCTTCTAAGTAAACTGAGTCAATGGGCAGCGATGGAAGAAAACCCTTCCACAAATCTCTTATAGTAACCAGCCAAACCCAAAAAGCTCCTAATATCAAATGGGGAAGTGGGTCTAGTTCTTTACCGCCTTTATTTTCTGCGAATCAACTCGAATACCATCTCTAGTCACAATATGACCCAGAAAAGCAACAGACTGCATCAAAAACTCACATTTGCTGAACTTAGCAAATAACTGTCAATCCTTGAGAGTTTGCAACATAATTCTCAAGTGGTCCAAATGTTCCTCCTCACTTCGAGAATATATAAGAATATCATCAATGAAAACAATCACAAATATATCCAAATACTGTTTGAACACACGGTTCATCAAATCCATAAAAGCTGCAGGAGCATTTGTTAGCCCAAAAGACATACCCACAAATTTATAATGACCATACCGAGTTCTGAAGGCTGTCTTCAAAATGTCACACTCTCGAACACGGAGCTCATGATAACAGGATCTGAAGTCGATCTTGGAGAAGTAACTGGGACCTTTAAGCTGATCGAACAAGTCATCAATACTAGGAATGGGATACTTATTGTTGATTGTGACCTTGTTCTGTTGATGGTAGTCGATACACATTTTGAGAGAACCATCTTTCTTTCGCATGAATAAAACTGGAGCACCCCATAGAGAGATGTTGGGTCGAATAAAACCCTTATCCAGGAGGTCTTTGAACTGCTCATTCAATTCCTCAAGCTCCGTTGGAGCCATTCTATAAGGAGGAATGGAGATACGATGCATATCTGGGAGAAGATCTATTCCAAAGTCGATCTCCCACTTAGGAGGGACTCTGGGTAAATCCTGGGGAAATAGTTCTGGAAACTCATTCACAACAAGAACAAACTGGAGAGATGGGGTTTCAGACTCTGTGTCCATAACCCAAACTATATGATAAATATAAAACCCTTAGAAATCATCTTTCTAGCCTTGATATAAGATATGAAATAACCTTTCGAGGATGGAGGACTACCTTGCCACTCTAAGAGGGGTTCATTTGGAAACTTGAAACTGATGACTTGAGTACGAAAATTGATAGAGGCATAACATGCATACAACTAATGCATACCAGAATAACATCAAAATCAGTCATCTATAACTCTACTAGATCCGCTGAAGTGACTCTATGAAGGACTGAGATAGGGCAATTTTGGTAGATTCTTTTGGCTAGGACTTACTCACCAAAAAGAGTAGAAACACAAAAGGGTTCTAAAAGCTGATCAGGATGAATCTCGAACATGCAATAAATATAAGGATTCATAAAATATAAGGAGGCACCAGGGTCCAATAAAGCATACACATCGAGAGAGAAGACTTTCAACATACCAGTAATAATGTCCGGTGAACTCTTCTAGTCCTGGCGAGAGGACATGGCATATAAGTAGTTCTAGTGCTGACCACCAGAACTAAAAGCAGTGCCTTGCTGGGCCGGTCGACCTCCTAGGGCTACTGGTGCACACTGAGTCCTACTACCTCCCTATCCCTTCTTAGCTGAAGGTCAATCTTTAATCTTGTGTCCAACCTGACCACACCCAAAGCATCCACTTGAACCAGCTAAACACTCACCAAGGTGACTCTTACCATATTTGTTGCAAGTAGGTTAAAGAGTCCCCTTTGCAACACTTCCCTGAGAATAGGAACCTGATCCTCTACCAGTCTAATCATGACGAGGCCTGAGGGCCTGGGTAGGACTAGTTGAAGAATGAATGGGTCCTGATGATTTCTTCTGAAATGAAGAACGATGTCTGCGTCTGGACCTCTGATGGATAAAACCCGAACTCTCTGACCTGACCTTCTTGTTCTCTCGCCATTTCCCTCAACTTATCTCCCTTAATCTGGTGAGCCTGAGTCATAAGTATAGAAATATCCATATCACCCAAAAGCATAGCGGACCTACACTCTTTTTTTACCAAGTCTGACACTCCATAAATGAACTTACTCATCTCATCCCTCAGGTCAGCCACCATGGAAGGAGAATACTTAGAAAGCTCGGTGAACTTCAACCCATACTCCTGAACTGACACAGAGCCTTGCCTCAAATCCATGAACTCTTCGTCCTTGGCCTCCATCAACTCCCTAGGGAAGAACTGATCAAGAAAATCCCTCTCGAAGCACTCCTAAGCCATAGGGACCACATCCCTAGCCCTACCATCCCTCCACTGAGTATACCAAATATAAGCTACATCCTTGAGCTGATAGGAAGCTAGCTCGACACCAACAACTTGTATCACGCCGAATATCGTTTTCACCTCATCCATGAAATTTTATGGATCCTCACAAACTTTTGAACTCCAGAACTCAGGTGGGTTCATACAAATGAAGTCTCAAACTCGGGCCGCAATCTCTCCACCTTGAGAATGGGCAGGGATAGAAGCATATTGATTAGCCTGAGCGGCCATAGTCTGAGCTAGTGCATTCATGACCTCAGTGTTTGGAATCGAAGGATCAACATTTTAGGTGGCTCGGTGAGGCATGGAACGGTCAGAAGGAATAATGTAAAATGCATAAAGAAGGGATTAGTGGAGTAATAGAGTCAAACTCCACCGCACGATATTGATTATAAAAGAAGTGAAGTCTTTCCTAAAACACAGTGTAGCTTCTCTCTCATAAGTGTGGTGCGCTTCACACACATGGAAGACACTCTACTCGATGCAGCTTTTAGACACACTAGGACTCTTGAACCTGATGCTCTGATACCAAGTTTGTCAAGCCCCCAAGATATCCCCTAGGCGTAAAACGAGACTCGGGACCATGAGTGCCCCAAGTTAACCCTTGGTCATACCATATACAAAGAAATATAGCAGAAGCATAAACAGTAGAACTAGGTAACCAAATCTATATAGAAATAGGGTCTAAGAGTACCAACTTTGGAATAAAAAATACAAGAATCTAGCTATGTCTGAAGCCTCTAACTGACATAAGGAGTTGTTGGGATAAGACCCCAGCTAACTCAGGTATCTGAATAAAAGACATAAAGTAACTAGCATAGCTATGGCCCTCAGAAGATGAGGACTCACCAACAAAATCTGGATACCCAGCGTTGTCTAGCCACGAGCCTGAGAAAGGGAGCCTGGATCTGCGTTATAGAAGGATGAAGCACAAAAAAATGCGTTAGTACTATAGGATATACTGAATATGTGAGACATGCATGAATATGGTAAAAACATACTTTAAGCATAATTAAACTGAGTTCATGCATCATAAGAGAAATCATAAATAAAGTCATAGTTTGAACATAAAATGAGAAATGGAAAGTATAAGACATAAAGCATTCATACGGGAGTTTCTTTTAACTGACATAAACCATGATGTGCTACATGGAATCCAGTGTCATACACCCACACTGAAAAAGGTTGTCCTAACCGGCCAAGGTTAGAACCATATCTACCAGGATCCTGTCATAAGCTAAAAAGGGAAACCTACGGTGGCAACATAGTTTTGAATTTTGGGTCATCTAGAACTCTTATCACTCGGTGCTAAATACTACTCCCAAAACTTACATATAGCTCAAAATATACTAATCACATATCTAATGTCAAATTTGTTTGAAAAGTATAAGGACATATCTAATGTCATGAAAATTCAAACCATAAGTCTTAAAGCTTAGCATATTAATAATTCAAAACATACTTTCCTTTCTAAAGTCATAACTTGAAGAATTTGGCATGAAATTTCATGATAATAGAGGCCATGATATCTAAACATGCCAATTTTGCTTGAAAATATGTAATTCAATGAAATCATGCTAGAATTCATCATCAACATATGGGCTCTTAAAATCATGCAAGGAATCTTAATTAAAACATGGTGTAATGAGCGAGGAATCATGAATTAATACTTTAAAACAAGACCCATAACTTTTCCCCAATTTGAGTAAGAACCCTAATTTCACAATTTGATAACCCAAAGTAAAAACATGGATATTTGGGCATAAGGGTGAAAGAAATCCTTTATTGAATACCTACATACATGAATTGTAGCTTTACTTAGTCTAGATTGAGGGGAATGGAGGCTTGAAGATGAACCCTTGCTTTTGATCTTGAGACTTGGAGGAAAGAAGTTCTTTCTTCTTTTGGAATAGGAGTGAATAGAATGAGAAGAGCTTAAACTATTAGGAGATAAAACCCTACTAAAAATGGACAAAATGACCTTACTTAAGAGTTAAAAGGATAGGGAAAACACCAAATTACCCTCGACTTAAAATTAAAAAGCTGCAGAAAACCTTTGCCTCATGGGCTGCCCGACGAGCATCGATCCCATTGACGACCCATCGGACCAAAGCATCGGACAAACAAGTTATAGGCCTGGGATTGCTGGAAGATTTCAACGGAGGATTCCCACGGTCCTTCGCAATCACGGCGCTTGTGGTAACGCCTATCGGAGCGAGGGACAAGTTGGGTGAATGTTGCTGGAAGATCCCGACAATGGGATCCCACGGTCCATCACTACTGTGATGCCCATCGTGATCGATGGTCGGGCTGGAGGGATCCTGGATCAAAGCCACTGGACATCTCCCACGGTGTGCCCCACGGCCCATCGGAGCTTCGACGCTTGTGGCAGCTGCTCGTGGGATCCAATAATTACAAAAAAATTCTGGTTTCTAAGTTTGATACTTAGTTTGAGTTTTGGGGTGTTACAGTCATAGGCATAACAGAGCCGCAGAGGTTCATGGGGATGCTATGATTGATGAGTATAATGTCTAGTACCGACAGCATGGACGGTTGCTGGTAGGTAACCCTACTTTATACGAGCTTAATGGTTGCAGATATGTCATCTATGTCAATGCAATGGAGAGCATGGCTAGAGGCCTCACTAGATTATACGACATAGGGACCAGTTGGACATTACAGCCTGCTTCTGCCTAGTATGGTTATACTATCGTGGAGACAATGAGGGAAATTATGAGAGACGCTCAGATGGGTAGTCGAGTAAATAATCCACCTTTTGCACCTGGTGCAGCTCTTGTGCCTCTGCCCGATGGACTAGGATGAGGATAAGGATGAGGATGAGGACAAGAACGAGGACGTGGTGATGCACGGGGGGAGGAGAGCCTCTTAGAGGAGGACGAGGATGGGGTTGCATAGGTGGAAAATTCATACATGATCAGCATGCCCATATGCCACCAGTTGCAGAGGCAGAGGATGCTCCTCAGGCAGAGCATCAACCATTTCACCCAGACCACGAGCCAACTCCTATGCCAGAATCACGGCCGCTTGCTCTGATGGTGCTTCCGGCTACAGCTCCTTCACCAACTACTCCAGCTTGTTCGTCTGAGCAGTTGCAGGGTAGTTACATGCCTAGTTTTGATCCAGGTATGTCTTGGAAGGATATGCAGCAGTTGTTAGGTGATCCCACACCTAATAGAGATTTTGATGGAGTTAGGCGCCTGAGTTTTGACTCGATGTTTGATGAGCCATTTGATATTGGAGATTTTTCAGCAGATATGCCGGTTAGTATTTACATTTTTCTAAATTTAGTTATGTATTAATTTTTTCCACTTAATAATTATAATTTTTAAACAAAGCTCATCGACTACGCATCCCGTTCAATAAATCTACCTACAGTCCCATGGGAGCCCATACAACCAAGGAACACAGACAAGTGAAGACAAACCCTCCGGCATCCCATACTATCAGAGTGTACAATAAACAAACAGCAAACAAGGGTAGAACCTCACACAAATGATTCGTATGACATGCCATGCTAAGCCAAAAGTGATAGTAGTACCGTATATTACCCACTTACGGCATCCTATAAGGCCTAGAAGATGGGATCCATGGAAGGTCACACTTGTATACCTCTACTACGTTGTATACCCCCCCCCCCCCGGCACTCGCAACACATAGCCCCTGATCCAGAGCACAAAGGTCCATAATGGCCCCTGACCAACATACTAGATGCCCCACAATCTCGAAAATCCCCAAGTAAAGCTATCTGGAGAGTATCCAGGTCTGAATCAGGAAGTTAAATAGTCCTAGTGCACGGCCCCACCAAGTCTAGAATCACCCCAGAAGTTGTAGTAAAAAAGTCTAACGCTCGAACCCGTCGAGTCTAGTGTAAGTGGAAATAGTGATAAAACATCCTTTAATTTCCCCTTACCCCAAGAAGATCCATTAAGATGGTACCAAACCCTCTTTCAATCATTTTTATCAAAAACGAGCCCCACGGGCCATGCAAGATTTAGAAATTCAGCAATAGTAGGCCCGAAGCCAAAACCGTAGTAAAATCATTAAGAAAATCCTTTTATATGCAAGATGAATGGTATACACAATCACAATAATGTCCCCCAGCCCACAATCAACCTATCGGCCCTGCACAAGCTCTAATCATTCTACAACATAGATAGCTAGCTCTACAATAATAATAATGATGTCTGGGGCTAACGAACATTCCCATAAAACTCACCATCTATGTTCCAGAGTCAAACAAGGTCACACAGGACCACAAGGGTGATAATATCATCTATAGCAAATACTATAACCATTGGAGAAAGAAAAGGAATGGGACATGAATAAAGCGATCAAGGTCTGTGGTACCAACTAGTAAGCCCAACCCAAGGATGCCCATTAGTACAATTTTATTCTATATATGCAAAGTCTAAGGAGTTTAAACCATAATCTACCTCGGGGCCAAACTGCAAATACGAACTATAACTCGTGTGCCTTCCCCTTCCGAACAGCCTCGAAAAGCTGCCACTCTATCAAGAAAATTTAGGTGTCAAGACGAGAAGAACGACACCCATATTGCTATACGAAAAATCGAGCCAAAAATTGGGTCAAAAAATAACCCTCGGGGCCCGCGCAGTGAAATAGAAAATAAAATTCACAATTATATCCGCGGTGAATTTAGAAACTCATGCTCAAAATTTGAGTGCAAATGGAGTTTGTTTGGGGGCTCAAAACAGCCCTGAAGTACTACTAATTCATGAGAACAAAAGTAGTGAATTGCGATTTTCAAGGGCGGAAACGCACCAATTCGGAAGCAAGAATCAACCACGGACCGGAACTACAACTACCATGAACAATCAAACTCTCCAATGCAGCTTTAACCCAAGAAAAATTAATCTTGTAAGAGCCTCAACCATGGAGATTTTTTAGCTTGAAGAGAAGAACCAGGATTGAAGAAGAAGACGCTTACCAACAATAAAGGAGCGAGATTAACGATAATTTGAAGAATTTTCACGAGCCCACACTGTTCTTGAGTAATTAGAGTTGAGAAAAATGAAGTTGGAGTTGAAAGAAGTGAAAAAATAAGCTAAAAATCATGAAAAACAAGAATTTAAAGAATGAAATTTGTGAAAATTACGGAAGTTAACAAGAGATTTTACCTATTCACGAGGCCAAGAAACACACCCGGATCAGCAACAATTATTCCTCCAAGTTATGGGTAAGAGCAGGTGAAGATTTGAAGGAATTTGGTGTAAAATTGGTGGAGAAAACGAGTTGGGAAGATGAGAGCAAAAGCTGAAAATAAAGCTGCCAACAACTATTTAAAGCTGGCCCGCAACAGAAAAATCTGCAATTTTTTAAACTTCTACGGGGCATTTTGAGCACAATCGAAACCCGATACTCACAAACCAATTGAGCAATTTGAGTGGAAATGATATTTCGGACTCAATGGAATCAATGAATTTACCAACGGAGATCGTTTTAAGAATAAGTGGGGCCCATGCCCAAAACTAACTCGAAACTCAATATCCCAAAATAAGTCCGGAAGTCTCGGGACACAAATCAAAGGTTCCCCTAGCCCAAAGTCAACATTTTCTAGCTAATAGCGCAGGCAAAATTTTCATTTGTGGCCGTCTTCTCCGAATGTTGACCAAAGTCAAACTTTTAAGTTCAACTTGCCTAAAACACAAAAACCCAAACAAAACTAAATCGAAAGCTCCTAGAACCTAACCCAGGGTCCATCCCGATCAAAATCCACGCTCTGGAGCTAACGGAACTATTGGAATTTGATTTCCAGCATATTTACCAAGAATGTTGACTAAAGTCAATGATATTCTAAGTTAAGGCTCTAAAACAGGCAAATGGCCAGAATGACCAAATGAATGACAAGGGCACCGAACCACCGGTCCCTGCAAGTCATAAATGACTTGGGGCCGCTACAGGAAATATCTAGCAGTACAAAGAAAACGTAAATGCAAAAATAACCAGAAGGGTCATTACATCATCCACTACTAAAAAGGACTTTCATCCTCGAAAGTCAAGAAGAAAGAGGTACCTGAAGGCTCAAATAGCTGCGGATACTGGGCCCGCATATCTCTCTCGGTCTCCCAGGTAGCCTCCTCGACTGGACGATGCCTCCACTAAACTTTTATAATAGGAATCTCCCTATACCTCAACCTTTTCATATCTCCGGCCAATATAGCAACTGGCTCCTCGACAAAGGACAAAATCATCCAACTAAACCGACTCCCAATGCAACACATGAGACTCATCTGGAATATACCATCTCAACATCGAAACATGAAATACCAGATGCATAGATGAAAACATCGGAGACAAGGCTAACTGATAGGCAACACTACCAACTCACTGGAGGATCTCAAATGGCCCAATATACCTGGGGCTAAGCTTGCCCTGCCGACCAAATTTCATCACGCCCTTCATGGGAGACACACGGAGGAATACCAAATCACCAATGCTGAACTCCAAGGCACGAGTCTACGATCAGCGTAGCTCTTCTGCCTACTCTGAGCAGCTCGAAGTCTATCCTGAATCACCCTAACTCTTTCTAAGGAGTCCCGAAGTAAATCAGTACTCTGTGGCCTGGAATCTAATCGGTCAAACCAACCAACTAGCGATCTGCAACGCCTACCATGCAATGCCTCAAAAGGTGCCATGCCAATGCTAGAATGGAAGCTATTGTTATACACAAACTTGGCCAAAGGCACAAACTGATCCCAAGAACCTCCAAAATCAAGAACACAGGCTCGAAGCATGTCCTCCAGCACCTGGATGGTCCTCTCGGACTAGCCATTTGTCTGAGGGGTGAAAGCAGTACTAAGCTGAACCTCTGTACTCAAATCTCGTTGAATAGCTCTCCAAAACTGAGATGTGATCTGAGTGCCGCGGTCTGAAATGGTAGAAGCTGGGATCCCATGCAACCAAACAACCTCACGAATATAGATCTGAGCTAACCTCTCGGCACTGTAAGGAGTCTGAACTGGCAAGATAGGGGCTGACTTAGTCAGCGATCCACAACCACCCAAATGGAATCAAAACCCCTGGAGGTACGAGGCAAACCAACCACGAAATCCATAGTAATCCCTTCCCACTTCCACTCAGGAATGGGAAGTCTCTGTATGAACCCACCAGGTCTCATGCGCTCGAACTTCACCTGCTGACAGTTCAAGCACTGAGACACGAACTCTGCTACATCTCGCTTTATACTACTCAACCAGTAAAGTTGTCTCAAGTCTCTATACATCTTCGCCGCACTAAGATGAATGGAGTATCTAGAACAATGTGCCTCATGGAGTATCAACTGAATCAAATCACCAACCCTCGAAACACAAAGTCAGCCACCAAACCTCAGAACCTCATCTGAATCTAGAGTAGCCCAGTTGGCCTCACCCCGAACAACCTGATCTCGAAGGTCACACAATTGTTGATCCTCAAACTAACGGCTCTGTATCTGATCAATAAGAGTAGACCGAACCTCAACACTGGCAAGAACTCGAATGGGATCTGACAAATCAAGCCTAACTAAGCGGTTAGCCAAGGACTGGATGTCCAAGGCCAACGGTCACTCAAAAACTAAAACTAAAGCTAGTTTGCCCATACTCATCGCCTTCTGACTCAAGGCATCCGCTACCATATTTGCCTTGCCTGGATGGTACAGAATAGTGAAATCATAGTCCTTTAGCAACTCAATCCATCTCCTCTTCCTCGAGTTTAGCTCTCGCTAACTCGTAATGCACTAAAGACGATGGTGATCAGTGAATATCTCACAATGAACTCCATATAAGTAGTGCCTCCAGACCTTGAGCGCGAAAAATACCGCCGCCAACTCCAAATCATGGGTGGGGTAGTTGTGCTTGTGAACCTTCAGCTGCCTCGATGCATATGCAATCACACGACCCTGCTGCATCAACACACAACCAAGACTAACCCCAGAAGCATCATAATACACGTAGAAACTCTGACCCTCAACCAGCAAAGTCAATACAGGAACTGAAGTCAACAAGGCCTTAAGCCTCTGGAAGCTATCCTTGCACTGATTTGACCACTAAAATGGTACATCCTTCCTAGTCAGCCTAGTCAAAGGTGTTGCTATTAACGAAAACCCCTCTATGAATCGTCTATAGTACCTGGCTAACCCAACAAAGTTGCGAACCTTAGTAGGAGTAGTAGGTCTAGGCCAATCATGGACCGCTGAAATCTTACTTGGATCTACTCTAATCCCATCCTTAGACACCACGTGTCCTACAAATGCAACTGACTCAAGCAAAAACTCCCACTTTGAGAACTTGGCATAAAGCCGATTATCTCTCAAAGTCTGGAGTATAATTCTCAAGTGCTGCTCATGCTCATCTCTACTCGGTGAGTATATCAGAACGTCATCTATGAAGACTATCACAAAGGAGTCCAAATACGGGCTAAGCACCCTGTGCATCAGATCCATGAAGGTTACAGGGGCATTAGTCAACCCAAAAGACATCACCAGGAACTCATATTGGCCATAATGTGTCCAGAATGCTGTCTTAGGGATGTCCTCTGCCCTAATCCTCAACTGATGGTAGCCTGACCTCAAATCTATCTTCGAAAACATGGATGAACCCTGGAGCTAATCAAACAAATCATCAATATGTGGCATCGAATACCCATTCCTCACAGTAACCCTATTCAGTTATCGATAATCAATACACATATGTATCAACCTATCATTATTCTTCACTAATAGAATAGGATCACCCCAAGGAGACACACTCGGTCTAGTGAACCCCTTAGCTAACAAATCCTGGAGATGCTCCTTAAGCTCTCCCAACTTAGCAGGAGCCAAACGGTAGGGATAAATAGAAATGGGCCTGGTGCCTGGCTCTAACTCAATAGCAAAATCAATATCTCTCTCAGGTGGAAGGCCTGGAAGGTTGGTAGGGACACATCTAGGAAGTCTCTAACCACAGGAAAGAACTCAGGGGAAGAAGGGTCAACACTAGCATCTCGGACATATGCTAAGTAAGCCAAACACCCTCGTAAAATTAGCTTCCTAGCTTAAAGACAAGACATGATCCCAGACGGTGCGCAGCTAACAGAACCCAGCCACACAATCGAGGATACATCAAGCACGACAATGGTAACGGTCTTGGCATAATAATCCAAAACTGCATGGTGAGGTGATAACCAGTGCATGCCTAGTATCATATCAAAATATAACATATCAAGTATCATCAAGTCACCTCAAGTCTCCAAATCACCAACAGATATCATGCAAGATCTCACAATCCAATCCACTACTAAATAATCTCCTACTGGGGTCAAAATAGAAATAAGAATAGATAACGACTCACTAGCCAAACCCAAACAAGGCACAAAGTAGGCAGATATGTATGAACATGTAGATTCAGGATCAAATAAAGCATAAGTTGGTCGATGGCATATAGAAATCGTACCTGTGATCACAGCATCCAAGGCCTCTACCTCTGGTCTCCCAAGGACTGCATAGAACTGATGGCAACCACCACCTGACTGACCACCATCCCTACCACCTGTCCTACCTCATAAGCCACCACCTCTACCCTGACCACCACCTTCTCGAGCCGGTGGCTGTAGAGAGCAAATAGGCTGAGCCAGCGGAGCGGCTGGCTGAACTATACCCCACTAGAGGTAATCTCTAGCAAAATGACCACTAACTCTGCACTCATAGCAGGTTGTACCCCACTGAGGGTAATCTCTGGCAAAATGACCACTGACTCCATACTCATAGCAAGGCCCTGACGACCCACCCTGTTGAGACAAACCTGCTAAACCTGTGTGGCCAACTCGGCATGATGCCGCAAAAGTAGTATCTCTCGAAGACTAACCACTGTGGCCACACTGACTACTCTAACCCTCCTCAATTTGAGAACCAGAAGGCTGAAGTAAAGCCTGAACTGGTCGATTAGACTAACCCTTGTGCCTCTATAGCTGATGACCTCGACCCCACTAGCCTGAACCCCTACCACCATAATGAGAACCATTATAGCTACCCTGATGTCGAGGCCTCTTATCTCTGACCCTGGTATCATGACGATGCGAAGTTTCCACAGTACGGGCATGGTCCGCAATAGCCTGGAATGACCGACCACTGGCAACCAATATCTCTGCAGGCTCTCTAAACTCTCTATGTAGCCCTAAAACAAATATACGAACTCTGTCAAACTCAGTAGGCATAATCATGGCCCCAAATAGAGCAAGCTGATGAAAATGAGTCTCATACTCTGAGACGATCATGGTATCTTAAGTAAGTCTGGTGAACTCCTCTCTCTGCCTCTCTCTGTCGCTCTGAGGTAAGAAATTGGCCATAAAGGCCTCATAAAACTCATACCAAGTCAAAGGAGGTGTCGATAATGGTCTTCAAGCAACCTGGTCCCTCCACCATAACTTTGCTAGGCCCTCCAGCTGATATGCAGTATAGCCAACCCCGTGAGTCTCCAACAACCCAAGATGGTGCAGCATCTCCTCAAAAGTAGTAATAAAGTCATGGGGGTCCTGCCCAGAAGTACCAGCGAACCTCAGAGGTTCCAATCTCAAGAATCTACCCAACGCCATATGCTTCATCTCAATTATAGATGGGCGAAGAGCAAGAGGCTATGCAAGTGATGGGACCGGAATAACCTCAGCACGGGGAGCCACAGTAACAGGCTGCACTCCTAAATTTAGTGCACCCAGGGCTGCCCCTGGGTGGATGTATGCGCTGCCTCATAAGGCCGCTCTCCAATCATACCCAACAACAGAAACCATAAGCCCCGAATATCTGAAGACTGACCTGGGGATGAAGCTAACACTGGAGCTCGTGGTACCTGGGCTGCCCTCTAGTCCACATGCTACTCGGGAGCAAAATCTTCCTCATGATCATGCTCGGGCCCTATCTTAACTCTAGCAGTTGCAGCTGCTCGAGGACATCCTCGACCCCTACCTCTACGACCTCTCTGGCCCCTAGCCGGAGTCAGAGGCTCGTCTGCATCTGATGTTGATGATCTCATACGAGCCATCTACGGAAGAATGAATGAGAACAAGTGAGATTTCAAGAAACTCCCAAGGATTACGCATGATACAGAAGCAATTAAGAGAGTCATATTTCCTAAGATGTCACTATAGCCTCCTGAAGATTGAGTACGGACGTCTCTGCCCTAATCCGCAGGACTCTACTAGATATTGACTCCTATACCAATGATACTGGTGAATCTAGGCTCTGATACCAAGCTTTCATGACTCAATTTCTCAGTCATGATGGCACTAACAACCCCCCAGTAGGCGAATGAATCCCTGTAGCCTAGAACAGTTAGTAATGGGCTACAATCTAACACTTTTATGGAGGAATGATATAAATAAGTGAAATCAAGGGAAATAAGCTGAGGAAAGTAGATACAAGAATATATATACATTTGCAGAAGCTAAACAAAAACCCCAAAACCTGGTATCATAGTATAGAGCCAGAACTACATATAAAGAGTACAAAGGATTCAAAACAATATATACAGATGTCTCCGAGTAGTAATAGAGTACATGATATAAAAGATAACTAAAATCTAAGCTCCGGTCATCAAGAGCTCACACTCTGTCTAAAATATCTCAAAAATAGCTCCTCGCACGAGTCTCCAATGAGCTAATGGCGATGGCCCACACTAAGATCTGTACCAAAAGATGCAGAGTGTAGTATGAGCACCAATTGCAAAGCAACTGGTACCCAGTAGGTATCATAGGCTGACTGGGCACATATAAGATAAAAGAGCAGTAATAAGCAGAATAGAAAACAATTAGTCATAGAAGGCAACGAAGAATTACACGAAAGCTAGCACATAAGGAATACAAGTAGGAACAATACATATGGCTAGCTAAAAGAATACACATCACAGGCGAAAGAAAGAAACACACACCCGGGATCCTCGCAACAACAAGTATACAATGAAGAGTTTAGAAAATAGGCGGTATACCGATAACCTCAATGAATAGAGAAGGAGAGGAAGAAAATAGTAAACATGTTCAAATACAATGAACGATAAACAAACTAAGCATGCAATCTCAAGTCAAAAATTCAACAACTGGAAGCCCAAGTTTAACCTTAACAATATCCAAAGTCATAAGAATTACAATAGGAACCAATAGAGAGAAATAGTAACAATAAGTCTACCTACAGTCCCATGGGCACCCATACACCTAAGTAACACAAATAAGTAAAGACAAAATCTTTGGCATCCCATACTACTAGAGCATACAATCAACAAACAACAAACAAGAGTGGAACCTCACACAAATAAATGGTATGACATGCTATGCTAAGCCAAGAGTGATAGTAGTACCGTATGTTACCCACTTCTGGCGTCCTATAAGGCTTAGAAGATGGGATCCATGGAAGGTCACACCCGTATACCTCTACTATGCCATATACCCCTTCTCCGACACTTGCAGCACGTAGCCCCTGGTTTGAAATGGCAAGGTCCATAGAGGCCCCCGACCAACATACTAGATGCCCCGCAATCTCAAAAATCCCTAAGTAAAGTTGCCCGGACAGTATCCAGGTCTAAATCATGAAGTTAAATAGTCCTAGCGCACGACCCAGCTGAGTCAAGCATAACCTCAGAAGTTATAGTAAAACAAGTCTAGCACTCGACCCCGCCAAGTCTAGTTTAAGTGTAAATAGTGATAAAACATCCTTTAATTCCCCTTTACCCCAAGAAGATCCATTAAGATGGTACCAAACCCTCTTTCAATCATTTTTACTGAAAATGGGCCCCACGGGCCATGCAAAATTTAGAAATTCAGTAATAGTAAGCCCGAAGCCAAAACTGTAGTAAAATCATGAAGAAAATCCTTTTATATGTATGATTAGGGGAGGCAATTTCAGCCCATATTAATAAAATGAGTCCATTTAACTCATATTTAATGGCTTGGATTACTCATATTTTAATTGAATAAATATGGGCTTCAAGCTATTTTAAGAGTCCCTACAAATATGGTCAAAATGGGTAAAATATGGGTATCCATATAGACCCATAATAGATCACTCACTTGTCACTTCTACTCAAAATTCTTAATTGTGCCAAAAAATAAAAAAAATTAATATTAATTTTTAGTTTTAAAAAATATTAATTTATTTTTCAAAAAAATTAAATGGTGAATGGGGCTGAGATGGGGGGTGTGGGGTGGCAGGAAAAAAATATATTTTTAAAGAACATAAAAAAATTTAATTTTTTTTTTGAAAAACATACAATATTTTGGGGGTGGATGGGTGGAAGCGGAAGTGGGGTAGGGGTGGGGTGGTGGTGGGGAGGGGGTAGAATTATTATTTTTTGAAATACATAATTTATTTTTTTGGAAAAAAAAAATTAGGGGTGGGTGGGTGGAAGGGAGGGATGGAAGGTGGGGGAGGGGGTTGGGGGTAAAAAAAAAAATTAAAAAAAAACATATAAAGAAACTATTTTTTTTGTAAAAACAAAAAAAATTGGGGGTGGGTGGGTGGAAGGTGAGGGTGGAAATTGGGGGGCGAGGGAGGTAGGAGTGATTGTGGGGTGGGTAGAACTTTTTATTTTTTCCGAAAAACATGGGGAAGGGGTGGGGGTGGGGTAGAATTTTTTTCTTTTGAAAAGCATAAAAAAATTGGGGGTGAATGGGTGGGGGTGGAGGTGGGGTGGGGCGTGGAGGGGGGATGAAGGTGGGGTGGGGCGTGGAGGGGGGATGAAGGCGGGGTGAGGGTGGGGGAGGGGTTAGAAAAAATAAAATAAAATAAAATTAGGAGGTGGGTTGGTTGGAGGTAGGGGTAGGAGTGGGTAGAATAAAAAATTACATTAGAAACTTAAAACAGTATAAATTCATTTTTTAATTCTTCAATCAATGTGGATGAAATATGGTAAACCCATGTCCAATCCATCCATTAATTACCCAATCCATATTTACCCATATAAAATATGGGCGGATTGGGTAATTACCCATTTTTCTCAAACCATTTTCAACCCATCCAAATCCAACCAAATCCACCCATTTTCCACCCCTATGTATAAGAACGGTATACACAATCACAATAGTGACCCCCGTCCCACAATCAACCTATCGGCCCTGTACAAGCTCCAATCATTCTACAGCACAGATAGCCAGCTCTACAACAATAATAATAATTTTTGGGGCTCACAGACATTCCCATATAACCCACCATCTATGTTCCAGAGTCAAACAAGGTCACACAGGACCACAAGGGTGATAATATCATCTATTGCAAATACTACAACCATCGGAGGAGGAAAAAGAATGCGACATAAATAAAGCAGTCAAGGTCTGTGGTACATACTAGTAAGCCCAACCCAAGGATGCTCATTAGTACAATTTTATTCTATATATGCAAAGTCTAAGGAGTTTAAACTGTAACCTACCTCGGGGCCAAACTACAAATACGAACCATCACTCATGTGCCTTCCCCTTCCAAACAGCCTCGAAAAGCTGCCACGCTATCAAGAACATAATATAGCTGTCAAGACGAGAAGAATGACACTCATATTGCTATACGGACAATCGGGCCAAAAATCAGGTCAAAAAATAACCCTCAGGGCCCGTGCAGTGAAATAGAAAATAAAATTCACAATTATGTCCGCGGTGAATTTAGGAACCCATGCTCAAAATTTGAGTGCAAATGAAGTTCATTTTGGGGCTCAAAACAGCCCTGAAGTACTACTAATTCATGAGAACAAAAGTGGAGAATTGCGATTTTCAAGGGCAGAAACGTACCAATTTGGAAGCAAGAATCGACCACGTACCGGAACTACAGCTACCACGAACAATCAAGCTCTCCAACGCAGCTTTAACCCAAAAAATCAAGCTTGTAAGAGCCTCAACCATGGAGGTTTTTGAGCTTGAAGAGAAGAAAAAGGCGTGAAGAAGAAGAGGCTTACCAACGATAAAGGAGCGAGATTAACGATAATTTGGAAAATTCCCATGAGCCCACACTGTTTTTGAGTAATTAGAGTTGAGAAAAATAAAGTTGGAGTTGAAAGAAGTGAAGAAATAAGCTAAAAATCGTGAAAAACAAGAATTTAAGGAATGAAATTTGTGGAAATTAACGGAAGTTAACAAGAGATTTTACCTATTCACGAGGCCAAGAAACACACCCGGATCAGCAATAATTATTCCTCCAAGTTATGGGTAAGATCAGGTAAAGATTTGAAGGAATTAAGTGTAAAAATAATGGAGAAAATGAGGTTGGAAGATGATAGCAAAAGCTGAAAATAAAGTTGCCAACAACTATTTAAAGTTGGCCCGCAACAGAAAAATCTGCAATCTAAACTTCTATGGGGCATTTCGAGTACAATTGGAACCTGATACTCACAAACCAATAGAGCTATTTGAGTGAAAATGACATTCCAGACTCAATGAAATCAACGAATTTATGAACGTAGATCGTTTTAAGGAAAAGTGAGCCCCATGCCCAAAACTTACTCGGAACTCAATACCCCAAAATAAGTCTGGAAGCCCTGGGACCCATACCAAAGGTTCCCCTAGCCCAAAGTTGACATTCCGGAGCTAATAGCATGGACAGAATTTTCATCTGAGGCCGTCTTCTCCGAATGTTGACCAAAGTCAAACTTTCAAGTTTAACTTGGCTAAAACACAAAAACCCAGAAAAAACTAAACCAAAAGCTCCCAGAACCCGACCCAGGATTCACCCAAACCAAAATCCATGTTCTGGAGCTAACAGAACTGTCGTAATTCGATTCCGAGCATGTTTACCAAGAATATTGACCAAAGTCAATAATATTCTAAGTTAAGGCTCTAAAATAGGCAAACGTCCAAAACAACCAAATGAACGACCAGGGCATCAAACCACCGGTCCCAGCAAGTCATAAATGACTTGGGGCCACTACAGAAAAGATCTAGCAGTATAAAGAAGGCATAAAAGTGAAATTGACCGGAAGGGTCATTACAACAGGTAATTACTGTTAATATAGAATTTATTATTATATTTTGACTTATTATTTAATTTAAAATTAATTAGTTATACGTTTTCTTTTATTTTTTAGATTCATGGTCCGACGACTTCTTCTATCCCGAATCACGTGTGCGAGACTACGGCCCCGAATCCTTTACCATCAGTCTTAGAGGAGCCAGTAGGCATACAGGTAATTACTGTTAATATAGAATGTATTATTACATTTTTGACTTATTATTTAATTTAAAATAGATAGTTATACTTTTTCTTTTATTTTTTAGATTCATGGTCCGATGACTTCTTCTATCCCGAATCCCGTGTGCGAGACTACGTCCCCGGATCCTTTACCTTCAGTCTCAGAGGAGCCCGTAGGCACACAGGTTATTACTATTAATATAGTTAGTTATACTTTTTTTTAATTTAATTATACATTTTTAATATATAAATGTTATGTTTCTAGCTTATTTTTTGACAGATTCATGATTTTGTGGCTTCTTTCATTTCAGATCTCGCTATAGAGATGATGAACCAGGATCCACCACGTCCATTGAAGAAAAAAAGGTAGCTAAAAAGAGAGTGAAGGTCGATCTTCCTCCTCAAAAACAGAGGAAGAAAGAGGATAGAGATGATGAGGGAGGTAGTGGTGGGGGTCTTAGGCCGACGGGTATTTTATGACATAATGGTGTAATGACCCTCCAGGTCATTTTGTGCCTTTCGTCCCTTTTTCGGCATTTCGAGATTTTCCTCAGCGGCTCCAGGTCATTTATGATTTGCCAAGACCGATGGTTTGGTGCCCGGGCCATTCGTTAGGTCGTTGTGACCATTTTCCTGTTTTAGCTTTGAAAGTTGGTAAATCTTTGACTTTGGTCAAATTTCCTGGTTAACGCACTCAGAATCAAATTTCGACAGTTTCGTTGACTCCAGAATGGGGATTTTGGTCTAGGGGGACCATTGGTCTGAGTCTGAGTGCCTTCGGTTTGGTTTTGTGTGGCTTTATGTGTTTTGGAGTAAGTTTAGCTGGTAGGGTTGACTTTGGTCAATGTTAGGAGAAGACGGCCTCAGATGGGAATTTCGTCAGCGTCGATAGCTCTGGAATGTTGACTTTAGGCTAGGGGTACCTTTGGTTCCGGTCCCGAGGCTTTTGGACTCATTTTTTGATTTTGGTTTTGAGTTAGTTTTGGACGTGGAGCCCATTTTTCATTAAAACAATCTTTGTTAGGAGTTTTGTCGATTCTATTAAGTCCAGAATGCCGCTTTTGGTAGGGTAGCATGGTTGGTTTGTGTTCACGGGGTTCCGGATGAATCCCGAGGGTCTATGGAAAGATTTTTGGACTTGGTGTTTTGCTGGTTGCTGCATTAAGTTGCAGACAACTTTGCTCTTCGCGATCGTGGGAACCCCATCGGGTTCGCGATGGTCTAGTTTCTTGACCATCACGTTCGCTAGGGGTTCCTTCGCATTCACGATGTAGCCGCCTGGGACCCGGCTTGGCTTCCTCTTCGCGAACACGGCCTGGACCATCGCAAATGCGATGGTTGCACTGGCTGTTCTCCACGAATGCGGGGGTCCTGTCGCGATCGTGATGAAAGACCCCTGGCAGTTATATTAAGTTCCAACTTCGTTTTCTTCTCCAAAAATCCAAGAAACTCCATTTGTAGGCTCCCAAGTTCAACATTTCTAGCATCCTTGCATAATTTCCTTCACCCAGTAAGTTCCCTCGTCACCCCTCTCCTCATTCCATGGAATTTCTTATAATCTCCTGCTAAATTCCCTCGTTGTTAAATTCTTAGATTTTGGGTATTCTTGAGGAATCTGATTATTGGGGACTGCATACTCGTAAGCTCATGCAACTCAGCTCCGTAGCGTGTTTCTCTTGTTGAGGTAGGTCCCCGCCTCCAAATTTCTGAGCTTTCCGTTTCAAATCCCGTGAATTTATAGCACTTTGGGGCTGTTTTGGGCCTCAAAACAAACTCCGTTCGTGCCCAAACTTTGGTCATAGGTTCCTTGACCCACAATAAGCATAATTGTGAATTTTGTTTGTTGTTTCATTGCGCGGGCCCCGAGCATCATTTTTTGACCCGACTTTTGGCTTGATTTTTCCGTATATCAATATGGGTGTCATTCTTCTCATCTTGATACCTAGTTTTTGTTCTTGATAGCGTGGCAGCTTTCTGAGGCTGTTCGGAAGGGGAAGGCATGTGAGTGATGGTTCGTGCTTATAGTTTGGCCCTGAGATAGGTTACAGTTTACCCTTTTTAGACTAAGTTAGTTAGATAATGTATATATGTATGTTACTGGAACGCTAGGTTGGATTTTAGGTAGACTTTAGGCTTGAATCCTATATATCATATTAATTGTCCATTTTGGATCCTTAGCCTAGCACTGTATATTAGAGATTTTCTCGTTGGTTTCCGCTTTTATTTCCGCTTTACCACTTTATTCTATCATTGTGTGTAAATGTGGGCCCGAGGCCATAGCGAGGATTTGGACGGAGTTCTAGGTTAGTTTTCTTGCTTTGGAGGGTATTTTTGCCCTGTTTGATCTGATGATGTGGTTTCCCTTTGTGTCTAAACATTCATACTCATATCGCATGGCATATCATTGATACAGTAAGAAAACGATTTTAGAAGGTTTTGGTTTGAAAAGAGGCTCTTCTATCATTGTGATGATTTTTTGGACTAAATCGAGCTATTTTGAGTATCACCTTGGTTTTTGAGAGAGGAAGAGCAACTACTATTTTCTGTAAATAAATTTATAGTCCGATGAGGTATTCCGGACCCCTAATGCGTTATTCCGGTATTTTACTTTCTCATTTATATACATACTAGTCCGATGCGATATTCCGAATCCCCAATGCATTATTCTGGGTATTTTACTATTTTCATATCTATATATGCATAGTTTGATGCGGTATTTTGGGCGCTCGATGTGGTATTTTGGATTTATATTATATTGCATTCATATATGCATCATCGAGCATCGCATTACATTTGCTTTGGCATGTGGATTGACTCTGGTTTGGCTTGATGTTGTTTCCCTTTTTCTTTTGTTTATTGGCATGTCTCCAGCTTTATAACTAGATTTAGGTGGATCCCTTTATAGTTAGCTTCTTTCTTGTAATCTATATTTATATATTATCTTTCTGCGCTCAGTCGGCCTATGATGCCTACTGAGTACCCATTGCCTTGGTACTCATACAACACTCTGCATCACTTTTTCTAATACAGCACCTAGTACGATCCACCCTTGTTGATCTCCTGTCATTCAAGGCCCATTGTTGTTCAGATCATGGTGAGCTCCCAGCGCTTTGGAGACTTTACTTTCTTTCCATCTTTTACTTCCTGTCTATATTTTGTATTTTGGATAGACAGAGATTATTGTATAGCTACTCTTTACTTTAGTTGCTCTTGTACTAGTGACACCAGGTCCGGGTTGGTGTTCAGGTTATTTTGTCTTTTTCTATCACTTTAGGGCCATCCTTTGCATATTGTGTACGTTGATATGTATATATATGATTTTGGCCCTATCTTTTGTTATATCTTCCGCTTCTCTTTAGTTAAATTATTATTACTGCTTTCCGCGTGTTTGGGATAGGCTTATCTACTGGGGGGTTATGTAGACGCCATCATGGCCTGATTTCAAGTCGTGACAGAGTTGTATCATAGCTTTAGGTTCACCAGTCTCACCAATACAAGAGCAAGTGTGTAGTAGAGCCTCGTGGATAATGTACGATGATGTCTGTATCCTATCTGCAAGGGGCTATAGGACATTCCTTAGGAAAGGCTTCAGTTTGTTTGATTCTTTATCGTGCTTACTTGACTTCATCAACTCCTAAGTATCTTTGCTTCACTCTTTATCAGATGGTTCGGACGAGGTCTGCAGCTTGTGAGGACGAGGCCCCTGCCTCTGCAGTTAGAGCCCCAGGTAGGGGATGGGGTAGAGGTTGACCCAGAGGTCGAGGCAGGGCAAGGGTTGTGGCACCAGCTCGGGCTCGGGCTAGAGTACTATCACCGGAGCCTGAGGTTAGAGTGGATGAGGTTTAGTATGAGTCGGAGCATATGGGACCAGCCCAGCATCCAACAGGTTTTGTAGCTACTCCAGTATTACAGGACACCTTGGTTCGATTGTTGGGGTTTCTCTAGGGTATGACTCCGCCAGCTGCTTTGTCGAGCACTCTGATTGGTTCTCAGGTTTTAGGCGAGGCTCAAACTTTAGCTCAGGCGGCAGCACAGGGTTCATGAGCGCAGCCTGTTGCTGCGGCTCCCAGATTTGAGGTACTATCGGTCCCTGCAGTTGCTCCCCCTCTTCCAGCCATGCCAGTTATGTCTTCTGAGGAGTAGAAGATGCTTGATAGGTTCTTAAGATTGGGTCCTCTGAGGTTTTCAGGTGCTTCTAGGGAGGATGCGCATGAGTTTATGACTAGCTATCAGGAGAGGTTACATAATTTGGGGTTACTTGAGTCTCACGGAGTCAATTACACTGTGTTTCAGCTGGATGGTCCAGCAAAATAGTGGTGGAGGTCATATGTTGCTTATAGACCAGCCGGGTAACCTCCGCTTACTTGGAGTCAGTTCTCAGCAGCCTTCCTGGAGAAGTATGTACCGCATAGTATGACGGAGTGTCTGATGGATCAATTTTCTGGGTTCGAGTAGGGCTCTATGACCGTGTCTAAGTACGAGGTTCGGTTCCATTAGTTGTCCAGGCACGACACTATGATTCTGCCCACTGAGCACGAGAGAGTATGCTGATTTGTTCGGGGTTTGACCTTGCACCTTTGCTTGGCCACAGAAGGTATGGTAGCGTCAGGTCAGTCTTTTTTGGAGATAGTTGATCATACTCATACTGTTGAGGGTATAGTTCATGAGACCCAAGGGGGCAGCGATAAGAGGCCCTGCCATCAGGGCAGTTTTAGTGGTTCACAGGGCTGTGGTAGGGGCTACTATGGTAGAGGTCAGCACCAACAGTATTTCCATCTAAGCCGGCCTGTTCAGGCGGCATTACAGACTGATGAGGGTCAGAGTAGCCAGAGTCTCATTCATGTTCCCCGAGGTGTCATTCAGGGTTTACAGGTCGTGGTGGTCATTCTGATTCGGTCGGGTCTTCACAGCGGAGTACATATGGTCGTGGTTGTTATGAGTGTGGCAAGATAGGCCACTTTGCTAGAGAGTGCCCGTCAGTACAACATCCTAGGCGACAGGATCTGTTGGTTCGGGCCCCCAGGGCTCCAGCACCTCCAACTAGAGGCAGTTCACAGTGTAGTAGGGGTGGTCCCCAGGGTACTAGAGGTGGTCATCAGTCTGGTAGAGTAGGTGGTCATGGGAGTCGGGGCCACATGTATGTAGTTCCAGGCCAGACAGAGGTCGAAGCTTCAGATGCTGTGATCACAGGTATGATCTCCATTTGTCATCAGTCTGCTTCTTCTTTGTTTGATCTGGGGTTGACATTCTCGTATGTATCTGCTTATTATGCTACTCTCTTGGGGTCTGCTTGTGAGTTCTTGCCTTTGCCTTTATGTGTATCTACTCCCGTCTGTGATTCTTTAGTAGTGGATCAGGTGTATCAGGCTTGTGTGGTGACTATCTTGGGGTATGACACCTGGGTAGACTTGGTTGTCCTTGATATGGTCGATTTTGATGTGATCTTTGGCATGGATTGGTTGTCTCCTTATCATGTGGTCTTGGATTTCTTCACCGAGACTGTTACTCTTTGGATGCCTGGTATCCCTCCTATCATATGGAAGGAAGCTGATAGTCACATACCGAGGGGAGTTATATCTTTCTTGAGCACCTAGCGGTTGGTTGGGAAGGGGCGCTTAGCTTATCTTGCCTACGTCTATCATACTAGTGGCACCACACCTCCTATTGAGTCGATTCCTGTGGTTTGCGAGTATTCAGATGTGTTTCCTTCCGATCTTCTGGGTCTTCCTCTTGATCATGACGTTGATTTTGGTATCGATGTCGAGCCGGGCACCAAGCCCATTTCTATTCTACCATATCGGATGGCACCTGCTGAGTTGAGGGAGCTTAAGGATTAACTCCAGGATCTGTTGAGTAGAGGGTTTATCCGGCCTAGTGTGTCTCTATGGGTTACTCCGGTTCTGTTTGCGAAGAAGAAGGACGGGTCCATGCATATGTGTATCGACTATAGGCAATTAAATAAGGTGACAGTTAAGAACAGGTATCTGATGCCGCGTATTGATGACTTGTTTGATCAGCTACAAGGTGCAGCCATGTTTTCTAAGATAGATCTGAGGTCCGGTTATCACCAGTTGAGGATTAGAGATGAAGATACCCCAAAGACTGCATTTAGGACTCGATACGACCATTATGAGTTCCTGGTCATGTCTTTTGGGTTGACTAATGCCCCAGCAGTATTTATGGAGTTGATGAACCGTGTGTTCAGTGCCTACTTGGATTCATTCGTGATTGTGTTCATCGATGACATTCTGATTTATTCGAGGAGAGCGAAGCATAAAAAGCATCTCAGATTGGTACTTCAGACCTTGAGAAACCGTCAGTTGTATGCCAAATTCACCAAGTGTGAGTTTTGGATTGAGTCTGTGGAATTTTTGGGGCATGTGGTGTCCAAGGATGGGATTATGATAGATCCAATGAAGATTGCAGCAGTTCATGATTGGGCTAGGCCTACTTCTCCCACCGAGGTCGCAGCTTCGTTGGGTTGGTAGGTTATTACAGATGGTTTGTGGAGGGATTTTCTTCGATAACAGCTCTATTAACTAGATTGACTCAAAAGAATGATCCCTTCCAGTGGTCAGATGAGTGTGAGGTGAGCTTTTTGAAGCTCAAGGCCTTGTTGACTTCAGCTCTGATTTTTACACTTCCGATCGAGGGTCAGGGTTTCATCGTATATTATGATGCATCAGGTATTGGTTTGGGTTGTGTGTTGATGCAGCAGGGCTGGGTTATTACATATGCTTCTGGACAGTGGAAGGTTCACAAAAGGAACTAACCCAAACATGACTTGGAGTTAGCAGTGGTAGTCCTCGCGTTGAAGATATGGAGGCATTATCTTTACGGCGTGCATTGTGAGATCTTTACTGACCATCGTAGTCTTCAGTACATTTTCATCCAGAAGGATCTAAATTTGAGGCAGCGTAGGTGGTTGGAGTTACTGAAGGACTATGACATTTCTATCCTCTATCATCCGGGCAAGGCAAATGTGGTAGTGGATGCCTTGAACCGGAAGGCGGTGAGTATGGGTAGTTTGGATTTCTTAGCTATGGAGGAGCGACCTTTAGCTTAGGATATTCAGTCCTTGGCTAATATGTTGGTTTGACTTGACATTTCTGAGTCGGGTCGTATTCTTGCTTGTGTTGAGGCTAGGTCTTCCTTGTTGGAGCAGATTCAAGCACAACAATTTGATGACGCGAGATTGAGGATCATTCGTGACAAGGTGTTGAGTGGTGAGGCTAGGAAGGTGACTTTAGATTCAGAGGGTATTCTAAGGATCGAGGGTCATATTTGTGTTCCTACAGTTGGTGACTTGGTCAGATTGATATTGGAGGAGGCTCATTGCTCTAGATATTCCATTCATCCCGGGGCAGCTAAGATGTATCATGACTTGAGGCAGCACTACTGGTGGTATGGGATGAAAAGGGATATTTTGGCTTTCGTATCCAGGTGCTTGAACTGTCAGTAGGTGAAGTTAGAGCACCAGAGGCCAGGTGGTTTATCACAGAGGCTACCCATTCTAGAGTGGAAGTGGGAGAGTATATCCATGGACTTTGTAGTCGGATTGCCATGTACCTTGCGGAGGTTTGATGCTATTTGGGTTATCGTGGACAGGTTCACAAAGTCTGCTCACTTCCTGCCGGTTTAGACTTCCTACAGTTCTGAGAGGTTGTCCCAGATCTATATTTGAGAGATTGTCCATTTACATGGGGTGCCAATTTCTATCATTTCTGACTGAGGTAATCAGTTCACTTTGCACTTCTGGCGGTCTATTTAGAAGAGGTGGGAACTAGTGTTAAGCTTAGCACTGCTTTTCATCTACAGACAGACGACCAGTCAGAGCGTACTATTCAGGTTCTGGAGGATATGTTGCGGGCCTGCGTTATTGATTTTGGGGGTCAGTGGAACCAGTGTTTAGCCTTGACAGACTTTGTATATAATAATAGTTACCATTCCAGCATCCAGATGGCTCCGCTCGAGGCTTTGTATGGTAGGCGATGCAGATCTCTGGTGGGTTGGTTTGATGCTTTCGAGATTAGGCCGTGGGGTACTGATTTGCCTCGTGATTCTATAGATAGAGTTTGGGTTATTCAGGACAGGCTTCATACTGCCCAGAGTAGGCAGAAGAGTTATGCTGACCAGAGAGTTCGAGATCTTGAGTTTATGGTTGGTGACAGTGTGTTCCTTCGAGTGTCTCCCATGAAGGGCGTGATGCAGTTCGGGAGGAAGGGCAAGCTCAGTCCAAGGTTTATTGGTCCATTTGAGATCCTTCGCTATATTGGAAAGGTTGCTTATGAGTTGGCCTTGCCTCCTGCTCTTTCTAGTGTTCATCTGGTGTTTCATGTTTCTATGTTGCGATGGTACATTTCGGATGAGTCTCACGTGCTTCAGTGGGAGACAGTTCAGTTAAACAAGTCTTTGGCATTTGAGGAGGAGCCTGTTGCTATCTTGGACAGGCAGGTTAGGAAGTTGAGGTCCAAGGAGATTCCATCAGTTAAGGTTCAGTGGCGGTATCGTCCTGTCGATAAGGCTACTTAGGAGATCGAGACTGACATGCGGACCTGTTATCCTCATCTTTTCGAGTCTTCAAGTAATATCCTTATTCTAACTTTCGCGGATGAAAGTTCTTTTAGTAGTGGATGTTGTAATGACCCTCCAGGTCATTTTCTACCTTTCATCCCTTTTTCGGCGTTTCGAGCTTTCCCTCAGCGGCTCCAGGTCATTTATGACTTGCCGAGACTGACGGTTCGGTGCCCAGTCCATTCGTTAGGTCGTTGTGACCATTTCCTTTTTTAGCTTTTAAAGTTGGTAAATTTTTGACTTTGGTCAACTTTCTTGGTTAACGCACTCAGAATCAAATTTTGACAGTTTTGTTAGCTCTGGAATGGAGATTTTGGTCTAGTGGGACCATTGATCTGAGTCTGAGTGCCTTTGATTTAGTTTTGTGTGGCTTTGGGTGTTTTGGAGTCAGTTTGGCTGGTAGGGTTGACTTGGGTCAATATTCGGAGAAGACGACCTTGGATGGGAATTCTGTCAGCGTCGATAGCTCTGGAATGTCGACTTTGGGCTAGGGGAACCTTTGGTTTGGGTCCCAAGGCTTCCGTGATCATTTTTGGGTTTTGGATTTCGAGTTGGTTTTTGGTGTGGGCCCCACTTTTTGTTAAAATGATCTCCGTTGGGAGTTTCATTGATTCTATTGAGTCCAGAATGCCATTTCTGGTAGGGTAGCATGGTTGGCTTGTGTTTACGGGGTTCCAGATGAATCCCGAAGGTCCGTCGAAAGATTTTTGAACTTGGTGTTTTGCTGGTTGCTGCATTAAGTTGCAGACAACTTTGCTCTTCGCGATCGCGGTGACCCCATCGCATTCGCGATGGTCTAGTTTCTTGACCATTACGTTCGCGGAGGGTTCCTTCGCATTCGCGATGTAGCTGGCTGGGGCCCGGCTCCGCTTCCTCTTTATGAACGCGACCAGGACCATCGCGAACTCGATGGTTGGGCCGTCTGTTTTCCGCGATATCCCGATCACGATGAAGGACCCCTGGCAGTTATATTAAGTTCCAACTTCACTTTCTTCTCCAAAAATCCGAGAAACTCCATTTGTAGGCTCCCAAGCTCAACATTTCCAACATCCTTGCATAATTTCCTTCACTCGGTAAGTTCCCTCGTCACCTCTCTCCTCATTCCATGGAATTTCTCGTAAATCTCCCGCTAAATTCCCTCGTTGTTAAATTCTTAGATTTTGGGGATTCTTGTGGAATCTGATTATTGGGGACTGCATACTCATAAGCTCGTGCAACTCAGCTCCGTAGCGTGTTTCTCTTGTTGAGGTAGGTCCCCGCCTCTATATTTCTGAGCTTTATGTTTCAAATCCCATTAATTTGTAGCACTTTGGGGCTGTTTTGGGATCTGAAACGAACTCCGTTCGCGCCCAAACTTTGGGCATGGGTTCCTTGACCCACCGTGAGCATAATTGTGAATTTTGTTTGTTGTTGCATGAGCCCCGAGGGTCATTTTCTGACCTAATTTTTCTGTATATGATTATGGGTATCATTCTTCTCATCTTGATACCTAGTTTTTGTTCTAGATAGCGTGGCAGTTTTCTGAGGCTGTTCGAAAGGGGAAGGCATACGAGTGATGGTTCGTGGTTGTAGTGTGGCCCTGAGGTAGGTTATGGTTTACCCTTTTTAGACTGAGTTAGTTAGATAATGTATATATGTATCTTACTGGAACACTAGGTTAGATTTTAGATAGACTTTAGGCTTGAATCATGTATATCATGTTAATTGGCCATTTCGGATACTTAGCCTAGCACTGTATGTTATCCTTAGCCTAGGAGCTTGCTTCTTCTGTGGGACTAGTATAGAATCCTTAGCGTGTTTTTGGTGGCTTTAGGGGTAGAATAGAGATTTTCCCATTGGTTTCTGCTTTTATTTCCGCTTTACCATTTTATTCTATCATTGTGTGTAACTGTGGGCCCGAGCCTATAGCAAGGATTTGGAGGGAGTTCCAGGTCAATTTCTCTTGGTTTGGAGGGTATTTTTGCCCTGTTTGATCTTATGATGTGGTTTCCCTCTGTGTCTAAACATTCATACTCATATCGCATGGCATATCATTGGTACAGTAAGGAAACGATTTTAGAAGGTTTTGGTTTGAAAAAAGCTTCTTCTATTGTTGTGATGATTTTTTGGACTAAATCAAGCTATTTTGAGTATCATCTTGGTTTTTCAGAGGGGAAGAGGAACTACTATTTTTCTGTATATAAAATTTATAGTCCGATACGGTATTCCGGGTATTTTACTTTCTCATTTATATACATACTAGTCTGATGCGGTATTCAGGACACCCGATGCATTATTCCAGGTATTTTACTATTTTCATATATATATATATGCATAGTCTGATGTGGTATTCCGGGCGCTCGATGCGGTATTCTGGGTTTATATTATATTGCATTCATCTATACATCATCGAGCATCAAATTACATTTGCTTCGGCATGTGGATTGACTCTGGTTTGATTGATGTTGTTTCCTATTTTCTTTTGTTTATTGACATATCTTCGGCTTTATAACTAGATTTAGGTGGATCCCTGTATAGTTAGCTGCTTTCCTGTAATCTATATTTCTATATTATCTTTTTGCGCTCGGTCGGCCTATGATGCCTACTGAGTACCCGTTGCCTTGGTACTCATACAACACTCTGCATCTCTTTTTCTGATGCATCACCTAGTACGAGCCACCCTCGTTGATCTCCTGTCGTTCGAGGCCCGTTGCTGTTCGGATCGCGGTGAGCTCCCGGCGCTTTGGAGACTTTACTTGCTTTCCATCTTGTACTTCCTGTCTATATTTTATATTTTTGATAGACAAAGATTATTGTATAGCTACTCCTTACTTTTGTCGCTCTTGTACTAGTGACACCAGGTCCGAGTTGGTGTTCGGGTTGTTCTGTCTTTTTCGGTCACTTTAGGGCCATCCTTTGTATGTTGTGTACGTTGGTATATATATATATATATGCTTTTGGCCCTATCTTTTGTTATATCTTCCACTTCTCTTTAGTTAAATTATTATTACTGTTTTTCGCATGTTTGGGATAGGCTTGTCTACTGGAGGGTTATGTTGACGCCATCATGGCCCAATTTTGGGTCATGACAGAGGGTTGTGCTGCATGATTTGTATATTTGGGAATTTTAAGACATATATCAAACTTAATTTGTATATTTAATTAATTAATTATATTATGTTTAGTATATTTTGTATGCTTTAATGAAAATTTATATATTTATAATCTTTTTCAAACTACTTTAATGAATATGTTATATTAAAAACATAATAATTTTAACACATTGACGTTTATAAAATAATTAACTGTTAAACATTGAAGTTTAAACAAAATTTAATTGTTATTTATTGACATTTAAAAAAAATAATGTTAACAAGATTGACGTTTAAAAAAAGATTAACTCTCAGATATAGTGATCTAATTAGTGCGTTATACAATATAAAGCGCACTAATTTAGTGCGCTATAACTGGCAGTTTTTTTTTTGCCATAACTGACAAGTTAATTTTTGAGTCTCCCGTATATTTTGCCAAACAATTAGCTATATCTCAATCGTCTGAAAAGTTAATATTTATATACAACTCCATTGTTCATGCTACAAACATCGTTGTAGGATTAACATATGAAGAAAATCAGATACTCTGGACTGCTATAAATGTGATCGGAAACTCTTAAAAGTAAGGAAACTAAGTGGTTTCTTCCAATCAAAAAAGGTAACACAACTTTTATTAATTTCAAATACAAGTACATTCATAAAATTTTAATCATCCACATAAAACTCCTGAATATCGTCTTCAGATAAATATTGTGGATTTCTTACAACATGTCTTTTTTTTGTAGATGTAAGTTCTCTATTCGTTGATGATACTTGTTCCTGGGCCAACTTTAGCATGTAAAATTGACAATGTCTTGACAACATTCAATTGTTTTCTTTCTGAATCCTATTGACCACCAACTAACAAGACTCTTGAGTAGTTCTAGGTATGGTGATAGAGAACCTAGTTGGGATTGGTGCCCCAAGATTTTGCAAGTTTCGCATGAGACGTTCTGATTCGGCATATCAATGTGTCCATTCACGATGTAAACCACAATAATATTCACAAGGATCTGAATTTTTTACCTTACAAAAATCATCATTACGCTCTATTAAAAGGTGAGGTTTATATTCATCTAGCTCAGACTCACTGTTATTGGTTGAGGAATGACTAGAATAACTATTATGGTTTGAGTTATCATCATCACTAGCATTTGAATCTTTAGGAAAAAAGATTGACCAATCGACATTTCTATTACTCGACATTGATGTTGTAGTAGTCCTATTTCAGACCACCATTTCTTAAGAAAAGAGAGGGTATTTATAGTGTTGAAAAATACAATAAGTGGGGTCATAGTTATATTTTTATCACCACACACACTATAATAATAATATAGTACATAATTAAAACTCTTCATCATCGGACATTTCGCAATCTGAATCCCACTTGAATGTATTAAAGGTACGATTGTCTCTAGCCCTCATGATACATATTTGCATTCGATTGTTCTCTTCACAAAAATGATTTATGATAATATTTATCTCTTGTGGTGTATTACGTGCCACTAAAATAGCATAATTTTTTGGACATTTAAGTCCTAATGTCCTGATGTTTTGGACCAGTTCCTCAGCCTTCTGTTATGCGCCAATTCAACTCAGACATCATTGTATTATTGTAAGCTCGATTGTATCTCTCGTTCGGATCAATCGAGTATTCAAATTCAACTTGATCATTCAAGGCTCATGTTCTACCCATTGTTTTGAATATCTCTTTTGGCGTGAATGAAACAATAATACCTTCCATAATTTACCTAATAAATGCCATATTTAAATAATCATAAATATATTTATTGACTATTTGTAATCGAAATGATGTACATTTTATACTAGTCGATATAGTAGTCTACTTTATTCGACCCATTGTATTCTATAATTTACATAGCGCACTAAATTTGTGCGCTATACTAGTAAGCTCGTACATATTTTTAATTGACTTATCGATATAAAGTAGTCTACTTTATCCGACACATTGTACCCTATAATTTATATAGCGTTACTAAATTTGTGCGCTATACTAGTAAGCTCGTACATATTTTTGATTGACTAGTCGATATAAAGTAGTCTACTTTATCCGACACATTGTACCATACAACTTACATAGCGCATTAAATTTGTGCGCTATACTAATAAGTTTGTACATATTTTTGATTGACTAGTTGATATAAAGTAGTCTACTTTATCCGACACATTATACCCTACAACTTACATAGCGCACTAAATTTGTGCACTATACTAGTAAGCTCATACATATTTTTGATTGACTAGTCAATATAAAGTAATCTACTTTATCCGACACATTGTACCCTACAACTTACATAGCGCACTAAATTTGTGCGCTATACTAATAAGCTTGTACATATTTTTGATTGACTAGTCGATATTAAGTAGTCTACTTTATCTGACACATTGTACCCTACAACTTACATAGCACACTAAATTTATGCGCTATACTAGTAACCTCGTACCTATTTTTGATTGACTAGTCGATATAAAGTAGTCTACTTTATTCGACACATTGTACCCTACAACTTACATAGCGCACTAAATTTGTGCGCTATACTAGTAAGCTCGTACCTATTTTTGATTGACTAGTCAATATAAAGTAGTCTACTTTATTCGACACATTGTACCCTACAACTTACATAGAGAACTAAATTTGTGCGCTATACTAATAAGATTTATTTTTGATTGACTAGTCGATATACAGTAGTCTACTTTATCCGACACATTATACCCTACAATTTACATAGCGCACTAAATTTGTGTGCTATACTAGTAAGCGCATACCTATTTTTGATTGACTAGTTGATATAAAGTAGTCTACTTTATCCGACACATTGTACCCTACAACTTACATAGCACACTAAATTTGTGCCCTATATTAGTGAGCATCATTATAAAAAAATAACAGTGCAAACTTAAAAAACATATTATTCACAATGCATAGAAAAATTCCATTAAAAAGTTGGTCTGATATTAGAAGAGAAAAAGATGAGGGTAGCTCAAGATCCCTAAAAAAATTAGAGGGTGCTACACAGACTTGACAGGTAAAAAATGGTATAGTTTAATTAGTCCACTTATAAATAGTCCAATTTCTATTTATCGTGATTTAAAAATCACTGAACACATCATTGAGGGAAAAGCACACTCTTCTAACCCAGAAGATTTTATAATTTGGGGTGAAACACTTCAATGGGTTGAGCTATATTCTAAACAGTGTGTGATTACGAAGTCTTAAGTCGCTGACATTCTTTTCCCATACCACAAGCATTGTCGATGAATTTTCAATGACGTTCATTCATAGATGAACCATTGGTGATTGAACACCTTATGAAGAAAATCTCTGAAATAGAGAAAATATTAGAGTTATTTCATGAATTGTAGGATCTTAACTATAAGGGGGCAGATGAAGAAGAGCACTGGAAACTTTTAGAATATAAGAAGTTGCATCGAGATTTCTGATGTGCCGCCATTCTACGGCACATTTGACTCCTTTAAACTAAGAATAACCGTAAGTTCTCAAGCAACCATTGTCGTTTTTGATGTTTTATGTTATGTTTGCAGGAAAGAGAGACAAATATAGAAATGGAAGGAAATACGAGCAAAAAGACCCTCTGGATAAGAGTGACGGCCACCGTGATGGCCAGTCACCAAGGTGACGGACCGTCAAGACGACCGTCAAGTGAGGCAGCACCACTGCCTAGTGGTGACGGCCACCGTGACGGCCCGTCACCAAGGTGACGATCCGTCAGCCTGACCGTCAAGTGAGGCAGCACCACTGCCTAGTGGTGACGGCCACCGTGACGGCCAGTCACCAAGGTGACGGTCCGTTAGGGTGAGCCGTCAACGCGACGCGGAATCCGAACGTTTTATTTTTGGACATTATTTCTTGGACTACTATAAATACCCTATGTTAGGTTTATTTTATTATTGATTACCCAATAGTTCTAGGATATTTTTAGTCGACTTTGAGCAAGTTTTTGGAGAGAAAACACGACACTACACATTTTTCTTCTTCATCATCTTGTTCTTCCATTGTTCTTGGGATCTTGGTTTTCTTGTTCTTGGATAATTGAAGCTTGTGTTCATTATATTGTAAGAATCTTTTCTCTTTATTATGAATATGATTTTCTTATCTTCTCCTAATAGCATGAGTAACTAACTTCCCACAACTAGGGTTGTGGGAGCCATGGCAAAAGTAGCAATATAGATTCCGGGTAGCGTCGGGTTCAATATTTATGTTGTCACATTGTTAATCATTCATTATTAATATTTTCTAGTGGTTGCAAACATTAGAACATGCCTAGGTTTAATTTGCTTGAGTAAAGAGATTAAAACTGCGAAATTTGATTAACTACGAGGATTCGAGACCACCATTTCTCGTCTTATGATTAATGCTATAACTAGATTAATCTACTTGATGTTTAGGATTGAAATCTAAAAGCTCACCTTTTCAAGTTCGAGAGAATTGAAAAGGAAATTCGTCTATTTGGTTGAGAAATGTTTAGATGATACCATTAATTCAATCACATCGTGACATGCATATAGAAAGAACCCGGTTAAGCTTTGAGTCGACATTGTTACGACGCCATGGTGAACACTTTCCTAGTTCACTCTCATATTGATTATTCAGCGTACATTATTAGTTGTTTTGTACGCATCTTGATCACGCAAACCCCCCTTTTATTTACCGAAAACTATCGACTACTAGTCATCTAATTCACGAATGACCTAATTTGCACCTTATTCCCTGTGAGATCGACCCCAACCTCTGTTGGATTCTATATTTGTCGACGACCGCTTATGCTTCAGAATTTGAGGTGTAGTTTGGGCGTTATCAAATTTTGGCACCGTTGCCGGGGAATACGGTTGTTTATTAAGTCCGGTGTGTTTATTTGACTCTTAGTCATATTTCCTGCTTTTACTTTTATTTGTTGTTTTTGTTGTTACAGGGTACATAGTTGTGCATGCCAAGTACCCAACGCTCGGGTGAACCAATAGTACCCTACGATCCTGAGCTTGCAAGAACGATAAGGCGAAACATGAATGAACAACAACAAGAGGCAGCGAGACTCGCTGCAGCTCAGCAAGCCCAACAACGTTTGAATGCTGGTGGTCTTGAGGTCGACATTGAGTTGAATGATGAGGAGGTCGACTTAGATGGAGTTGGTGCCACGGGCGCTATTGCTTTTCCTCCGCTAGCACCCGGGGCCAAGTTCAACATCACTAGCACAATGATTCAACTGTTGAATTTGAGAGGAGTGTTCTGTGGTGTTGCTGGTGACGATCCAAACCGGCACCTGATGATTTTTTTGGGTATCTGCAAGTCGTTCGAATTTCCTGGAGTAAGTCAGACAGCGATCAGGCTCAGGTTGTTTCCGTTGTCTCTGTCTGATGAGGCAGCGTTATGGTTGACAGAGCTAACCCCCGACTCTATCATAACCTGGGGAGAGTTGAAAGGAGCTTCCCTAGAAAGGTTCTTTCCTCCCTCTAGGATGATACAGTTGAGGGATGAAATTAGCAACTTCAGATAACAACCTCATGAGGCGTTACATGAGACTTAGTTGCGGTTCAAGAAAAAGCTGACACAATGCCCTAACCATCAACTGACCGATAATTTCCTGATGCAGACGTTCTACAGAGCACTAAATTCGGCTACCAAGCCGACATTGGATAATGCAGCAGGTGGAGCGTTTATGGGTCTCACTTTTGCCGATGCCACAACTATTTTGGACAGGCTCACCAAAACCAACAGGGCCTGGCATACACGTGATACAGAGGTAGCATCTAGCACTTATGCAGTTGGTATGTCAGCAGAGCAGCGCAGGAAAGAGGAAGAGCGGGACCAAGATATGGCCCATCTGAAGATGCAAATGGACCTACTGACAAAGCATTTGTTGTCAGGAGGTATTAAGAAAGTGAAACTGTGGGTTCCCAAGGTAGAGCAACAGAGTTTGAACCTGATAAGGAGGCAAATTTTTTGGGTGGTTTCCAGGCCAATGGTCAGTGAAACCAAGGTCGAAACTATCAGAGAGACAACTACTATGAGAAAGCTGGCTACAGAGACCGCGATCAGGGGAACTGGAAGAATAAAACTGATGGAGGTGGGTTGTATGTACCACCTGGTAACTGGGAAAGGGCTAACACCGAGACAGAAATGTCCAAACTAGAGAACATGATGGCTAAGATGCTGCTGAAGGTGGAATCTACCGACTCCGCGGTAAAGGAGATGAGGACGGAATTATCAACAATGAGTCAAGTAGTGGATTCACATTCCACCTCGATCAAGCAATTGGAACAGCAAGTGGGTCAAATCTCAGCATCTCTAAATCAAAGGAAGACAGGTACCTTGCCGAGTGACACCATTCCAAACCCGAGGAAGGACGGAAGCTGTATGGCGATCACTACGAGAAGCGGTAAAACATTATCGGAATCACATCCGGTAATTCAGACTCAGAAAGATGATGTTGCGGATGACAAGGTGGTAGAGGATGCTACCCAAAGGCGCACGGATAAAAGCAAGGAAGTTGAAAAGCTTCCAACTATGATGCCTCGGCCACCACCTTCTTTCCCACAACGCTTGAAGAAATCCCTCTGGTGGACGCTCTTGAACAAATGCCCGGATATGCCAAGTTCATGAAGGACTTGATTACCAAGAAGAGGTCAGTGAGCTTTGAACCAGAAGATAACCTCCACCACTGCAGTGCTATTTCTTCAAGATTGTTAGTGGAAAAGAAGGAAGATCCAGGTGCTTTTATTGTTCCCTGTACTATTGGGAAATTCAACTTTGAAAAAGCCTTATGTGATCTTGGTGATAGCATCAACTTGATGCCACAAGCAGTATACAAACAATTGGGTTTGGGAGCGCCCAAACCAACTACCATGAGGGTGCTAATGGCTGACCGTTCAGTAAAGCGACCAGTGGGAATATTGTCTGATGTGCTGGTCAAGGTTGGTAAGTTTATATTCCCGGCCGACTTTGTGATCTTAGATTGCGAAGTGGACTTTGAGGTTCCCATAATCTTGGGACGACCATTGTTAGCCACTGCAAGAGTATTGCAAACTGATGTTCAGATTAAACAATGAATTGGTCAAGTTTGATGCGTGTAAGTTGATGAAGTAACCAAGAGACATGAGAGTGGTCGCGGTTATAAATGTTGTTGATGAAGCCCCTGCGGACATGCATATTAAGGAGAAGGGTCCTGTCGAGACTCTAGCTATCGTGAGAATGATGCTGCGAGAAGAGAAACCTACAGAGGAAGGCGGTGAGAACAAATCAAGAAAAAGAAAACACCGCAAGAAAACCAGCAAAGGAAAAGAGTTAGAAAGAGTAAAGAAGTTGCCGCGACTAGCTGCAGAGCCAATAAAAGAGAAAGTTGGAGCTCAACGGGATGGGGTAGCTGGCACCTATTCCATCGATTTTGCCTGCTTTGGAGACCCTGGCGGTCTCCAACATCATGCCAGACTCTGAGTCCTATGGGCTTCACAGGTATTCCTTTCTCTCACAATTTTAGCTTCCACATGTATGCATTGGGGACATTGCATCAGTCTAAGTTGAGGGTGTTGGGATACCTGTGAGTCTTTCACCACCGAGGGTTTTTGTTACCGTGTTTCTTTTCCCTCCGGTGTGCTATCTAGTAGAACCGGCATGTTTAGGTTGTCGTTTAAATTTTAGTTGTTGTCTAGTGTCTATAGCAAGCATGGCGTGTTTTGTTGAAAAATGTACTAAAAGGAGCCCCCTCTGAAAAAGTTGATTTTGTACTTATGTGTGAAACAATTGACTGTTTGGATCCTTGAATGTCATTGTGTGGTTATGATTGGAATAAGTATGCTTAAGCCGAGCTGTTGTTTTGATAGTTGGTAGTGGTATGGTTTCTTGGTGCCAAGTGTGTGTGAACATATTGTTATAAATTCTTACTCTGTGCATGCATCTAGAACTTGCCCGGTCTATTTTGTTAAGTTTGAAGTTGGTTGCTTAGGAAAGGATCACAGGCCCTTATTGTGTGCAGTCCACTTAGCCTATAAGACCGGCCAAATGCAAATAATCCCTTTGAACCTTGTTTGATCCATAATTGACCCTATTCTTTCAATAACCTGTCACCGTTCCTTTTGAACTTTGAATCCCTGTTTTGGCCCTGGTCCTTCCTTGGACATCGTGCACCTCAACTTAGGCAATCAGCCTAAGTTGAGGGTGGCTACTATAGAGGTAAATGATAAGAAAAATAGGATGGATAAGATTGGTTGTGGATAGAATGAAAATTCCGGGTGTGTGTCTGAGAAAAGAAGATAAAGAAACGAAAAAAAAATAGATGAGAAAGAACGAAAAAGAAATAAAAAGAAGTGTCAATAAAGAGGCCGTACCTGTAGCTAGAAAGAAGGAAATAAAGAGGTGAATAAGGATGGACAAAGTAAAGTTATGTTGAAATAGTAGGTCGGTGATTCCAAGGAGGGTTTAGTCACTATTCCCCAAACGTATCCTACCTGCACCCGAAACCTCATTACAAGCCTAAACAAGTCCTGTAGTGATCCTGAGCAGCTTTCTGAAAAAATTGAAATAGAATAGTAAGGGCAAGCTTATGGCATCGCATGTGCATTGTTTGAACTCGTTTGTGTGAGTGAGTGCCTTACCTAGTCCTAAATCTGGTGTGTGGGACTTCTTTGTGGTGAGGGCACCAAGATTTCTGTATGGTCTATTGACTGTTAGGATAGCTGTGCGTGTGTATGCATAATATTCTGTCATATCGAAATGACATGTTTGGATCCTTGCAAGTCAACGTTTCATACATTTGTGTGCTACTATGGAGCTTGATTTAAAATTGAATAAGCGTTGAATGACCATGAGTTGCTAGAGTCACGAGTTTGTTTTCTTAGTTGAGTCGTCTTATTGTTTTTCTTTTATGTCATGTTGCTTGAGGACAAGCGAATTTCTAAGTTGAGGGTGTTGATGTGCCGCCATTCTACGACACATTTGACTCTTTTAAACTAAGAATAACCATAAGTTCTTAAGCAACTGTCATCGTTTTTGATGTTTTATGTTATGTTTGCAGGAAAGAGAGACAAACATAGAAATGGAAGGAAATACGAGCAAAAAGACCCTCTGGATAAGAGTGACGGCCACCGTGACGGCCAGTCACCAAGGTGACGGACCGTCAAGACGACCGTCAAGTGAGGCAGCACCACTGCCTAGTGGTGACGGCCACCGTGATGGCCCGTCACCAAGGTGACAATCCGTCAGCCTGACCGTCAAGTGAGGCAGCACCACTGCCTAGTGGTGACGGCCACCGTGACGGCCAGTCACCAAGGTGACGGTCCGTCAGGGTGAGCCGTCAACGCGACGCGGAATCCGAACGTTTTATTTTTGGACATTATTTCCTGGACTACTATAAATACCCTATGTTAGGTTTATTTTATTATTGATTACCCAATAGTTCTAGGATATTTTTAGTCGACTTTGAGCGAGTTTTTGGAGAGAAAACACGACACTGCACGTTTTTCTTCTTCATCATCTTGTTCTTCCATTGTTCTTGGGATCTTGGTCTTGTTCTTGGATAATTGAAGCTTGTGTTCATTATATTGTAAGAATCTTTTCTCTTTATTATGAATATGATTTTCTTCTCTTCTCCTAATAGCATGAGTAACTAACTTTCCACAACTAGGGTTGTGGGAGCCATGGCAAAAGTAGCAATATAGATTCCGGGTAGCGTCGAGTTCAATATTTATGTTGTCTCGTTGTTAATCATTCATTATTAACGTTTTCTAGTGGTTGCAAACATTAGAACATGCCTAGGTTTAATTTGCTTGAGTAAAAAGATTAAAACCGGGAAATTTAATTAACTACGAGGATTCGAGACCACCATTTCTCGTCTTATGATTAATGCTGTAACTAGATTAATCTATTTGATGTTTAGGATTGAAATCTAAAAGCTCACCTTTTCAAGTTCGAGAGAATTGAAAAAGAAATTTGTCTATTTGGTTGAGAAACGTTTAGATGATACCATTAATTCAATCACATCGTGACATGCATATAGAAAGAACCCGGTTAAGCTTTGAGTCGACATTGTTACGACGCCATGGTGAACACTTCCCTAGTTCACTCTCATATTGATTATTCAGCGTACATTATTAGTTGTTTTGTTCGCATCTTGATCACGCAAACCCCCCTTTTATTTACCGGAAACTTGACTACTAGTCATCTAATTCACGAATGACCTAATTTGCACCTTATTCCCTGTGGGATCGATCCCAACCTCTGTTGGGTTCTATATTTGACGACGACCGCTTATGCTTCGTAATTTGAGGTGTAGTTTGGGCGTTATCAATTTCACCTATCATGTGTATCAAACAGTAAAAGAATGGATAGGACTTCAAAAATATTTACAACAAACATTAAATTTTAACGTCCCGTATTACTGTATAAATCAATTAAGTGCTTGTTGTGAGCCAACACAAAAAATGGTGCAAATTGGGGTCTAGATTATAGTGATAATGATGACAATGAAGTGGTTCCTGAAACTGAAGAATATTAATTTATTTAAATATTGTACATTCTCCTATTATTTTATGATAATTTATTTGAAGTTCGTTCACGCTCATAGTGATTTATTCAAAAAAGGTATTACCTTAAAGTAAAATATAGTATTTTTTCTTTTAAAAAATCAGAGAAATTTTTAAAGAATTGAGAGCTGTATAAATACATAAAGAAACTTTGATTTCATAAATTTTAGGATACAAACATAAAACATATAATGAACTACATTAAAAAGGCATACAATAAAAAATCAAGACCCTGAAGTACTTCCCCCATGAGAGATATTTATAGCATTTAAGGGACATTTGATCACATTATGACCAGTTTATCAGTAAGATTCACACTTTTGAGTTAATGTACTAACGGGAACATCCATTTCATTATGTATACGTGTGTTGTACTTGACTTTTATTCTACGCAAAAACTTTTTATTTGTAATCATGGCAAAAGGACTTTCTGGCCAATATGCCGCATCTCCAACTGAAAAAAATTATCCAGAATAAATATTTACGTAGTTTCATATTTATATTTTGGTGCAACTTAATCCCATGCATCAACTTGAACATTGTCAAATCCCTTGATCGCATGAGAACATGACATGTGATGTGATTGTCATTTACCACACGTGCATGATTATTGCATCACATTAACAATATGCAGATTACCTCCACGACCTGCATGCACTTTGGTATTGATTTCAAATAATTGATCTGTCACATTATAACTTTGGTGAGTATGTCCACCAAACTTTATCCTATTTTTCTCAAATCTTTTGTAAGGTTTTGACATCTAATATTGATTTTCCGCCACTAATCGTCTAGTTTGGCAGATTTGGTAAAAAAATGCTCAACAACCTGACTGTATGTGAGCCGCACCATTGCAGTTACAGAAAGTCCCCTAGCAGACTTCAGTAATCCATTGAATGACCCTGAGCTATTCGTTGTGACCATGCCCCATCTCCTACCATCATCCTTGTGTAGGGTCAATTTATCAAGCTCGTACTCCAACAACCAATTGTAAGCTGCCTCATTGACATCCTTGACCGTTTTTATTGTTTGAAGAAACTTCTTATCTTGATGATGTGTTGCAGCTTCCCAAAAAAGATTGTTCAAGGGTAAAAATTTGAATTTATGTTGAAAATTAGACTTTAAATGTCTTACACAGAAGTGATGGTAGGCAAATGGAGCTTGCCAATTAGCCCGCACGTTGTGAAGTATGCCATGATGTTTATCAGATATCAGTGTTATCCTTCACACCCCTTCACAACATGCTGGTGCAAATGAATCAGAAACATGCCCCATATCGCAATACTTTCATTAGCAGCAATTGCAAAAGCCAAGAGAAATATTTCATCATTAGCGCCCGTTCTGACCACGATCAACAACTTGATATCATATTTTCCATAGGCATGAGGTTCATCTATTGATACCAATGGCCTTCAATAAGCAAAACCATCAACATATGGCTTAAACGTCCAGAACACATAGTTAAAAATATTTTCATCAACATCATTATGTGGTTCAAACCTCCATTCAACAATTGTGCTAGGATTAAAGTGTTGAAGAGCAGCCATGTACCTTGGCAATGATCGGAATGAGCCCTCCCAAGTTCCATAGATATTTTCAAAAGAACGCTTCCATCCAAGATAAGTCTTTCTCTTGCTTATTATTTTATTGAACACTTTCAGAATGGAATTTTAGCAATCTTTGATAGAAAATCTAAAAAAATTTAAAATCAAAATTCATCAAAACAAATAACATATTGATTTCTTTAGAAATTTAAATGATCTCGAAAACAAAATGGTACCTTGGATTTACTTCAAGATCCTGAACTAAAACACTTGCAATCATGTCTATATCCAAATTAAAATGACCTTGAGGGCATGTACCCATATTACAACTGTGAACCCCGTTATATTTTTCTATGATCCACAAGTTAGCTAGTTTGTCCAGCCTACCATGAAGCATTCATTCACAGCCTTGATTTATACGTCTGCATTTAACTCGACAATTTTTTTTTGAAGACTCGTAAATAGAGAACTCTGTCACTTTTTAAAATATCAAAGTTTAACATCCCTTTGAGATATATTTTTGGATGTAAAGGTCATCCCAATACCAATATAAAACTCATCTTCTAGAAAATTATT